>OX103971.1:57643268-58206075 GCA_944470395.2 Schistosoma turkestanicum
AGTAGTGAAAAATCGAAAAAGAAGTCAATCCAACGTACACAACAGGTGGAGTTCAACACCGAACCATCAGATCAGTAAATTAGACCTTTGAACAAGCTTAACCAAACAACGTCAAACGTATCACTTCAGTTTTAGTAAGTGAAAGATGATTTCATAAAAATTAAATTTAAGCATTATGTTTTAGTATTTTGAAGTTTGATAGTATTTTTCTAAAAAATATCATAGTCATCACAACTTTGAGTTCTTTTCATATCATCATCTAAAGATGTAATTACAGTTATTTCATAAACACATTTCACGTTCATTAGGACACGTGTAAACAATTTTATTTGATTGTTATTTTATAGGAGGGAATTTTCAAAGCTGCGCTACATCGGAGACTCAGTAAGCTTATCCAACTACTTTTGCATCACTAAATTATTTTGTCAAGTTTTCTTTGCTGAACAAATTTTTTGTACCGTAATCTTTGGATGCAGGCTTGTTTAGAACTGCTTAACTATTATTTTAAAATCAAATTGTCGATAGTAATTAGTCGAATGTAGATTTTTTGGCCGACAATTTGAATAGTATGTTTGTGGTATTTCAGTTCTGCGTTTCATCTTATGTCGTTATACCAGTCGACTAAATGGTTCGCATGAACTTGTCGAATACATTTATAAACAACTGCAAAAGCCATATCCTAGATTTAGTTCAGGAAATATAAATTCATCGCGATTTACCTTCGTGACCACGAAATGTGATTCTCCTTTACTCTGCCTTTTTGCAATCCACTCTAGATTATGCTTCAGTATAACAATTGCGATTCGATGTATGTATCTGTTCACGTCCTCTTGCGGCGAAAAGTATTTTTGTTGGATGTCCATCCACCTTTTCTAACATGGCGTGTGAAAGAAAGACGCCGACAAACTCCCTACTTCTGCAACATCTATCTTTCGATGACATTTACAAGAAATCTTTTACCTTGCGGTACAACCTTTACAGGTTCAACTGGTTGGTTTGATAACAAAAATCCAATAGCTTATGTTAATCTTTTTCCAGTAAAAAGAAGCACTGAACATCCATAATTTAAATCTCGTATTGCATAAGATATTGTTAGGTTTTTGTATTTCTTTTGACTCCCTTATTTCAAACTTTTCCAGTTAGGCTTAACAGTACATTTCTTAACCCCCCCCCCACCTTTAGTAGCTATCTATACAGAATCAGTTTATCGATGCTCACATAACATTTTTTGTTTATTACGTGATAAGGCAAAAATCAAAATGGAGACGGAATATAATCAAAAAACACAAAACTAAGAATAGGTTCGTTTAGGGGCGATATTATCGACTTGTTTTACAAACTTGCCTACTGTGTTACAACTGGTATGACTAATAATTCTTTGAATAAATCATCTTTGACTAGGTAATTTTAAAAACTACCGTATATATATTCAGTGAGTTGTAAGTCGACGATTACCTGTATGGCTGTTTAAATTAGATCCTGTAGCATGTGGTTGAAGTAAAGTGCTATCAAAAAGAACATGTAAGCAGAGATAAATCGGTCAACTAATTAGGCACACTGATAAACTCAAATATAAATGATTTTTATCTGTTGCTGTGATGAAATTTTTGTGCATTAGTCCTTTCTATTATTCGACTAGTGCGAAACTATTCTTTCACGCCACATTGACGCAGACTTTCCTGCTTTTGATCTCTGTTACGATGAACTTCTGGTTACAATTTTATTTCAGTGAGAAAAGGCGAACTAATGTTTCAGAGGCAAATGTATGATGTTGAAATATAAGTGTGCAATAAGAATCATTGAGGATCCTCGTGCTACCTTCATGACAATCTATTTTCCTAACAGGATACAATAGGCATAGTTTTAGGATATTCAATGGAATCCCAAAAGCATAGTTGCCGAAAACTTATTTAAATGTTCAAACCCCATGGTTACTAATGTATATCCTTCAGCTAAGCCATTGTGTAGCTTTTGGAGGTTGTAGATTTAAATCTTTCACAATTTTTGATTCATAAATGTACCCCATGTGTCTTATGAATATCGATTTTTTTGTTTCAGATTTTGTAATTGAATACTTGCTCGGATAAAAAACTCGTTCCATAATATATATTTAACTTGCCTAATCAGGCACATACATAGAAAACTATGTTCGCAAATGAAGATATGTTCGATGATGGAGAGCTGTCCGTTGAATATTCGTCAGATGATAACTCTGAACCCAATGTTGATCTGGAAAATCAGTACTACATGGCAAAGTCTCGAAAGGATGATAATCCAGATATGGCACTTTTAGAATTTCAGAAAGTTCTGGATATTGAAGGCACTGGAAATAAAGGTGATTGGGGATTCAGAGCACTGAAGCAGATGATTAAAATAAATTTCAGACTTGGAAGATTTGATAATATGATGGAAAATTATAAAGTGCTTCTTACCTATATAAAGTCGGCTGTAACTCGAAATTATTCCGAGAAGTCCATCAATTCGATTTTAGATTACGTATCAACGTCCAAACAAATGGATTTATTACAGCAGTTTTATATCACTACTCTAGATGCCCTCCGTGAGTCGAAAAACGAGAGATTGTGGTTTAAAACTAACACAAAACTAGGAAAACTTTACTTGGAACGTGGTGATTACATACATTTACAAAAGATTGTTAAGGAGTTACGTGAATCTTGTCAGACAAATGATGGAGAAGACGATCTTAAAAAAGGAACTCAACTGCTAGAAATTTACGCATTAGAAATTCAAATGTATACAGCCCAGAAAAACAACAAAAAACTAAAAGCATTATATGAACAGTCTTTGCATATCAAATCAGCTATCCCACATCCTCTCATAATGGGGATAATACGAGAATGTGGTGGGAAAATGCATCTTCGTGAAGGAGAATATGCAAAATCTCACACTGATTTTTTCGAAGCCTTTAAGAACTATGATGAATCTGGTTGTCAACGTAGAACACATTGTCTGAAATATCTTGTCCTGGCCAGTATGTTGATGAAATCGGGAATTAATCCATTCGATTCACAGGTTTGTGATTCTTCGTTTATTTTGCTTCTTTGGACAATAAAAAAGCAAGGTACTTGATATGGTAACTAACCCTGTACTTCGTAGGCTGTAGGGATACATAATATTCTCAATCTATCTAATTGTGCTTGAAGGTCCAACTCGCACTTCTCTGTGACCTCATTGTCCAGTTATGGCAAACTGAAAATGCTTCATAAGTCCAGAGGAAAAATAGTATATTGTCTGTAAACCAGGTTTATTCTAGATAGTCGGTCCATTTACCATCTGTTCATTCTCCCTCATTTAATTAGGCGACGTCACATTAATCACAAGGTATCAGCCACTTTTGCATATTATGGAGTAACTCATTTGTTAAGTGCAGTTGTTTGAACTCAATATCAAGTCATAGCTATGGTGCAAGCTTTGTAGTACTTCTCGGTTGCATAAACCAAAGCAAGTCAAACGGATTCCGAGTCTGAACCCCAACTGTAGGGATTTGAGCGTCTTGACTACATCAAAGCTGTCCTCAGTTCGCTGAACCAGAGTATGTACTGAGAGTTTTGCTAGAAAGCAATATGGCTGAAGGGTTTGTTGAACACCGAAATCTCCACTGAAGTATCTTAATTATGCTGAATGACAAAATAACCTCCAAATAGTTTCGAAACAATCAGTTCATAAAAGGTTCCTCAAACTAACCATTCCTTTTTATTTTTGGGATGAATGATTAAATGAAGAATGCAGCATTTCAGCAGTGTTGATCTGCTCTTCGAAATCTTCTAATTATATGTATTGTTTCGTTTATTATGTAGTGCCGTCGTATCTCTTAACTCTTCCTTGTTCGACTTTTTCTGCTGTTTATATGATTAAAATACAGTACATCTTGAATTGTTTGAGCTATAAGTTTTTGATAACTACATACATTTTTCTATATACTTCACCCAGATTTCCAACAGCAATACAGAGATATATTTACAATTATTGTAATGTTATGTACATATTTTTCTTAAATATAAATTGCATTTGCTTTGTAGGAAACGAAGCCGTACAAAAATGATCCTCAAATTGTGGCTATGACAAGTCTTGTGACGGCTTATCAGAACAATAATATTGTAGAATTCGAGTCCATTTTACGACATCAACGTGATTCAATTATGGAAGACTCTTTTATTCGCGAACACATTGAAGACTTACTTCGTAACATCAGGACTGAAGTCCTCATTAAATTAATTCGTCCGTATACCCGAATACGCATACCTTTCATTTCACAACAGTTAAATTTAAGCGACCTAGAAGTAGAAAGTCTTCTAGTCGCTTGCATTCTAGATAACACTATACAAGCGCGAATCGACCAAGAGCATCAAATTCTGGTGCTTAGTACAGAAGCTACTTCGGAAGCGCGTTACCAGGCCCTTGACAAGTTAGCTCTACGGTTACGGCATTTACAGACTGCAATGTCCAACAGAGTTCCCATAACTAATTAAAGTTAACAAGCTTTTGAATTTAAAGTGATAACAATAAATCTATGTGACATACAGCATTGGTCCAACTTTGATAGCATTGATATTATCTCGGCCGCTCTCAATAAGTGGCATAAACTTATCATGAATTAATGAATACTTCGTAGGTTCTGATTTATAATTTGTTATTCAAAACTTTCTGCAATTTATTAAATGAGCATTTATTGGGTCATTAAATTTTCTGTGTCAAAGAAGTAAGCACAAATTGTTAGGCTGATTATTAGCTTTGTAGTGGTTTGTATTACACCACATTACTTGCTTACACTGACTCTCCATTAATGTACAATAATTACAAAAATCTTAGGACCCGAAAATAGCCTTTATTAAGTTTTATGTAAAATTTAGTACAACAAATATGCAGGGAATTTACGTTCATCCATCAAGTGATAACAAGTAAAATGTAGACTGTGTGCATACTAAAATTGATGGATAGGGTTTATCTGTAGTAGCAAAGCCAATTATTGGGTCATTAGTTGGTAGGGTAACTACGTGTTGTGATGCCACATGTATAATCTGTTGCTTTCCTGTCGAAGACGAGTCAACTGTAGAACGTCTTCGGAGTTCTGTATCCTTAGAATCATTTGGTAGGGGCTGACAATATATGTATATTCTCCGTGTAGAGTCTGCAACTGCCACAAACTTTAGTGGACATCCATCACATAAAACTGGACTGGAAACAAATCTGCTTTCACGTTTACTTGCAAGGACGTAACCAAATGCTTGCAAAGTTGAGACGTGTCTCCAGATACATGGATCTTCTGCAGACCTTGTATTCTTCAAGCTAGACTGGCACAATGGCAACCAAACTATTCCATCCACATCATGACGAATACAGAAAGCGTGAGTAGCATTCGGTTTCCACGTAGCACAACGGACTTTAAACAACCACTGATGTCCTGATAAATAGACCTAAATTAGAATAATTTGATTGTTAAACAAATTCAACATTTACTTAGTCATATATGAACAAAATACAACTAAAAATAAATACAACAACTAGATTTTGTATCGTGAAACCGAAATGATAACTAGGTATTTGGGTCTTGAACATTTATTTTCATGAGAATTCAACTTATTAGCGGAAACCTGGCTGAAATAGTTTTAAAATAATGCTCTCAAAACACTGACGCTAGATATACGTAATACCAATGCAAATGTTTCCGTTTTTATTCGTAACGAAATAACATCTACGAGATATAAATGTTGAGTCAATTGTCCCAGAAAGTTTGTTTTCAGGAGAAAAAGAAAAACGTTTGGGGTACTTGGGATATCGTTTAAACACAAATCTTGCTTTGGACTTCCGGCACATCTCAACTTAGCCTAATTTTTAGCCCTAAAAACGTTGCGATTACTTGTTACTTAGTGCAAATGGATAATTCAGAAATCTCTGACAAAGGACTTTGAATATGAAATGTCCAACCTACGATACTGCTGAACACTGAGACTTCAAGTCAGAAAAAATAGGGGTAGGTCTCATAAGCTGGTGGTCTACTCAGCTATTGATACTCTTTAAACCGTAAATAGTTATTATCTCTTCCGATGAATTATGAGAGCTTACCGGTTACAACAAAGGGTTTATGAATCAATGCCTTTGTGACGCAGTTACGTTGAAACTGCTAAATGGTGTGGTAAATCTGTTCGAAGAGTGAGTAGGCATTGCAAATTTTGCACAAAAATACTTTAAAACCTAGGATACTGGAGGCCTTTCCCTATGTTGCTTTACCACTACACACCCAGGGAACTGTCACATGAAGTCAGACTGAGATAGCGATTCGCTCAACCAGTATTTTGATGTTTCGAAGGGAATGCTTAACACACATAATTAGATATCAGTTTGAATTTATCATGTTATCACGACCCAAATTATATATATACATACAGATAGTTTTATTTTAGCTGATATATCGACATAATTGAGGTAAATAGAAACTTGTAACTTCAATGGTTGGGAGTTTGATAAGTCTAATAAATCCATGCATACCTGATGAGTACACTTCAGAGTTTCATGGTTAAATCGTTGTAATATAAGATCAATATCATCTTCACTCATTGGAAAATCAACTTCTTCGAGCTGGCCAACATTAAAAGGAGGTTTCGGTGTCAAATCAGCCTTTCCATCTGACTGTACATGATCGTTTGACCCAGTCTGATGTGAATATCGCATCTCGGTTAATGTTTCATTTTCACTTGAATCGAGTAACAGACGGGGCCAATAGTGAGGATTCTGTTTGTTCATGCGTATTTCAATGCTTTAAATAAAAACCACAGTTCGTATTTTTTACTTAACATAAGACATTAATACGGCGCGGCGATTGTGCATCAACCACCTTTATCTGTTGCGTTAAAAATTTACTGTTAGAAGATTTAGTGTCAATAGGACACTGAATAAGTTTTATCGCATTTTAGACAAGTGGATTTTTTAGCTTGGTTTTATTATGATTGATCTTATCGAAAAGCAATTAATTTGATATGGAACCAAACTGATATGTTTTTAAATGAGACTTACTATAAAATACAGTGAAATTCGGATTACCATTTAGTTTCTTAAACTAAGATTCGATATCTACTATAAGTACATTTCAGTGTAACAACTCTAAATTATATAATACCTGATAGGTTTGATGTTCAAAATGTGGAGTCTTGATTTAGAGGAGTTATGATTGTTCGTGGAAATAACAGGTATCAAAGGATTCTTATGTTAATAGTTCCTTGTTTTTTTCATACAATTCTTTGTACGAGTTCGAGCATTAGTGATCCACAGCTCTGTAAATGAGTACAGCTGAATAATTCAAAAGTTGCCACAGAGCAATGGTTTTTTTCACCTACGTAAAAGCCAGTCAGGACTAACCAATGTACCAAGTATCTGATTTATAAGCTCGGCTTCGAGAGTTATTACAACTATCTGACTACCGAAACCAAAATGGACGTAGCAAGATTCGAGCCTATAACACACTGGTTGAAGTCCGAGAACTTTAACCACTAAGCTACCGCTTCAATCGCCTTTTGTTACAATATTAGGTATAAATGTCAGATATATCTTGACGTACCAGTTATTTTTTCGATCATAGGTCCACGAAGAAGTGAGTTGTACCGGTTCGTAAAGGATCTGATCGATCAATGTGATTGGACAGTCACTGACTTTCACAGTTTCTGTGAGTGGAATGTATGAATGCAGGTTTACACGGAGTAACTGATTTTTAGGAGACTCTTCACAAACTGGAATGATAGCTACAGAAACAGCATTCGAATCGTAAGAAGGTGGCAGTGCGATCCCATTTAATGTAAAAGTAATACTGAGCGAACTGGAATTGATATTTTCACCGGCATCAGTTTGTTTCCAAGTGACAGAAAACGTGGCATCTTGTCGAACAAATGCATCTTCTGTATATGTTTGTTTCAACTCAGAACCTATTAAAGACGAAAAAATCACCTATAGTTATTTTCAATTTTGTTAGCTAACTAAGAGATTAGTAAATGTTCACGACTACGGGAAACTACTTAATGTTCAAGAAAATAAACCACATATATAACTTAAGTCTAATCTGAATTACTAGCATCATTAACTTGTTTGGACTTAAACCGTGGTTCAGAGAACCATTTATTTGGTATTCAATTTATAAGGATATTCTTAAAAATTCTATCGCACCTACTTTGATTTGGGCAGATGAAATCTAGTTATTATACATATGAGGTCAAAAGCATAGTACAATAACTAAGTTACTGAGTTTTATTTCTTTAAGACTAGATTAGGTGTGAAAAATAAGACTTTTAGTCCCTATTATTTCTTATTTTTCAAGTAACTTCTTTCTGGTATTTTGAAGGTAGTCAGTCAGTCAGCGACAACGGAAAACTTCGTACGTACACACATCAGCTAAAGTTGAAATAATGCACTAACACAGATAGGTCGAATTGTCAATTCAAATTTCATAGTAGTAAATACATCAAAAGTATTAGCGATAATGGAGAAGATTAGGGTTCGCAGAAATTATTCAAGAAGTATAATTAAGTGAAACAGATTTATAAAGAGAAAGAAGGACATGATAATTCCAGTAGATTAGAATTCGAGAGAAGACAAAGAATAGATGCACAAGTACCGTTGCAAATTGTTTTGAGCAATGTCATTCAAAGTCTCTAAGCATCGGTTAGTGTCGTCTCCCGGACCCCAACCAGGTAGTCTACACCTATTAACATGGCTCATCCCAGTTGTCAGTAACCTCATGGATTTGTGCCACGTTTTGGTTTGGCCGCTAGCTGACCTCCAGTCTATCCCTACATCAGACCGCTCACCGAGGCAGTCGATGATTGGGTATTCAAAATACACGTCACAACCAGCTCAACTGATGACGTTTTACTACTTCATTTATTGACCTGCCATCCTTACCTAGTATCCGTTTCCTAACGACAGCAATGCTTACTAGATTGTCTCAGGATATTCGAGCAATGTTTCGAAGACACCTGCAATCAAAAACCAGTAACCTACGAATATCTTTTACTCTTACTGGCCATGTTTCACACAGCCATGAATTAGGACGGAGCGGACTGTTGCTCATTAGACTCATCCTTTGGTTAGTAGACGGATTTTTCGCCTACACCACAAGTGGCGCAAGTTGGGGAAAGCCAATCGAGCCTTTCCTATCCGCGCTGATATTTCGTCACACACCGGGCCATCAGCACTGATGAGACTCCTAAGATACGTGATGCGGTCAACATGCTCAACCACTTCACTTCGTATCACTAGTTCAGATGCCGATGCAAGACAATCCTGAAGCGAAATTCTGCATTGAGAGAGAGAACCGCATTCTGAAAATGTTGGCATAGTTGCTTAGGGTGTTCAGAAGATTGCATATTTTCAGCTTCTTCACCAAACATAACTACGCCATCGGCATATTCTAAGTCAACATGTGAGTTTCCTAGTAGAAACTATATCTATTATGTATTGGAAATAAAACTTAGTAGTGGGTAACTTTGAAAAGTACCACCATAATAAACAGTACAATATACATTCACAGGAGCATCCAGAAGAACACACCAGATATGAATACATTCAGTAAGTCAGTGTAACAATGTCTAAGTATAAGTTCTTGTATTCACTTTTAAATCGTTTACCAATCCAAGTTTAAAAAGACCAAATTCAGACAAGTGGTCTCTTTTCATTTAGTTATGTTCATAAACATTGTACAATTCGTTAACGTTTAGCCAATGATAAAAATGTAGTGCGATAGGATAAAACATCATTTCATATGGTTAGTACCTGCTGGTTTAGGTGTGTCATCACATTACGCTCTTTTAGTGTTCTTAATGAAATATAAACAAAAGCTACTATTTCAAGTGGTAAACTGAATATGATGTAATATAAGCATATAGAAACTTGTTAACTAAAATTATCTACGAACATGACAAAAGACTTAATAAATCTTGGTTACACTAATAAATGTAGGTCCCAGATTGCTACTTTGTCTATATGATATGGTAGTAATGTTTCTAATACGTGAAATCCAACAATTGTCATGATCAAGTTTCACAGGGATGAGACTGATAGTTAATAAAAATTTCATTTATTATTGCATATTTAAAATATTGGAAGTTCATGAATACATGCACGTTTGAAACATTTCAGTTTGACTGTTATACGTTTTTCATCACTAGGCTTCGCGAAAGCCATCCCCAATTCTATTAAAACTATCTCAGGTATAAAAACAACCGAAATCTTATAATGGTTCACAAAACTTACATTCGCTACGGTAATTTTCACAAACAGATGGATCACATGAGTCGTAAACAGCATGAAATTTCCTTTCCGAGCAAATATGCAGTGCTGAACAATCACCCTCTAAAGCAGCAAACTCAGGAAACGAAGGGGCGACAAATTTTCGATGCCGTATTATAGACCACGATATATTGGATCCTAGAAAATGAAAACAATTAATTAAACGGCTTAAAATTATCCAGGTAAATAATTTTATTACTCAGGAAAAATTGACAATGAAAACGTCGACGAGTAGAGAATATAGATAGCTAGTATTCAGTAAAACGTGACATCGAGATTCAAGTTACGCTTTTTATTGTTTATCGTTCGAAAAGTAGGATAAAAACTGGCTATACTGACATTAACCATAGGAATATTACCATGAATTTCAACTAGAGCTACAGCAGTGTTCGGCCGGAAGCAAATCAAATAACTGTGGTTTGATATTGCTCTATCCATTCTTACGGTTGTGTCCTTCCTATGGATTGATGATTGAAATCTAAGGATGTACATCAAGTGCTTGGTAAGTGTTTGTCACTTTACATTGCTTTTCTAAGTGACTCGCAAGAAGTTGGACGGGTTCACTTGTGAATCTATATCATAATACAGCCTGGTTACCATTTTCTGCTCATATGACCATAACTGTTGAATATCTATAACAGAATTTATGAGAAGTTTTTCAAAGTATCGCCTGTTAGATGCCGATTCGTCAACCCATACTTCACTCATTTAGGTTAAAAAATAACTCTAAAAGTGTTTTCTAATTACAGTTGTTAGGTAGATGAGAGATGCAAGCATACACCGTTGAGAAGCATTTACAAAAAATTTCGTCTTACCGCTTGCAATATTCGAAAATGGATTCCTAATCGAAGCCACTAGTAGAACTAGACTTACTTTTGTTTGTATCGTTAAAATTTGTGTTTAGAACAAAACTGGATATTGACATTAAAACTTGTTCATCTCAAAACAAATTTGATTGGGAAAAAGTGCCACTCAAAAGTTTTCGCTAAAATAATGTGGATTTTAAGCTCTGGATAACATGTATGGTAAATATCAAAATATATACACATACCCGGAGAGTTGTAAGAGATCCATTCAAGATACGTCACGTAAGTTGAGGTTGAGCCGTTTTGCTCAGATTTTTTCGATACACCAGCAAATATACAATCCAAAAAGAGTTGATGAGTATTGTTATCAGAACTAATTACAGAGTCCAACATCTGACAATCTTTCTCATGAATGGGAGGTTGGATGCTGCTAACAACCTGAAAGGATTTAACAGATATAATAGGCTATTGATCTTATGTGTCTTTTCCACATCATAAGAAACCAGACAACACAACTAAGCTAGTCACCTGTATTATATTTGTACACTACGCTGAAGAACTTTATAAACTGATCACAGAGGCAATAATTTATTGCAAAGTAAACACATTTCCAACAAACGTGTGAATAAAAATGTAGCATAGATTGAACGAAGCGTAAAACAAAACAGGAATCTGAATTTTCAGCTTATAAGAAAATTATGATTAACAAGTCAGTATTACCTTTTGAATACACAGCAGCAATAATCAGGGATCGAAGAACGTAGTAGCTGAAATGAGAGTTTATATTCTTTGATCAGTCTCATTACTAACTAGTTATGTCGATTTTACAAAACCAATCTGTAATCATTTATTCAGTAAGCATTCACTAGTTCTTCTCAAAAAACTTTGAAATTAGCAATAAAACAATGATATATATATATATGATATTACAATTAATGAAAGTCAGAATTTCCAACGTATGTATAGTCTTATCGTATAATTATTTATAAGTTTTTATCAGGTATATATATTTCTTTTATCATAAGCTTTCCATTATTTTCACAAATTACGATTTACTGTTTCTGTTGCCAGTTTTTTATCTACTGCCTCCCTTACTTGCAGCCTCTTTTTGACTTATTCATGTTTTTCATTCATGATATGATGTGAAGTATGTCTGTATATAAACCACGTATGTTTGAAATATATGATTTGCATTGTGGGGGCTGGTTACGAACACAACAGGTCATGCAGGGAGAGAATCGTAGATATGATAATCTTAAATGAATTAGATGTTTCCAAATTATTTAACTTATTATTTACTTGGTGTCGATCGGAACAAAACTCTTAATGAATTCATACCATTTAAGAGTATTTTCTCCAGCTTTTAATGTTGAATATTATTCCTTGATCCGGCCTATATTCAGCGAGTACAAGTGATCAGATCTTATTTTGGGACTGAGAAACGAGAAAGTTCATCATCACTTTTTGACTGTGATCACAACGAAATCAGAAATAATCATGTATCTAACCTGAAGTATTACAAATTAGACTTTAATTACGATGCTACAGCCGACTTAAAATAAATCGTGATAATGTTTGCTTAAGTTATTTCAGAGGTTGTAATTATTTCGAAAACCTATTCAGTCTTTTGGATACCCAACGATGGACCCAACTAGACAACATTGCTATCAGCCATCGATGAAGGAGTTCGATAGAAGACTGCCGCTCATTATGGAGCACTTGTTTAGATTCAAACCATGCTCCCGTGAGAGCTCGTATTTGTTTGAAGCTTACTGGACGTAGGAAAGACTCAGCTAGGAATATATTTCAGGAATAACTAGAAAAACAGGCAGCCATTTAAGTGATGCCCACCCTGAGGTAGCTTGGAATGATATCAAAAAAGCTGTGGAAACAGCGGTGATATCTGCTAGTAAGGTAGACCATAATGTTAGAGAGGAGCGGTGGATTTCAATAGCATCTACTGAACTGATAGGTGCTCGGAAACTCATCCCGACTGGCTATGAATACGATGAGGAGCGGAGTCAGATTAGGCGCAGGCTGATGAAAAGCCTACGCGATGATCGCAAACAGTGGTGGGTAGAGAAAGCAAGAGAGATGGAAAAGGCCGCGGCAATAGGTAACGGTAGACAATTATTTAGGCTTATCGAGGAAACCGATATAAGGAATCTTTATGTTAGTGAGACTCTCGGGAAAAGATGCGATTATCATTGATTATTAATCCCGGAGATTGAATCGATGGGCAAAACACTTCAGGGATCAGTTCAACTAGCCTTCAATCGCATTGCAATTATCCACGATCTCTGTTAAACCTGAATGGCAAATAGATGTAAGTTCTCCGACTCTAAACAAAATAGAGAAAGCTATGGAAAATCTAGAACGACGGAGAGGAGCGAGTCCTGACAGGCTAAATCATGAGGTTTTTAAGGATGGTGGTCCAGTTCCAGAAGTTAGATTGACTGAGATCTTAGGCAGAATCTGGGAACTGAATGTAATTCCATCTGACTAGTCTCAATCCCTTATTGTCCCAATTTATAAGAAAGGGTGAAATTCCTATTGTCATAATAACAAAGGAATCAGTTTAACTAATATAGTGTCTCAATTTTTAGCCTCGATAATACTTAGACGCCTAACTAGTGCTCGTGAAGGGTAGGCTCGAGAAAACCAGGCTGGTTTTAGACCTGGAGGTGGATGTACAGACCACATTTTCACACTACGACAGGTCCTGGAACACAGACACACATTTAGGCGTCCCACTATAGTTTTGTTCCTTGACCTTAGAGACGCATTGGACTTTCTTGATTGTGAGGTTCTGTCTTTAAAAGGTGTTCCAAAGAAGTACGTTAATCTTATCTACTCAGGCACTACAGGCCGAGTTAGAGCTTTTGGCAAACTGTCATCGGAATTCTTCACTTCAAGTGGTGTCCGTCACTGACGTCCACGCTCTCCATTCTTGTTTAACTTTGTCATAGATAAGCTTTTCGACCGTAGCTGCTACCTTGACGTGGTGGTCGGGCTTGCCTATCGTGATGACCCAACCGAGCTATACTGGCTGGAACATATGTTCCTGCAGGTCCTACCATGCCAGGCAGGTTCATTGGAGAACGATGAGACTAAAAGCAGCTACTCAAGGTCTGAGGGCGAAGTCGTACTGCTGACTGCAGAGGGGTGTGACAGCAGTAAGGTGTTTCCCTCGGACAACCAGCATCTGGAGCGATGCTGCCTTCTCACAAGGAAGGAAGGGTTAGAAAAGGTCAGCCCTAAAAACGTCACATCTCCCCTACCTAACGGATTTCTGTCTCCTTGAGTAAGGGTGCCCACGAAGGGCCTATAAGAACGGAGCTAATATTCAAAAAACCTTTCATGAAAAGGCCGTGCGTGACCGGCCTCAAGCAGTTGTTCCTTGGACTCTGCGGTCACGCTCCCAGGTCTCCAAGACCAACACTAATCTATCTTCCTTTTCAGGTTCCTCAAGAAACAACCTTCCACGGTGTGGGCAGCCGGGAAGTGACAACCGCCCTCATACCCGTAACAGCACGAGAGACCAATTTGGTCGAAATCAAATCCTTCCTACACCCGCACATACCTCTCTTCTCTCCACAACAAACTCTACTCACATTCCCTTATCTGACTGCACCGCTAAAGCAAACGATGCGAGTTCACGAAACGTCATTCCTGGTCTCTTGAAAACTCGTTCTAGACTACATGTTGGAAAATTTAATGTACGGACATTGTATCAAATAGGGCAACAGGCATCATTAGCTAGGACTTTAGAATCTCGATGTTAGCTGCGTCTCGGAAACGCGCATACAGGATCCTAGTAAAATTATTAATCTGATCTCACCTTGTCAAAATAAAGAAGCAGCTCGATTTACTCTTCGTGTATCCGGTAGCCCTGATGCTGCTTCCAGGGGTCTTGCTGGCGTAGGCATAGCATTGAGTCGTACAGCCGAACAATCTCTCCTTGACTGGATCTCAGTAGATAGTCGCTTGTGAGCTGTCCGACTAAACGGGACAGTAAGTACTCGGAAAGATAGGGACAATCGCCGTTGCCTCTTCATCGTATCTGCCTATGCCCCCACTGACTGCACTTCAGACGAGGTTAAAGATGAGTTTTACAGAAAGCTTTCGGACCTCCTCCAAAAAGCTAGGCGCTCTGATATAGTATTAATAGCTGGTGACTTTAATGCTCAAGTAGGTAGACTAAGTGAAAATGAAAGACACCTAGGTGGATGTTATGGTGTAGCGACTGAGAGAACAGACAATGGTGGCCGTGTTGCAACTATGCTCAGATAACCGCCTATTCTTAGCAAACAATAACTTTAGGCATAAGGAAAAGCATCTGTTGACCTGGCGACCTCCAAAGTCGTCTCAACGTTGGACGCAACTAGATCACATTGCCATCAGCCACCGATGGAGGGGTTCGATAGAAGACTGTCGCTCGTTGTGGGGCACATGTTTAGATTCAGATCATGCCCTAGTGCGAGCGCGTATTTGTTTGAAGCTTACTGGGCGTAGGAAAGACGCCGTAAGAAAGCCTCTTATGGTTTTACTTAATGATAATAAGGCGAAGAATATATTTCAGGAACAACTAGAAAGACAGTTAGGTGACCATTTAAGCGATTCCCATCCGGAAGCAGGTTGGAATGATATCAAAAAGGCTGTGGAAACAGCAGTGATATCTGCTAGTAAGGTTGACCATAAGGCTAGAATGAAGCCGTGGATCTCAGTAGCATCCACCGATCTGATGGATGCCCGAAAACTCATCACACCTGGCTCTGAACATGATGAAGAACGAAGTCAACTTAGGCGCAGACTTATAAAAAGCCTACGTAACGACCGTGAACAGTTTTGGGTGGCGAAAGCAAAAGCGATGGAAAAAGCAACGGCGATAGGCAACAGTAGACAACTTTTCCGACTTATCAAGGAAACTGGTATTAGGAATCCTAGTGTAAGTGAGACTATTTCGGAAAATGACGGGACTATTATTTATTCTCAATCCAGGAGAATGGATCGATGGGCAGAACACTTTAGGGATCAGTTCAACTGGCCTCGAGCCACTCTTCGGTTACCCACGATCTCCAGTCATCCTGAATGGCAAGTCGACCTAAGTCCCCCTAGGTCTTAATGACGTTGAGAAAGCATTAGGAGATCTGAAGCGAGGACGAGCTGCAGGTCCTGATAGACTAAGCCCTGAGATATTTAAGGATGGTGGTCCAGTTTTAACAGCTAGGTTGACTGAGATCTTAGGTAGAATCTGGGAACTCGACACAATCCCATCCGACTGGTCTCAATCATTGATTGTCCCAATCTATAAGAAAGGACAGAAGTCTTCTTGTGACAATCACAGGGGAATAAGTCTAACTAATATAGTATCTAAAATATTGGCCTCGATAAAACTTCAGCGCTTAACGAAAGCTCGTGAAGAGCGAACTCGAGAAAACCAAGCTGGTTTTCGACCTGGACGTGGTTGTATAGACCACATTTTCACACTACGACAGGTCCTGGAAAACAGACATACATTTAGGCGTCCTACAATAGTTGTGTTTCTGGACCTTAAGGCGGCATTTGACTCTGTGGATTGTGAGGTTCTGTGGCAGTGTCTGTCATTGAAAGGTGTACCAAAGAAGTAGATTAACCTTATACAAGCACTCTACTCGAACACCACTGGTCGAGTGAGAGCTTATGGTGAACGGTCACCGGAATTCTTTCCTTCAAGTGGTGTCCGTCAGGGATGTCCACTTTCTCCATTCTTGTATAATTTTATCATAGACATGTTCCTAGAAATAACCTTATCCTCGTCTGAATTTTCAGGAGTAGACCGTCTACCAGGTGGCTCGCTTATCGACTTAGAATATGCCGATGACATTGTCCTACTTGGTGAAGACGCTGACAAAATGCAGAGTCTTCTGACTACCCTAAGCAACAATGCAAGCATGTTCGGGATGTGGTTTTCCCCTTGAAACGCAAAATGTTGCTTCAAGATTGGGTTTCATCGGCACCTGAATTAGTGATAGGGAGTGAAGTAGTCGAACGTGTAGACCACTTCACTTATCTTGGGAGTCTCATCAGTGCCGATGGCCTAGTGACTGACGAAATCTCAGCTCGGATACAGAAGGCTCGATTGGCTTTTGCCAACCTGCGTCACTTATGGCGAAGGCGAGATATCCGTTCGCTGACTAAAGGACGAGTGTACTGTGCAGTAGTTCGCTCCGTCTTACTTTATGGCTGTGAAACATGGCCAGTGAGAGTAGAAGATATTCGTAGGTTACTGGTTTTCGATCATAGGTGTCTTCGAAGCATTGCTCGTATATCGTGGGACACCCGAGTGAGCAACGCTGTTATTAGGAATCGGGTGCTAGGTAAGAATGGCAGTAGTGACACTTCATCAGTTGAGGTGGTTGGGACATGTTCTGCGTATGCCCAACCACCAACTGCCTCGTCGAGTTATGTTTTGCGATGTAGGAGTAGGTTGGAAGAAAACTAGGGGCGGCCAGACGAAAATATGGCACAAATCCATGAAGACACTGGCAACTGGATTAACTCCGGCTGGTAAATGTAGACTACCTGGTTGGGGTCCGCGAGGGGATATTAATCAATGGTTATAGAACTTGAACAACCCGACTCAAGATTGTTTGCGATAGTGCAGGTGCATCCATTCCTTGTGTTCTATGAAATCCCAATCTTCTGAATTCCTCATGATCGTTGTCTCTATTTCGATTGATTCCTCTGGAGTAAACATCTCACATGATATATTTGATCATTGATCTTTTTGATTATGGCAACATGAACTTATGTACATACGTACGAAGTTCTACGTTGTAACTGACTGACTGACTTTTTAATTACTGCTAATACTTGTTTTGCCTCTACTACTATGAGATTTGAATTGACAATTGCGTCTGTGTTAATGTGGTATCGCAACTTAAACTAATCTACGTACGTACGAAGTTCTACGTTGTAATTGACAGACTGACTGAGAATTTTTTGGATTCATCATGTGATTAACATTGGAGCGTTGAAAACCAGTCATACGCAGGGTTACTTTGGTACGAAAAGCAATTAGAGTAAATTATGGAGCTGATTTTTCCACAGCGTGCAAACAGACAGAGCTAACACTAAGTAACGAAAAAGCGAAATTTAAAACTTACACTGAGTAAATCACTATTTTGTTGAATATCTGACTTTAGGAGATAGAGATTACCCGAACCATCATACAACGATACGTAATGTGGCGCAGGAAATTGCAAAGAAACACTGTTAAACTTTTCATGAGATTGCTCACGCCAATCAGGAAGGGTGAAAACCACAGTACCTTGGTTGAAGTTTTGTGGATATTGCGGTATCTTCATTAACACTAACTGAAACGTTAATAATCTGATCAACATTACGAACTTACGGATCCAGACGTATTCATGTAGTAAAAATGACTGGTATCAAATGGATTAACAGATAAACAGTTGATATTATTATATGCCTTGAGGTGTTGTTTGGAAGTAACTTCGTGGAGAGGTTTGTAGTATACTCCATTTTGACTATTTGCCTCATAAATAGGAAGTTTAAGGAGACTGAGTTTGTAAGACTCGAAATTCGGGTCAAGCAGTGAATGATTAGGCCTTAAGCTAACATTCATTATATAGAGCGACGAGCGTCTTATCTTTCGTCAGATTTTTGATTGCTTTGCGGAGAAAAACGCGTTAGGAACAGGGTTCTTGTTTCGATTGATAATATAATCTGAAACAGATGGTAATAGTTGACTGGAATTAAGAGGTAAAAAGTATACAAAGCAAAGAATTTCATGGTATTTACATGATGGAGTGTAACCAGCAGTTAAAACTAGCTCTTATGAAATGGTAAGTTCTAAATAAACTGGTGTGTGTAGGAACAAGTTATTTCGGTTTATATGCTGAGTAGTGTATGATGCCAACAAAGCGTTCGTATGCTTATCTACTACACTTTGTGAAGAACTGGCATAGAACAGTTTGCTTCCCTGGTAACGTAGTAGAGTTTAAGTGGTTAGTGGCACTTAACGAGATCGATTTAGTGTATCTGATATGAGTTTCATTTCTTCTGAATACAAACTGTTGCTTTAAGATTGATTTGCATCAACAGCTGAACTATAAATAAGGATGTGAAGCAGTTGAGCGTATCGATTACTTCACGCGTCTCGGAACTCTCACGAGTCTGATAAGATATCCGTCAAAATCTCAGCATAGAGAAAGCTTTGTTTGACTTTGCCAACTTACGTTACTTGTAGTATACACAAGACATCTATCTGCTGGTTCTCTATTATACTTTACGGCCATGAAACGTGGCTAGGTTACCGATATTTGATCAAAGCACTGTTTGTGTTGGGAATATTGCTAACGAAGGAAATAATGAGTCGGGTCAAAATGAAAAATCCATTGACTAAACAGTAAATTATCATCGACTGAGGGTGTTGGGACATGTATTACGTGGGCCTGACTACAGCTTACCAAAACTTGCGATGATGACCGATGTAAGGGTAGGTTGGAATAGAGCCAAGAGCGGCTCAATCCAAATGTGGAGTCAGTTCATGAAGTTACTGACTACTGAACTAAGCCGTGTAGTAAGATGTGGATCACCTAATGGAATTTGCGCTATTATAATAGTCGATGGTTAAATTTTGGACAACTTGCTACATGATAGTTCAGAATGACTTAGTTGAATCCATTTATAATATTACCCTAGACCGTAAGTGCTTGAATAATACTATAGCCTACATATTATCATTATTACTACATGAACATACATTTTCTTGAATCTTTAGTGCCTAGTCCTTCCTATGAATACTAATACTGTTATAACTACTATTAATCTGAAATTTTTGAAATTCATCTCATTCCGCTAAAGTTTAGGAATTCGGACCAACGCTTATAAGCTTAAAGTTTGACGGTGTGTTTGAATCAGTTCACTACTATTTAAAACAAGTGCGGTTAGAAGTTTAGTAAAATGAAGTTAGGGTATGTACAGTATCAATACGATCTTATGACCTTACATTCTATAGATAGTGCCTGACTGAGAAAAAAAGCCTTGTCAAAAAAACCATTATATTACTTCAAATATAAATACTTAGGCTGAGTCTAAAACAGGAGCCAGACTTATCACAAAAGAAGTGTTGTTAAAGACAGTTTATAACCAGCATTGTATAGTCAGATAAACGGCTACCAATTCGTCCAGAGGAGAATGTCTGATGTTGAAATGAAAACCGGCCGATTATTTTCCGAGGGATAAAAAAGTTAACAAATTAATCGCAAGAATATGATAAGCTAAGAGATACTACAGGAAGTCGTGACTTAAGCAATACGAGCACCAAGCCTTACATAAGCGTTGTATAGAAGGAAGATGCGTAAAAATAGATACTAGTAGCTTGAAGGTCTTCAAGGTACAGGGAATTCAGTATAACACTGATGATAAGTGAGAGATCGTTTATAGGTGAAATAAGTGACTTATATGAAGGAGTTTCAGAGGTGCTCCGGACAGATTGCTCAAACATTTAAAAAAGCTTGTTTCAGAAGAGTGGTAATATCAAATGGCTAACACCAAGAATTGTTTTGAATCATAGGCAATGCGCATTTGTTGCTAGATGTGACCAACTAGAAGTTTATTATTGGTAGACTATCTAGCACGTGCTAGTCATATCGTAATAATATGGTATAACGTAACAATTTACAAAAGATATCCACCAACAAGCATTATTTATGTTGTGATGTTAGACATTAATTTCAGCAGAAGAGAAAGAAAAGAAAGTAGTCAGTTCTCAATAACTTAACACCTGTTCATGACCTTGCTATACTTACTACTTTCAAAGGTATAACATGACCTCGATACAATATCCAATATCTTTTACATGAGCTAGTGTAAACCAATTTGATTTCTTCGCACTCGATTCTTGTTCTTTCAGTACGGTTCCAGGTGTTCGGTAATTTCCAATGGATGGAGGTCTAGTCACTCGACTATCTAATTCTAGTCAGTAGGCAGCTGGTTTTGAGTTTGTATGTCTCGGGAATTGAATAAAAACGTTTGTTTCAGATCTGTGGCGTTTCTGGATACCAGCAGCTATCACATTACCAGACCGGATATAGGTCATTTGCAATGTGGAGAATAATAAGGAGAAAGTTCTAATGCTAATAAGGAGAAGGTTTCAGAACGAATTAAATAAATAGATTATTTAGTTTATTAATCGGTAGTGAAGAGTGTGCATGATGACTGAACTGTAAGCACTGGGGAAGAAATCGAGATTATAAGCGAGATGGATTCGGTTGTTGATCTGAGGAGATGGCAATAGTAACAACTAGCAGGTCTCGAGACATGCATCAGATACAGCTTGTCCACGAGGGAGGTGACAATACACATTTTAGCACGTGTTTATCACGTCTCTTCTTTAAGCTGTCCACTGTGGGGGATATAGTCACCTCTGCTGGAAGAGCGTTCCAGTTTGCGACGACTCTGAAAAAGAAAAGGTGTGCAGGAACTTGAGTATTCGCTCTTTGATGAGCAATTTGTTGAGTATTTCCTAGAGGGGAGTGGTGTTGAGACGGTTAGGCGTGCTTTATATATAGAACGTCATAATCAGATCACCTCTAATCCTCCTGTAACTCAGTGGGAATAATCTCAAGTGCTGGAGTCGATCTTCGTAAGGTTTATTCTTCAACCATATAAACTATTTCGTTTCTCGTATCTGCACTCGATCCAAGAGATTTACGCATCTTTTAAACAGGCGGAGTGCGACGACGTTGTAAATGTAGAATCTATTTTGAATGTTTTGTTTCTAGGAAAATCCCTCCATGTATATATATTTGTGTTATGATATGATTGACTCTTTCTGTTGACATTTTGGTACTCTATTTGATTCCATTTTGAGATTTTATCATTGTATATTGTTACCATTTCTATATCTTGTACTTATATTGAAGTTCTTATGTTTGCTTCTGAACTGTACATATGTTGTTTAAATTTGATATATAAAATGGCTACAGCCATATTTGGATTTGATATTTCAACAGTACGGACTGGAGGCACTTATCCTTCCAGAAACGGATACCCACCGCTGTAAATTGGAAATAGAAGGTGTAATATTGTTTGATAATTGTCTGTATTTCCATTTTATTGAATTATAGAACCTTTTTCTCCCAGAATTATTGTGTTTTGGTTTCGGATCCGGGGGGAGCGCGTACCAAACTGCACCTATTCGAAGCGGAGTGAACTGTTTGAGTCGAAAATTCATTTACAGGGAACCTCCAATTGTGGGCGCACGCATATGTCTTAAATAACGTTAAGAATAACTGTGGGATAATAGCACCAAGTTGTCTTCACAGAAACTGAAGTGTAGCATGTGCTTTGGTTGAGTCCCCTATATAGTTTGGACTCGTGTGGAAGCTCTTTGTGGCTATTAAACCGAGACCGCGCTCTGAGGAGACATCGGGGGGCGGACTACAATTGACGTTGTAAATCATTTGCGTCATATGGTGCAGAATATACATGATGAGACACTTCGGTCGGTTGTATTTAAAAAACCGTTTTTCATGGCCCATTCTTCAATAGATGTAAGGTCGTTTTGAAGCTCAGCGGAATCCTCTTCGCTTCTAATGGACCACCAGATCTTCGCATCGTCGGTGTGGATCAGTGCCGATGAGCTAAATGAACCTAACATGTCGTTAATAGATGTCAGGGTAAGTGGACGGAAGATGGTCCCTTGTGAAACTCCCGATGTTGAGACTCGCCAACTAGCATGCACTCTATTAAACTTGGTACGAAACTTTCGATTTTCAAGGCAGTTTCTGAGCCAAATACGATAAGCTCAGTGAAGCCCATTTCCGCAAATTTTGCGATTAGGCGTGCGTGGGGTACTGTTTCGAAAGCTTTTGCAAAGTCGAGAAATATTACGCGTGTAGTGCCTCCACATATATTCGGGTTCACTTACATTTAATTTGGTTAAGCCCTTTAGATTAATTTATTTAGCCAAGCCATTTATATAGCAGCAATTTATATGTACCATTAGTTCTTATTATTGTCTGGTTTGTATGAACTCACGTGACTTGTCCCCGTTGTCCTTTGACCTTGTCAACCATTCGTCGCTTTTATTCATGTGTGTGTTACGTCCAATTTTTTGCTTTTTGCTCCTTAGAAGTACGGTGTGTCTATTTACAATTCACGAACCTTAATCAAAGCAAAACTAAATTCCAAAGTAGGTACCAAAGTTTATTCTTCATTCACAATAATCGACTAAAATGTCGTTCGTTTATTACAAATAGACGACCAATGTCATTCTAACAACAGTAATTATAATAACTACCATTACCTTCAATTTTGTAGGTTCCTAGAACAAAAACTGCAGACGAACAAACCAAGACAAACAGGATCCAAAAATGGCCGAAAATAATAATTCAAACAAGTCCGTAAGTTAAGTAAAACAAATATACCCAAAAAACACAGTGAAATTAATGATATTTATATAAAGGTTTTAATCAGCCAAATGTCTTCATTTCTCCCGTAACAGTGTGTGCATGTCTTTTTCGCTTACTAAATGTCTGTCTTATTTTCGTCTGATTATAAATTTTCAGTCATGCTTTATGGCCGGGAGTTGGCTCACTAGCCCTCTCCACATCGATTCATCCGTTCATTCACCCATTCACTCACTTGCTTGCTTTCCAGCGCTCACATGACGATTTTATCTTTTAGCGCTTGTAGTCTGCTGTTCTATTTGTGGTGTGCCAAAAATAAACGCATTCAACACTCCAAGTTCACCTTCTGATTTATAAACCGTCCGACGCTATTTAGTAACGATTGTCTGTACGAACTAATCACGAAGCTAAAGAACACGCAGTAATTGGCCACCACACGTGCACCGGTATTTTCAATCCGATATCTAACTGTCCCGCAGGATAAGATTAGATGCGCACGACCTGCCTTTCCAAAACCCGTGTTGAGCTTCATGGAGTATTTTATTCTTGTCTATGTACTCCCTAATTTGTTCGTTTAATAACCCTTCCATCACCTTTGTTAGTAACAGATCCTTTCTGTCTCCTCCTTCGAAGATTGGAGAGAGAGTAGCTTGTTTCCATTCAGCTGAGAGTTGGTGTTAATCCAGTGAATGTCTGATTAGGTCATATATTGGGGAACAATGGACTTCTGCACATTGTTTCAAGACTATGGGGCGAATATTTTCACAACCTGGTGACTTTACTGAGCGTGAGGATTTTAGTGTACTTAGTACTAAGTCAGGAATGACACGGATATTCCCTAAGCCGTCAGCTGGAGCTGGGTTTGCGTAGTATCCTGAACATATGGATGCCTGGTTTAAATGATCGGTGAAGTTTATTTTGAAGATAACTTTTTAACGATCTAGAAAAAAAAATCGATCAATCTCTTCGCGCTTGATTCTTGTTCTTTTGGTAACGTTCCGGGAATCTAGTTGTGTCCATTGGATCGTAGTCTAGCCACTCATTTGCAATAATTCCAATCGACTGGCAGCTATTTATGAAATTATATATTTCATGCGATTTTCTAGGTACGAGCAGCTATCAGATAATCAGGTCTGAAAAATCCGTTAAATGCAGTGTGGAGAATCATAAGGAGAAGATCCTAATGCTGATAAGATTTCAGAACCGGGTAAATTAGTGGATAAATAAGTTATATAATTGGCGGAGTCTGTTCAGAGGACCTAAGTGTAAGCAAGTGAGAGGAAACAGATATAATAGGCGAGATGGATAAAGTTAGTAATCTAATGAATTGGCAGTAATAGCAACTAGCAAATCTTGAGAGATCAATCAGGCACAGCTAGTCCAGAAGGGAGACGATGAACCTTATGTGAGTACGTATTTATCAGGTTTCCTCTTGAAGTTCTTGTAGTACCTATTGAATATACCACTTCGCGCGATAACAAATGTTCATCCCGTTACTCTGGTAATCAGATAAAAGACGATTCTACAGGAAGTAGTATATTTAATGCTAACTTCATGATATCGAAATAATCACGAGACTAGGGTACGCGAGTGGCTAATAACGAGCTAGGAGAGAAGGCCGAAAGGCAAAGACACGCCTGGAGCGCGCGTGACAGTCTTTTTGTACAGATAAACAAGAGGTGCACAATATAACACTTTTTGTCGGAATTAGGTACATTAATAAATAATTATATTTTGTCAGTTGTGTTTTCTTCGTCAAAGTACACCACTACAAATCTATTCACCATAGGGACAATTGTCACCTCTGCTGGGAGAGCATTGGAAGTTGTGACAACTCTAAAAAGGAAATTGTGCACAGACCTGGGTGTTCAATCTTTGATGCCTCGAGTGTCGTGGTAGTGATGCTTCGGAAGGATGTTCATGTCTAGATAAGTGGGCGTGCTTAATAAGTTGTATTACACTATCCAATCATCTTTGATTCTTTTGTAATTCTGATTGAATAATCTTAAGTGTTGTAGTCAATCATTGTACGGTCGGTTCTTAAACTCAATCACTCATTTAGTATCTCGTCTCTGCGGTCGATCCAAAAGATTTATGTTTCTTACAGTGAGGTGGTTGTGCGACGAGTGTGAACTTCAGGTTGTGAGCTTGCGAATGTTATTAACAGGGTTAAGAATAATTCATAGGTGACTGCATCAACTTGTCTTCGTAGAAAGTAAAAAGTTGCGTTAGCCTTAGCTGGGTCTACTGTGTAGTTTTGGCTGTTGTGTAGGATTCCTGTGATTGTTAGACCAAGATCGTACTGTGCACAGACTTTAGGGTGCGGATTTCCACTGTGAATGTTTGGTGTTTGTAACACATAAAGGTTAATGTTCATAATGTGATAGTTCAACTGGTTGACGTGTAACTCGTTGTCCACTAATCATTTCCCTTTTGTTGTAAAATCATTTTTAAGCTTAGTTCTAACCTCTTCGCTTCTTTTGAACCTACAGTTTCTGAGACGGGATAGGAGTTGGTCACTGAAGCTCATCTTCGCAACATTTGCAATCAGAAATACGTTAGGTATTGTATCAAGGGTTTTCGAGAACTTGGGAATATTATGTGAAACGGTAGGATTTCCACCAGTTTTGATGCAAATGATCCACCTTTTCGAAACTCGTGTTGAGTTTTATGGGGGGTGCTGTTCTGATCCATTTGGCCCCCTCATTCTCTCGTTCAGCAGTCCTTCCATTACCATCGACAAGATTGGTTGTAGTGAGACTAGTCTGTAACAGGCTGGATAATTCCTTTCTCTTCCTTTAAAGATGGGATACAGAATAGCATGTTTCCATTAAACTGGGAATTAGTATGACTCCAGTGAATGCCTTAAGCAGTCACAAAACGGTGAACTGAGGGCTTCTGCACACTTTCATGACTATAGGTAGAATATTTTCACTTCCCGGCGCACGGTTTTTAGTTTACTTGGTACAACGTGAGGTCTATGTCGAAAATTCCCTAGGCCGTCTGCTGTCGCTAGGATTGAGTGGTACTCTGAACGTGTCAGTGAACTTGATATTGGTGTTGAAGGTCTCAGCCATCTTTAAGTTGGTCAGATCTTCGTCATTTTGAATTTCGAAGGTACACGAAGCCTGGTCCGTAGGTGTTTTTAGTCATGAACAGTTGCTTGACATTTGCCTGTATTTTGGCAGCTACCTTAATCTGGAAGTGTCTTCTACCACTTTCAACCTCGGCATTGAATCTGTTACTTAATTCCAAGTAAAAACAACGTTTCGAATCTTTCGGAGTGCCAAGCTCTTCTTTTTCGCATATCCACTGTTTTGCTCAAATAAACTGAAAACGAAGAACAAATGATGCATTTTGAGAAGAGCTGAAGTAAGTTAAATATTTCTGGCCTTTTCTGTAACTGTATTGGTAGTTTCTCAAGTTTCATCTTTACAAAACACAATCGTCTCCACGTTTGTAACGAAAATTCTGATTTTGACGCTGGTCGACTTTTGTTTTGAGTTCTTCCCATGTAACACTTCTGCCCTTACATCGCCTGTCCGCGCGTCCTGGGCCGCCAGAACAAAACATGGCACAAATCCATGAAGTCACTGACAAGTGGACTGAGTCATGTTGGTAGATGTAGACCACCTGGTTGGGGTCGACGGAACGAAAGTCACCAATGGTTAGACCATGAATGACATGGATCAAAACCGTTTGCAATGGCGCAGGTTCATTTGCTCTTTGTGTTCTATCAAATCCTAACCTTCTGAATTCCTCATCACCTCTATCTTTCTAAATTTACCTCACTGAATTATACTTATTGAATAACATCTTCGAACCCTAATCTCTCGGATTACTTCTAATACTTTTACTACCTCTACTACTATGGGATTCGAATTGACAATTATATCTCTGTGCTAACGTGGTATGGCAACTTGAACTGCTGTACTTGCGTGCGAAATTCTACGTTGCTGTTGATGATGATGATCCGCGTCGGCACATCTGCATCAGGTCCACCTTGTTTATCAACGATGCTGTCTGGGTAAGTAAACGTTTCCACATCCTCCAAAGCTTCTCCACAAAGTGTGATTTGGTTGGTGCATGCTGTATTTTACCTAAGTATCTTGCCTTTTCCTTCGTGTGTGTTGAGACCTACTGCTGCGATGCCTACTGCTACACTGGCCGTCTTCATCTGCATTTGTTGTGTATGTTTTGGGAAAGCTAGATCATCTGCAAAGTCTAGATCTTCCAGTCGCACCCGAGCTGTCCACCGTACCCCGTGCTTCCACTAAGATGTTGATATTTTCATAATCCAGTCGACCACCAGAAGTAAGAGAGTGATTTTAGATAACTTTGTCTGACAACGGTTTTTAACTTAGAACGATTCTGTGAGCTGTTCTCCATGCATGGCTTCGCACTGTAGTCCTTCGTAAGGGTTCCGTATGATGATGACTATCTTAGGTACATCTTGGCGTCACCCTGTCCATGCTCCCAAATGCTTTCTCGTAATCGAGAAACTTGCTGTTCTGTGGTGAGTTCTATTGAATTGATTATTCCGCAACGACCCATGGTATTGCGATTTGGTTGTTACATGGTCAATCTTCACGAAACCCAGCCTGCTGATCTGGAATTCGGGCGTCTTTGTAATATTTCATTCGGTTCACTAACACTGTTGAAGGCTTTTCTTGGTATTGATAGAAATGTGACCACTCCGTAGTTCTTAATCTTGCTGAGATCTTTGTCTGGTATCCTGATATGGTGTTCTTCTTTCTATTATGCTGTTCTTCCTCCTAAATCCTGCTTAATAGAGCGTGTAACATTTCTTCACTTACTGCTATGTTTGCTTTCAATTCCTTAGCTTATATGTTGTCTAATCCTACCGCTTTACCCCTCTTTATATATCTGATGAATATGCTGATTTCGTTAAGGGTGAGTTTCAGTTTCTTCGTCCAATACTACTTCTTACTTTCATGAATCACCTTTCGGGTAATTGACAGCGATTTACTCCTTGTATTATCGGTCCTTATGGTCTAGAATCTCAAAACATGCTGAAGTTACTGCGCAGGTGATCCTTTTTTATTTTTTCTCGGTTGAGATTTCCTGTCCATTTAGTTGTTATCGAATGTTTGAGACTTATGATAATTGTACGTAAACCAAAGTTTTTGTTTTAGGTCACACCTTGATTTTAGAATTTGTCACTGCTTTACACGTATCTATGTTGTTTTAAACAGGCTCTGATTTCCGTTATCGGGTCGTTTACTTTCGAATTCATGTCTTTGGTTAAAATCAGTTCTCTTATACAAAATCTCTGGTGATACAAAAAGCGGTACTAATAATAATTAGTTCGACAGATTTATTTGTTTTGTTAACTTTTATTTCATGTGATAGACAAACAATATATTTAGAATCATTGAATATAAGTGCCACGGTAACAATGTTATTTAAATTCACGTAATCACCATTATTATGGTTATGAATCTGTCAGATAATTACAGATTTCTGATGCAAAGCACTATCTGTTTGATAATCGATTGAAAAATATCAAGTCACAACGATATTTGAGATTTTATGTTGTCATATAAGTTCGATATGATGCAGAATGTTTCCATAATTTTGAACTTTATATTCGAACAAAGTAACTGTTTTTGTTTGCATCAAACACAAGAAAAGCTGTATTACTGGTCTTAAAAAGTAACGAATGTGAATTTACTCTTGACTCCATCATTGTTTATCATAGAATGCTTGGTGTTTATTTTACTGATGTATCATCACAGATTCTGTCCAATGGTTTTCTCTCTATTCCGCATACTTACGTGCTTCTATGGATTTATGTAATCAAGAATGCAAAATAAGAGCCAACTTGAATCGTTTTCCTTCGTAAATAACTCTCTAATCATATCTTCTGCATCAACTTGACAATTCAGTTTCTGAAAACGGATTGTTTAATCGATTTCTAAAACTTATTATTTTGTTTGTACATTCGCTTAATTTAGATTATATGGCACGTGGAAGTACCTTTGTGTAATTAGAATAAGAAACAAAACAGAATGAAAATTTTTTTTCACATGGAGGCAAAAATGATGAATTATTTGACAAGTGCTACCAGAGGTTACGCAAAAGCAACTATGAAAATAATAAGTTATACACGCACGAAAAGAAAAATGATTCAAAATAATGGTAATTGACAGTTCAAAGCAAATAACCAGCACTAATTACGAATACATCTAAGTAGAATAATCGTTGTATAATATTTGCCAACATATTTTCATATTAATCATATTAAATTTTGAAAAAAATTTGAACAATACATTTGGCATTTCACTGGTAACATGCTTTCGGTATTGCAATAGAATAAATGAAAGTCAAATAATTTTGTTTTGATAAGTGAATTCGTACTAATGTATCAGTTGATTATTAGTCACTAATCATTGCACATGATATTAGAATAATATAAAAGTAATGTATTAAACAAAGTGTAATCTTTCTTGTATATCTGTATAAGATAGAATAATCTATCAGTAACAAAAATTTTAAAAACAATACAAATATTTTCTTTTTAAGTATCAAAACTTCGGTATTTAAAAAATTTTGAGTTGGTTTGTCACGAAATACACTTGTAAATTAAGATCTTAATCAAAAAATTAACATTTTCTACTCACTAAATCAGTTGCAGAAGTGTTATTTCTTTAATAGTGTGATTTGAACATAACATCGAATCCTAATTTAACGGGAATTCAACTTTGGAAGTTTAGTTTTTCTAAGAGCAAATTTTATTATCGAGTAAGTCGGACATTTACAAATGAGCTTTAAGTTATCCTTTTGGTAAGGAAGTTGATAAAAGTTTCTAGTTTCATTTAATTTGTAATGCGAAACGTTACTCTAACTTTTATCGATTCAACCTATTTCTTTTTGTGTTGTAAACCATGCTCAAATATCCGTAAACTACTAATATGTTCATCAGTTAGTTACCTCTGAATGTTTGGTTGGAAATTTAAATTAGTTTGACATCAAAAAAATATAGAAAAGTTATACTGTGAATGAACATTATTAAAAACTAGAATATTCTCAGAAATATAACAGTTTAGTTGAAAAGTTGAAAATCTTGGCAAAGATTGAGTATGTTTTTGATGAAAATGTGGATAATTTTTCCGTTAGAATTAAGTTTCAATTTAGTAATTTTAGTATTGATGTACGGAATGACAAAAGTTGATTCAAGCTCTTTGGTTAACGTAATTATAGAAGCCGATTGGTGTTTATATACCTTCTAGTAAGCAGAACAGTTTGTATTAAACAACAAGAAAACACCTGTTAGTACAGTAATCATATTAAGATAGTGTAACAAAAGCTTTACAATACGAAAGAGAGACCTTTTGTTACAGCAACCTAAGACGTCTAGTTCATCAGTAACGATACTTAGATGAATTATTATTGCTTACAGTAATACTGAAAAATTCGTTTCTTAAACCTACACAGTAATTTATTTGATCATTACTGATGAAAAGTGTGTGATTAAAAATTATTTTGAATTCTTATCACTATCAGTGGTCAAGAAAAATAGTCCATGTAACTCATATTTTGATATCTTTTGAATTGTATCTTTGAATGTGTTCCTAGTAAAGTGGGTTAAACTAGTTTATTTATTTTGAACAAATCATTGAAAATCTCCTAATAATAACTTTCACTGGATGAAAGATCCACCTTAGCCTTTAGTTTACTGATAAGAAAGTGTTAATGTTGCTAGCATTTCATATTTTAGTAAATTCTTGCTAAAATAAGTCGATCGAAATTTAATAATTGCACTACTGATGAGTAGCTTAAACATAGCTGTCTCAAATTTTCGCAAGTTAATTTCTACTTTGATTAATAAAAACGACCATAAGGTAGAACAACTTTTGTTTGATAAAGCAGGTTCGAGGATAGTGTTAAGTAATATGCATTCAGAGCTGAGCAAAAAATTAGCGATGACAGATTCGTTACTGATGATTTAGAAATAAGATTCCTAACTGAAAACAATAGACTACAGATTTACCAACACAACTAATCAAGGGAAGAAATGTGGAAAATAAATCTTTTTTAGTACTTCTGCAGACATAAAGCGAAACATTCAACATGAAATTCTTTAAAAAATTTACTATTCCAATTGGAATGTAATTTGAATTAATTTGAAAGTATTTAGAAAGGTATGCTAAAATGTCACAAGTAACTTATATATAATCGGATTTGATTCTGAACTGCTAAAGAAAATTATCGATCATTTCAAAACAATCAAATCTTTGAGAATGTTTATGTAGCGAGATTTTATCTCGAAACATTTTAACGGCTATGGTGCATTAAGCTCCTTCTGGAAACTACGAATGCTTAGGAATTATTTTCGACCTATCGTCTTGACGGTAGAGAACCACCTGCTTAACCGACTAACGATCTGTAACACTGACAATCGTTGGCTGATAAGAAAGAAGAGAGAACAAGTGTAGCAGGAAACCTCTACATCAGATTATATTAACTTAAAAGGATATACAATTTAATATATAAATAACTGGAGTACAACGCTCAATAAATGAGAAAATATATTTCAAAAAATGGTCTGAAAATAGGTTTCAAGTGTCAGATTTAAATCAAGCTAAATCTGAAATTAAAGTAGTTATCACAATGAATCGTTAGATTAAACAAAAGCTCATAGCTAATGTGGATAAGGCAATTATACAAATATTAGTAAATATTAGTAATTACGGACTATGAATCAAGTAAAATAATATCCCTAAAGTAGTTTATTTAATTTATAATTTCTTCTGAATTTTTCTCTTCACAACAAAAAATAATGAAATGACAATTCATGTTGTAGTTTCTCTTTCAAACTTTCACGTGACATTTCGTTGAACAAGAAGTCTCGAAAAATATCAGTAATTATGCATTCCTATTTCACTCTTGTAGGATCTATGAGCTTAAATGAAATAATGGAACATTACTAAACTTTTCGTTTAATGTATAAATACTCAACCTAGATTTTAACTATTATGACAACCCTCTTTAAACAGATGTACGGATTTCCTTATATAGGGTTATGCTGAGATTCAAGATGGTGAATTCCAGATACATAATAACATTTTTATAGCAGGTTCCTTACTTGATAATGAATAATAATAATAATAATAGTAATAATAATAATATTCAGTTGATTTTATGAAATCATTGTGATCAAAATCGTATAATAAACATTAGACGTTTCTTTTAAAATTACAGATGATATTATGAAAAAGATTATTTTTATTTTGACAACTTTAAGATACTTGTTGCCTTCGGGTTACAGAATTTCAACATGTTTTCGTTATAAAGGGATAGTAGTTTGAAGTCATGTACAATAACGAGTTATTAATTTATAACTGGATCAACAATTGATGTAATAAATATCGCTTAGAATGTAAGGATCTTACTGAATAATTCAGTTTATAGGTTTTAAAATTCTGAGTTATTAAACAACCAACTGGTAGTACCTTCATTTAGCCTGTTCGATTCTTGTTTTCTACAAACATTGTATCACTTTTAAAAATATTATTCTCATCGTTTTATGAATGAACTAGTATCTGATTCTAGTGTTAATATTTAGGAACTACGAGATTTATTTAGCCATGTTTCAGAATGCCAGGGACAATGGTTTTTCAGTTAGTATCCTCAATAGTTGTGAGCTAACGGCTGAACTGTTCTTCGCACTAGAGTCAATGAAATACGTTTAAGTTAGATGATCTTATGAAAGTATTGTCACTAACTACAAAGATAATGCGGAAAATTATCATGTAATTTCGTTTGAAGATGAAATAAATTAAGCATATTTGTACCTTAATTTATTCTGAAAAAAGTTGCATAAAAATATACACTTTATGTGGTAACTTGTAAAACTGAATTCATTGATTTAGGTGTTTGTAACAATGAGTGGCCTATGAATGATAATGAACAGTGAAAATGACATTTCCTTATACGCACATCATTCTTTAAACCCTTGGGAAGACTGTAATAAATCTGTGCATTGATAAAAGATTGTTATTTCAAATTAATCATCAAATAACTTGTACATTTGATTTTATGTTTAAGTATTAGGGTTGTAAACATTTTGTATGTATCTTTTGTTGAGTAGCCATTTATCTGGAATATGAAAATAACTAACATGATTTGGATAATCCGGAACATTCCCTACAATTTAGGACTCATATTATATTGTGAGTGATCTGTTCTGATGAACTTCAAAGTATAATGAAATTATTATCTTATATTTATTGATATTCAATGATTTTGACAGCTGATACCTATCCCTGGTATTTAATACGTTGAATTTGAAATTAAGCCTTTACAGTTAAGTTAAACAACTATTTAAATACATTAAGAGAAATAATGTAAGAGTGCAATCTTAATATGAATTAAATTAAAAATAAAATTGATGAAATATAATTTAATGTCACCTGATTACATTGAGTTATTTCGTTATTCTCTTGGTCTCGATTATACATACACATTTCCATGTGTATACCAGCACCAAAATTTTCCTTTCGAAATTTTTATTTCATACTTAATCAATAGCTGACTATGAAAACATATACAAACGATATGTTGTACACCTAAAGTTTTATAGTGATTTTTTGAAAGAATAATTTTTAAATTCACAGAATTAGTGTAAAAACAAAAAGCCAATTGAGTAAAACAAGTACAAAATGGTAATTATGCATGTTTTGAATGTATTCGAAACTAGATCTAGATGAAAATCGATAAGTTATTGATCATATATATGTATATGTATATATATGAATTTATTATCTGAGCACCACATATGAAAGTTACAATTCTCAATACTGATCTTGTGTATTATCCGTCTGTAAGTATTCTATTGTCTTACAATCGATTTCAAGGTACTACTTTATTAATAATTTTAATTGAACATTCCCCATTAAGTTAAACTTGAGATTTTCAAAAGCGTAATCTGTCATGAGTACTTACAACTAACTTATATTATGAAATTCATTGATGCATAACAGAATATTTTACCATATAAAATTGGATTATTACAGAATGAATTTGATGTTGAATGAAGCATAGATTTTGATAGTTACTTAAAGCTTTCTTAAATTATTTTTCTAAAGCAATAAAGTAACAGTTAAGACTAGTCATGATGATAGTTTTTTGTATTCTGAAATTTTTATTTTAAAACAAAATGTTTAATCTTATTTGAGCTTAGCCAAATTGTTCCTCGAATATTTTATTCACTTTGGGTGTAAGTTAATCACTACAACATAGACTAGGGTACAAATAAAGAGTTGCAGTTTTTCAAACAAATCCGAAGGGTCAACATGAAACAGCATTTAGTATCAATGTAGAACAATTTGAAATGTTAACAATTCCAGTACTATCCAACAATTTAAAAAATATCATTTATCGCTAGTACTGAAATCCGTGGTGAGTGTTTTATTGTTTATGGGATTCGTCATTCGGATGTTCCATCGTTAAAATGTTGCTCTCCAGATTAAGACTCGAAACTCGGTAGTTTTTGTTTCAAACTCTTTTCTTATTATAGTATTAAATTTATTGTTGATAAATCTCTGGGAGGAAGATGACTGACTTGAGTAAACTTAAATCAGAGAACAATGAATGATCAAAAAAGCACATTTAAGATATTTTTATGAAGCACTAAGTTGTTATCTGATATAGACATTTCTTTCTTAAAATAAACAATTATTTTCTATTTAGTCAACAAAAGTACACAGAAATAATTACAAACATATTATTTCTAAAAGAAATCAAGAATGAATCACTTGAGCTGTCTGTGATCTGATAATAATTATTTCTGATTAAAATCAACTATTGATTTTTAAATCTCGCGCTTTTTGATTACTATAAATGAAATTGATTCGGTTTGTTAAACACTACAGAATTTATCGATAAAATGTTTTGTTCATGTCGATTATTCTCTCTGGCAGTTCAGAAATATTTGAAAAAAATGAGATATTAGTATTTTCATGACAGATGTCCATAACAATTAAAATATATCTAAATATTTAAGGGTTTTTGCCACTTTTGCAAGAGATGAAACATACGAATCTATGATATCTCTTTATGACTGTTTCATTATGACTGGTACATATATTCAGTTACGACTTTTTCAAAATTACAAACGATTGTACACTTGTTTAATCTTTAACTAACCAAAGCACGGTCGATCAGTTATTTAGAAAAATGGTAACTTCGATATTTTGTAATCGTTGATGATTCGTTGATTTGTTCACTTCTCATGTTGGAACACAAGTTCAGTTGTTACGAGAAAACAAATACAGTTAGACGGAATGAAATAGAAGAACTGCATAACTGTAGCTATCTGGCAAACTGTTGAAATTCAGTAATCGTTGTAAAACTAAGGTCTATCTTAAGAATAACTCAGTATAAAAATATTATTAAAATAGATTATTGTTCAGAATATTTTATAAATACATATATTTAATTTGGATGCTGACACTTATTTTTTTGTGTCGTGTGCCAGTTTATTGATGCCTAAAGTGAACTATGTGAATTTGTTGTGTATTAATCCCAATTTAGATAAGTTGAGACGCCTTAAATATTTAAGACTCGAGTATATTACTGAATATCAACCCTGAAAGTGAATCAATATTCATAATCCTATCTATTCAGTTGCATAGACAACTGTTTCTGTTAGTGTGGAAGAAAAAGTTATTACCTAAATTGTTCAGTCTTTCCTTTAAAGCTTAATTATTTACATACATGTATTTGAAAAAAGAAACAGGCTTATTAAATTCTAGCTGAACGGAAACAAATACATTCTACATTTCATAATTCCTAAGTGTAAAGTTATGGTTTTGTCTGTTTGCATTTAATGTGAACTTTATTTGGATATTCAGAAGATGTGTATGGATATTTATGATGGTTTTCTGGTGATGACATGATCATCATTAGTTGAAAAGGTTAAGTAACTATTAGTTTGAAAATATTTTTTATCAAAAAGTGATGATCCGTTGAATGATTTCAGTGGGCTAATCAAAGTCTTTATTTCGAAAAACAAAACAGGTTTTTTTTACTAACTAAATTAAAATATATTTGTCTCACTCTATACTCACCTGTCTGTTTACCTCACATCAGTATGCCTGTCTGTGTGATATTATTATATTATAATTTGTACTTTTCATATTTGTCAGTTATGAGAAGTTTGAAAATCGATTGTATTCATATTACTTGCAATATTACTACTACTAATAATGATCATCATAATAATGATAATAACATAACCACAATCCTAATCATACTATATTAACTTCAAATCGAATTATCTTTACGTTCCACGTGGTGTATCAATATGTTGAGAGTATAAGAAAAGTGTGTATGTGTTTTTTTTGTGTGTACGTGCTGGTGTGCTTGTGTTAGTCAAGTTTTAAAAATTTCGATAATTTAACAATGTGTATTCTGTTGTGTGGTTAGATTTAAAACAGTCATCATTATTATTGTTATTATTAGTATTGACGTATTCGTTCTGTCAAGTACTAGATTTGGAGTGTGGCATATAGTTTGTCAACGAAAAAAAATACCACAAACAAACGATCATTTCTAACGTAATTCTAATATCACTTATATCGTCATTATTGAATTCAATTTTATCATACTGTCGAAGAACATAAAAGAAAATGTGTAATTTTGGCCTATATTAAATATATATTAAATCAGGTAACCTATTTATTGGTCGTTATTTTGAACTGTTGGCTAATGTTTATTTTTTTCAATAAATTATTATTGATGTGAATAAGATCAATATTCAAGTGATATGAATTAGGAAATGGAAGGACTTGAAAAAAGAAATCAAATGTAGAAACTTTGAAATTTTACTAATCATACCAAGTTTTAATGCTACACATTCTAATGTAAGAGACTTTTATGCATTTCAATCAATAACTAGTATGTTTAGTTAAATTCTGTCAACGTAAAACAATTTAGAAAATGAAGGATTACTAAGGAGAAGTTCGTAATCTTTTATATTTTTGCGTTGTCATTGTGAACGAAAAGTTTTCTTGAATAAGTTAATAACCGGATTACTTTACACTGAAGTAAATTAGTTTAATGTTAGACTCATAATACTACTAAATATATGTTACAGTGATATTTCATGACGCTACTCAGAAACAGAAGTCAGATTAGAGAAGTAACCGAAATATATCATTGTTTTCATTTATTTTTCAGCGAAAAAACAACGATTTTCATAGTTAATTTTATTAACATATTCCTGGATTAGTACGCTGTTTTCAAAACTGGCTGACAATCGTCAAGCTTCAAACCAATTAAATCTAATCCAGTGAATATTTTGGGTCTAATAACATATACATTTGAAAACCTTAGTCTATAGTAGTGTCTTAGACTACAACGAAGCCTTGTTTCGACTATGTTCTTATGACGAATCAGTCAACTCTCAACTAAAACATGTTACTGAATAACTTAAACAATCTTATATATTAAGAACTAATTATTTTCAACAGACTGTTAATAGTGTCCATTTGCAATAATGAATATGATTAATCGCTTGAATCATGAAAGTATTTATTATTCCTTTAGGTTTAGTCAATTCAACATCAAGTTTAACTAGGACACACATATTTTTATGAAGCTAGTATTTTTTTTGCCGAAATCATTATTCATTACATCAAAACACAAAGAAATTGTTTGTCTAGATGTGATTTAATTTCTAGCAACTATTATGTGACATGAATAAATGAACAGTAGAATTCAATAGACTGTATATTGTAGGAAACTATTAATTCAACGAAATAACATTCGTTGATAATTCGATAAATCGTATGAGCATAAACTTGATTGATCACAAAGAATAGATTTTTACTTTTTTGAGATATTCATGAAAAAAGAACAAGGTCAGTTTCATTATCGATTAAACATTTCAGTATGTATATTTTAAATAAATATTGATCGTCAATATAAACGAGATATTTTCAAAAACTGTGTTTCACAATCGTTTGAACCTATGTTTACTACCCGATGTTATATCAATCTTGATGATTATTTTTAAGAATCGTCCGACTATTATAATAATACTAAAGAATCAAAAAATGCTGTAACATGAATACCGTGATTCTTTTATACCATTTTCAAAGTGATAATATTTAAATACACACGCCACACTTTTATTACTGATTGTTGTTCGTTGTTACTACTACTGTTATTTTTGTTTCTGCTATAAACACCAAGTTATAAATGTGGACCATGTCATTCTGGTTGATATGCTTCGTAACAATAGTGTATATTCTCCTAAAGTTGATAGTCTCACATTTTTGAATAATGTGTAATGTTGTTGAGGCGTAAAGAATAAAAAGTCGTATCATAAGACGAAACGGTTTCATTGACTTGATCATACTTATAAACTGCATATATATATATATATATATATAATCTGTACTACAATGTTATATTCAAGATGATGTATGGCTCCTACTTACTATGAAGAAATACCATGAGTACATAAAGTAAATGATATATCATTTATTTAAAAGTAAACTTATTATTATTATTCATGCCATTACTACTTACCAAACCTTAAATAAACTCTAGTGGCATTCACTGTTCGTTCCTTTTATCTCCGGCTATAGAACAATCTGGGATTTACAATAATCAAGGTTCATCACATCTCGGTATATTTTTAAACTGATTCACTAACATGCGATAATGAAGAATATTTCAGTTTTCATGTTTCACATGAAAACAACAAATTTTCTATCAAGTTTTTTTCTTTTCAGAAAGCACTTCCAGTCAACTTTTTTAAGTCATGATTAAAAAGTTTTTTTTCTGTAAAGTTTCTATAATAAATTTTGCTGAAATTATTTTAATGACTTTTTGTTAAATTCAATCGGTCCACATTTTTTTCACGCTTTTACAATTGATATAAATCATCAATGACGTTTAATGTATCTAATTTCTCGTTTCATCGTCAACGAATTTATCTGACAATAAGCAATTAATAGGTAGTTGGAGGTTAAGTTAAAAACTACACTCTCGCTTTATAATTAAATGAATAAGAATAATCAGTGCTTATTTCTATTCAAAATTATTTGTTTAGTTATTCGACAGGTTTATTTTATACAACTCTGTTGATTTGGCTAACCTTGAAATTTATTAATCTGAAACAAAAGACAGTTGATTTAATTTCAACTACTTATTGTAAATAGAAAGTAATTTTCTTAAAGTGCTTTTAAAAAAAAATGAAAATGAACGTGAAAGTTCAGTTCATTTAACAATAGCGTTAATCACAATTTAATATTCTGGGAAATCATCTATGCTTCATTCTGTTAGAACTCAGAGTACAGACCACATTCCCCTTATTATTATTTATTATTTTATCGACTACTACAACATACAAGTAGTATATAATTCAGATTTGTAAATAATATTGACCTCATGAATTTGCCCTAAGGTTAAAAGCTTTGTTAACTGATCTGGAATAAATTGTCCTATGATACTGATTGCAAGCCTTGAAAAGATTTGAAATGCTTTGTATAGTTAGAACGAATTTCATAGTTTAGATACACCTTGACTTAATAATATGAAGTGACGTCTATTTTCAAACTAATTAATATGGCAAATGTAATGAACGGTCAAATAGCTATGACATTAGTTTGGTCAAACTTGTCAAGTGCACGACGGTTGTTTAGTTTTAGTCAGTCTGTGATGCAAACTACAGCTAAATTACTGGAGTTACAAATCAGTAAATTGTTTGAAAAATTCGTTTGATTATTCTATTCTATTATTTTTTACTGTAATCTTGCAAGAAAACAAAGAAAATGTATTGACAATTGCATACATTGTAGAAAAAAGTAATTTACTTTAGAAATGAAAATACTAATGTGTGAAAAGTAAAAATCAATCACATCAACTGAAAGTTAAAATAATTCAGCAAATAAGTTTTTTTGTAATTATTTATGACGTGATCAAATGTCTGAAATTCAAACATTTTTAATGTTAATTCACTAGCCTCATTTATAACTACTTAAGTGTCTGCCAATTTAACTAGTTTATACGGATGAATTTTTAGACATGTAATACTCTCTGAGTTTGCAATATTTAACTTATGCGAAGTGCGTAATGATTTACTCATGTGCTAAGATGTATTGGATAAACTTTTGTTAAACTGTAATTAAGGTCTTACTAATTAATAGTAGCACTAGGTATAGATATCATTCACACCTATAGAAGTCAGTCAACTACAACGCTTGATTATCTTGTGTTGCATGTCAGAAAGTTGTATCAGTCAAGAATTCATCACATTATTTGTCATATTTTAATTTAACCCTTTTCACTAGATACGTTGTTTTTTTGAAGACAAGTACTTCTGTTCTGACTTTCAAACTAAGGTAAGTTGGAAACGATGTAAAACTGTAATCTACTGGCTAAAAGCTGTGCACTACAGCAATTAAACCACTTTATCAATGTATCCATTTCACCAAACTTAGACAATAAACTTTAAAGTGAACCGTTATGTTACAATGTAACAGTTGTTGAGAGATTACTTACAATTTCATACTTTATCATGCTTTTCTTGGGTACACGAATCGCCATTTTTTCATTCATTCAAACAGTACTTCTTTTCTGCCGTTCAAGTAAGTTGTATCTCTCAATCAGTCATGATTAATAATTAATGATCGTTCGATGTGAACTGCCAGTGTAAACATTAGGTATCACAAAATAATGAGATAATATCAAAACTAAAGGCTTTTGAATAAAAGACGTGACACTTGTAATAATGTGTCTCTGGCCATAAAAATACCAGTTCAATGCATGTTGTTAACAAATGAACTTTCTCACTAGTGAGAAATAAGCATTTTTGTATCTCTAGAAATAAGTAGTCTTCTGTATGACTGTAATAATGATATTTCCGATGCTTAGGAAGTTTGTATTTAGATGAAACAACTTATTGTTTGAACAATCTGTAGAATTTGTCATGTGGGGATTTGTGTAGTATGATGTTGAATAAGACATGCATTTATGTCAGGAATACAGTTACTACTTTCTTAGTGATAAATGAAAGTCAGGTATCGTATAAAAAAGTAACGCATAACATTTAACACACAATTTCTATAATTAAATAATTAAAAGCAATCTTAAACGACTTTATTAGTTGCTTTTATGCTAATAAAAACAACAGAATTTTTATTTTATTTAATATGATATGTTTCAACTAAGGACATTATTATGACATTGTTCATAATTTCTTTTATTCAAATTCAATTGCATATAGGATTCTTACTTGAATATCATTTGAATAAATTGAAATAAGTTCCGAATGCACTGTTATTGATTACGTTTATTCACGTTTATTAATGACTGACAGTAGAATGAAGATTGTGATTTGTTTTCGTTTTAAATAATCAGATGAAAATTGATGGCCATGGTAATTTACAGATTAGCTAGATGGATTCAGGAGCTGAATGCTATGTTTTAATTGCAGTAAGACCATTAGGGAACTGAAGGATGGTGTATTTAAATAATAAGTCCGTCCAAGAACGAAACTTGCATCTTAGATTGCATCGCTAGTTAAAAATAATCTCATAATACGAATATCAACAACAGAAAAGTGGGTATTTATAAAAATAATGGAATTTCATTATTTTTTTTATATAGATTCAAAAAAGAAAACTGTGTATTTGAAACCCTTCATATACGGACCATTTTACTTAGAAAAATGTATATAATACAGTTGGTCATCCTTACGAATTCAACTAAAGCCTTATTTAAATAAAATGTAGCTATAACAAATTGTTTTAAATGGAAGACCCATATTTGAATCTGTAGAATAGTATTTTTGCCTATGAGAATGTTCACCAAAACCGGGTCGTTTATTATCGCTAATGGTTCCAAACGAAACTAAACATTTGTTCTAGTTCCTGATTAGAATTTGCAACGAAATCTTCTTCTTTTTGATATTTTAGCTAGAAAAATGTCATCTAATATGTGACCTAACGGTGAACTGATACTATTCACGTTCACTTGTCCGTGGATTTCTCCGTTATCAATGAAATCCTAATTCACAGAGCACTTCAGTAGTAATTCTTTTATGATATAAATTGGAAAAATTGTTTCCATAGACATTTGTAAAAAAATCGACACCTTTATATTTTATGCTTCAGAGCGTAAACACGACAGGCGTAACATGGAAATCGACAAAACTGGAAACATACGTAAATACTTCACAAATGTTGAACTACTTCTGACATTTAGATACATACTTATTTTACTAGGAAGAATATGTAAAGCAAACAAACTAATTAATAATATGATTATTCTGTTAATTTTAGCATTTTTTGAATGTTATAAACTAAGATTGTTGCGCCGAATAAAATGACTCATGACAGACCTCACTGAATATAGTTTCATTTTCAAAGGCCACGTGTTACTACAAGTTAAACATTCGGAGAAAATTTCAGTGTAGTGTCTATATTGTTATTGTTATTAATATTATTATTATTATTATATAGTATGAGTTGTAAATGATGTATTTCTTGATATTTTTACAAGATAATGTGATTGACATTAATTGGGCTGAATAATCAGGTCTTAGTTTTTTAGTGATTAAGTGGCTAGTATATCGAAATATTTCTTGTCGATTATAACATACTACTATGCTGACTTTTATATAGATATTTTGCTTGTAGACAAAGTATCTTTTCGACTAGATGGTGGTCTAATACATCCTATACATGTCGATCTAGAGAAGATAAAAACTAAAGTCAAGTAAAATGATCACGTTTTAAAAATTCTATTCAATAATTATGAAATATTTGTGCCAAAAAGTTGAACTACATCAGTGAGGAGAAGATATTTTACTGCAGATAACCTAGGGAGAACAATCATACTTTAGATAAAGTTATGATGCAGGAAAAAACCGATCTCGTCTGGAACCTTGATAAATTATCACAACGCATTCAGTATGTATACGTTTAAGCACTTATTTATTACAAACCTTGAATTACTAGTTGTATCTTATTCAATCCGATCAAATCGATGCAGTATTCGAAATCGAATCTGCGTATAGAGATTATTCAGAAGAAAGAACAATATTTTCTGGGTTTGACTAAGAGAAATAACCTTTCCTTATAGTATGGTGAATTCAATGTGGTTGAAAATAAGATTTATCGCAATTCTAACTTTCTAAACCATATAAGCAGAAATCAGTAACTTTTCAAATTGTGTTTTAAACAAACATATCATTGTTATTTGAAGGGTTATTTCACATAATCTCACGTAATCAGTTTACATTCTTGGCATACTCATTGCCATGATAATAAGGATATTTTTTATTTGTTTATTTGGTAAGATTCAATCTGAATATTATTTGAAAATTTGTTAAATTTTTAAATACTTGAAAAACTCTTACGTAAATTCTTTCATACTATGAAAACGATAGTATTTATATTCAAAGTTTCAACGATAAAATATTTATCATTGATTACTTTAACATCATTTCAGTAAAATATTAGGTGGTTATTGTCGCCAATATTTTAATTTATTGATAAGAAAGATTTATATAATTTATAATGAGCCACTAATTTTACAAATGCTTGAAAATAAAAAAAACTGCAGATTATGATTTTCATTTATCAGCTTATTGTGTAAGGCCACAAAAATTTCAAAAACACACGTAATTTTAATGAAGAAGATGTAAACAATCCGAAATATCATCCACTAAGCAATTCACTTTGAAATTTATGGGATTTTAAAGAATTCCATAATCGGAATGCCTTGGTAGCGTTTTGTGTATTAAAGTATTCGATTTGTTAAATAAGTTAATCATCCTTCTGTCGACTGGCTACTTTTGTGATGGTTTTAGTTGTATAAATGTTTAGTAGTAATTAACTATGGTTGCTAGAACTTAATTTTCCTCCGATCTAGATTTCGTAATATATGCCACTGAAACTAAAATCTATATTATGAAAGTACTATTTGTTAAAACCATCTAGAAATAATCCATTGATTAGTGTAAGTCATATGAAATATGTCAATATATACATGTATATATATATATATATATATATATATATATATATATATATATATATATATATATATATATATATATATATATATATATATATATATAGTGTTTGATAATTTCACTTTAATTGGCATTCGGTATTCTGCTGAACTTTTCATTTAATTACTGAAATGAATTTCAACATAAAATGTGACCTATTTGAAATAACTAATGTGGAATGATGTAAATGATTTTGTTTTCATAAGAAGTACATTGCTGAAACTGGATACGATGTAAAATTGAATCACCCAGAAATCTGTTGCTGGATTGAGTATTTTACGTAAATCCAATAATGGTCTTTTATATTCTCTTGCTGAAGTTAAAGACTACAATATTTGATCACCTGAAGCGAAAAGTAATAGTTTCCAGTCTGTCTAAACATTAACACTGAGATCCAGCTCTATTTAGTTGAAGAATACTGAATAAGAAGAATTGGTCTCTTAGGAATTTGCCTCCATCAACTCTTTAATTTGTTTTATGTTTTTTTCATCTGATGAATATCTACCAAAAAAATAAACTTATGTTTCACAAAGTCTTGTATGATAAGAGAATATATGCTTTTAGGGTCATCTCAGTCCACCAGTTCACAGACAATCATTTAAGTTTGATTCGTAATGGTATTAGATTTACTGATCTTTAGAAGATTGTTGAATTAGTTCGATTGTCATACTGCTAGTAAATCCCTGATACATCAAGAAACGAATTTCCAGATGCAAAATGTTTACTAATACATCACAAGGAGGAATTTCTTGGCTTCAGTGCTGTTGCGCAAATACTAAGTGCAAGAATGCTAAGTGATTAAAGATATCTGCATTTAATTTTTTCATTATACCTTGAGAAATTGTTATGACTTATGGATGCTTATTTTTAATGGACAATTCAAATGTTGACCAACTGCTGTTTGTTCATCAGTATACTAGAAACGTTTGTAAATATTATTATATAATGTATGAATTGTGATATGACTATCCATAAAATAAACCAACTAGTCACTTGCATAGATTTCAAAAGTTTTGTTTAGATAAGCTATAATTTGTAGAGTTTAAGTCCAGTTATATATATATATATATATACTCTTATTTAGGGATGCTGACGTTACTGTATTTGAGTTCTATCATTTCAACGGTAGCAAATTTGCAAATTATTGTAATAAAAGCCCATTACTGTAATACTGTTTCCATTCATGTTGTATTTAAGAAGGATACACGCGATGAAAGTTAGGAGTCGAGTCATATTTTAAACTCAAATTAAGTAAATCTACCACCTAGTTTATGTTTTGATGAAAATTAGCGCATTTTATCCAATAAAGTTAAAAATGTGAACCATAATCTAACGATGATTCAGTTAACAGATAATCTGGAGTTCCTATATTTCATATCGAATGGGGTGCTAAGTTCTCACCTCAAGTTCTACTAAATAAATGAAACAAATAATTAATGCTTTCTGGATGTTGCTGAAATCGGAACATGGTACTAATTATCAAAAAATTACATAGATATAAAACTAATAGAATATTACGGGAAACATATATAAAAACACAAGTTATAATGCAAGTAGTTTTACATTTGGTTCCATGTTCACATGGAAAAACTCAAAAGGATTAACCCTCAGTATTCTTCTAAATTTAGTAAAATAATCAGAAATTTCGCAGTTTCTGTTCAATGTTTTGAATTCATCTACAAATTGTTTCAAATTTTTTTGCTCGCAAAAAGATAATTTATAAAAATGGCTTACTAGTCATTGAAGAACGTAAGACGTTCATTGAGAAATACTATATAACTGTTTATATTTCATATTTATAGAAAACCAAGAAACAATTTCATAAGCAGATGTTTGTATTATTAACAACAAATACTATAAAACTTCCGACATTATTCAGCTGACTCTACCGTTTAAGATGAAACATTTAGCTGTACACTTTTATCAGGTATTTGCTGTACAGCACTAATTTTCTAAGATTTCAAGTTATTATGGTGTTTACTGAGTGACCAATTGGATTGAAAAAGGTCGTGATGAATTTATCCGGTGATTATAAGTGTAAAACTTTGTCAGACAAAGATGCTTTGATAAAAATTGAATCTGACTCTCAGCTTATTGTTTATGACCGGTTTATGAACATAGACTTCTTACTAAATGATCTAATGCTTTCTAGTTATCTGTCACCCACTTAAGTTTTTCTATATTTCTGATAATTTTTATCTATTTACCTGGTGCAATTCTGAGTAGTCATATGCTTTAATTTTATGGGACCTTATAATTACTTGTTATTTATTAATAAAGTAAGTCGTAATTATGCCCGAAATCAGAATCTAGGAAGCAAGTATCACATGTTTGATTTAGATATATTTGATTGGTAGAAAATATAATGAAGGCTGATATAAACTGAAAATTGATTTTAACTAAAAAATGTTTCTTTTTTCAGGAATTCTCCAATGAAACCAATTTACTGCGCTCTACTTTTACTTTGGTCAATTAAGCAATAAAAAGCACTGTCAAGATTGTTAACGTTTTCAAAACTCGTAGAACTATACGTATACTGGTAATCACATAAACACCTTTTGAGTTTTGTAAATAATTTAATTTTGATAGTAAACATTCTTGGATATTTTCTGTTTCTATTATAATTCGTAGGAAAACAGTCAGATATTAAAAACAGTGCATGATACTAAACTTTCAATATCATGACCTCTGACAATAATTTGCCTATTATGTAATTTTTAAGACTTTAAAAAGACAGTGTTGTAACATAAATTAGTTACTTATTCATGACATAAATAAACATCTTTCGCTTCAGTATTTATAAAAGTACAAAAATATGGGAATGTCATGAACCTAACTGTTAAACTGTTTTGTATATAAGACAAATTCTAACGTCAGTGTTCAGGGCAAATATGAACTATAGACGGTAGGAAGAAATAAACACTTATATCTAACATACTTTGATTACAGTGTTTGTTTAAGTGTCGATGGCTAAATTTGCAAAATTTATTGAATGTTTTAAAAACATTCACTTTTATCGTATGCTTGCGAAATAGACTACTTATAAGATTTTGCATTTATATTTGAAATCAATAAATTTAACTTAAAATCAAGGTATCTCAGATGAACTTTTATCAAGTCATATTAATCTTTGTTTCATACACTGTGAATGGATTTTTTAGATCAAATATATTGTCTTTCTTTCTTGTGGCATCAAATTATAATCGTGTGTTAAAATATCTTCATCAATAATAAACTGTCCAAAATAAATTGATTTCTTCTTATTCAATGTTCCTGTTCCAAACTCTGTTACATTTTGTTTTGTAAAACTTTCTGTAAAACGTTTACGGTGAAAAAAATTTATCACACTTCATTAGGTGAAAATTTACATGTTTTACCAATTTTAATAAGAAGCGACAACAATGAACTGTTCAACTGCATTGAAATGAAACTTGCGTTAATTTTTTCAAGACTGAATGTGTTTGACGAATTTTTTTCATAAGTGGATATATCGATCGTTAAATGAGAAGGAAATTATAGAAAACATTTCCTCAATTCGAAATTTCCACTCTACCCGCTATTCCATGACAAAAAGTATGCCATTATCTTAATAATAATATTTCATCTAATAAGTATAACCTATTAAACTATGTAATGTTATCTTTCAGAATCATTCCGTCGTTAAATTATGGATGGCAGTCATCAAAGACTTTGTTTATAAATGATACTTTTAACAGTGTTTGGAATAAAAAAAGAGATAATTCAAAGCAAATGTAATGTCTCTAGGGCAGCTATTATCATCACGAATTGTCATCACATGACAGCAAGTTAGTTTTTATCCATAATGTTAAATGTTAGCATCCTTCACAGTACAGGCAAAAAATAAGATTTAACACAATTAGTCCCTTTTATAAATTTTGATAGAACAGTGAGAAGACGTAATTGATCTCAAAAATGTGATGTATTTGCGCGCTACACACATTTCGAACAATCTGGTCACACATATTTACTTGTCAAGGCATTTTATATGAAGATGAATAAAAGGTCAATTAAATGAAAGTTCAAATATACATAGGGTGATAATTGTAAATAAAGGAGAGAGAAAATTGACGTAATATGAAAAGAATAAGAAAGGGTAGGAAAATTGTCACATTACTCTATGCTTAAAGATTACCAGGGTAAATTCAAGGTTATGACAAATTGTTTTTGTTCACTTAAGGGGGGTTTTAATTTACGAATAGCTAAGGCCTCCATATAAAGATGTAGAAGGACATCTATGCACATAAAATATTCATAGACAATGAGCATCATAATCCAAGAAATAGATCAATAATTTTCAGCTTTTCTGTCATCTATCAGTAGGTTCATCACTTTGAAATGATAATCTTCGCTCTTTCATGAAGCTGCTAAGATGTTTTTTGTGGTTATTTTGTATTTTGATTTTGTAAATACATGATATTTGAAACAAAACTATAAGAATTCAGGCTTTTGGTATATCAGTTTGAGATTCGGGTAGATAAGTATCCGAATGACCCATAGTTTATATCAAAACCTAGTACAAAATTGTGCATCTACCATCAGTGATGTAACAATCTGGATAGATCGATGTACACTCTAGTAGTTATAAGCAACTACGAAAGGTAGCAAAGCAACCACCATGCTCCTTCCAACATGGTTTATTTGTGTGACAAGAAGTAGAAAATACATTTTATGAAGATTAGTAGTTAAAATGTCACGATATGCAAAAGTTTTTAACCGTTCACTTATATTATAATTGAACTCTTGAAATAATATTTATTCATTACAGTTGACTAGTAAAATAATATTTCATGAGCATTGATGTTGGATTTTTCAACTTAATAGGATAAAGAATGAAAACTGACAAACTCTTCATAATGTAGTTAATTTTGTATTATAATCAAACGAGTCACAGAAATGAACTTATAAAAGCTTCTAAATCAACATAACATTGACTACTATAAATAAATAATTATTTCTAAACACTTCAATTATATAATTGAGCTCAATGTAAATTCGTCAACACGATAGATTGTTATAGTCAGTAAAATAGTGTCGAATTCAATCAGATACATGAATGTATTCAAGATCATAGAGACCTTTTGTTGAAAAGAGCCATTTCAAACATTTCAAATAATAAATTACTGCAGATTGTTGCAGATCAACTAGTTTGAAATAAAATACATCATAATGTACATTCGCTCAACTTGATGAATAAATTACAGGTCAACCTATAAAATAGGAACATCTCTAAAAGAAAGACAACATGACATTTACTATTACTAAGTGAATTCTACCATACGCATTGATTAATTCAACAATGAATTATTTAACAAATGTTAAGAACTCATTTTCTGATCGCTAAATACTCGTATCTTAACATAAACTTGAAATTTTATTTTAATCATCCCGTTGGTAATTAAAGATTTGAACGTACAACAATGACAAACGAACTATTTTATGGAACTTAATTTAATAAAGTGTTTAACATTTATTTTATGTTAATTACATGAACATTTATCATCTTGCGAATAGACTGTTTGAGTCTTAAAAAGAATTTCTAAGTATGGGCAAAGACTTTTCATTAGTGTTATGATTAATTTTTACCAACACTATGTCCTAGTTCATTCAATTTAAAAAAACGAAATTAAACTTGTTAAAGTATACTATTATTTTATGAAATCAATTTGTCAAATTCAGTGTTAAATGCTTAAAAAGTTCATTGGAAAAGCAGAAATTTAAAAATATGGCATAGCATAGGTAGATTTATCTATTTTACGAAATTATCACTAAGAAGGGTTATTCGAATTTATAATTCTTAAGTAATATTTTTATGCTTTTTTGATATTAGGCATCAGATTTATTTCAAGTTTAAAAAAGTGTATTCTTCATGTTAAATGTTCGATGCTTTGTTAAATTAAAACACTTTAGTAAATCTATTTGAAATCTCATTTAATTGATTGAATAAAACAACAACAGTAAAAAAAGACTAACAAATACACTAACAAAATTAAACTTTAAGCCTTTATTTTTACCAATTTGCATATAAAGCAACCGACTGATATATATATATATATATATATATATATATATATATATATATATATATATATATATATATATATATATATATATATATTTAAAACATGACCGTATTTGACCGATTAGACTGAGAACAACATTGTGCTTAATTCTCTAACATTCTATTGGATATCACAAAGTATATGAAATCGATTTGTCATTCTCTTCAAGACAAAAAGCACAATACTCGAATACTTTGTTTTCTACCTGATTCAGTATACTAGTGGAATAATATAAGAGTTGTATATCCACTGGAATAGAAGTAAAAGTGTAACAAATGCAGTAATTATGACCATCATTTAAATGATGAAGTTTGGATGAAGCTATCAGTATTGAAGAAACTTGTTAAACAATCGGACAACAGTTAGTAAACAGTTATTGTCAATCAAAACCAAGTTATCACTTTTATTATCTATCATAATTTAAAAAAAGATGAATATTCATGTTGTTCCTAAAATTATTTTTCCACAGAGAAAATATTATAGACTTTCACCAACACAAGTGTCACAAACATTAACAATGACAACAGAAGAAAATCACCCAGATACAACAATTGAAAATTTGGATAAATCTCAATTAGATACCAGTAAAGAAGATGATTCATTTTTTGAATATTCAAAAGCTAGTGATGTTGAAAGTGTTTCGAAAGACAAAGTGCCAAATGTATTATCGCAAATTTCAGTCGATACTCAACCACTGAATGATTATGATAAATCACAAGAGGTTACAGGTAAACAATATGAAGAATAATAGTTTTTATACAGTTAATATTTTGTTAGTTGTTAATTTACTATATGTAACGGTTATTTTACCCTTGTAAAATAAAAATGCTAAATGGTTACATTTCAGTAATGTTGATATTTCAAATCATACAAATGCAGACGATGTCATGAACTGATATCCTTTGTAAATGGATCTGTATATGATCAAGCTGCTGTTTTGACTTGATCTGACTTTTTTTGGTTGAACAAATCGATTATTTGTTGCAGAAATGTATTCAGGATGCTCTGATTGCACAGTTAACACAATAGTTATAGATTACCAAGCTAATTCACATACCATCCATTCTACTACTTATTTCATAAATAAACAAACGGATACCTGGAGAAAATGTAATTTAATTTATAAATCTAATTCACATCAGTTATATCTGTGTCTATTATTAACGTAGAATAATAAGCTATTAATTGAGCTGGTACCTATCTGAAATAAAACTCTAGTTACAAACAAATACATGTGATCATCTATTCAACGAATTTTAGCATTATTGCTAAGTACCTAAAAGAAAGTTAATTTGTCACTGTCGACAGATCTCCAATAACCGTATCAAATATTTGAAAGTGTCTACATGTTATAATCAGTATACATATATATTCATATTTAAATTATCATTTATGAATTATTATATGTAGAACTCACGTGATTGATTAGCTGATACAGAACATTTAGAACCATTTGACATGAAAACATAGTTAATGTAGAAATAAATCACTTAGATTAATGACTACAATACAGTCAGGACAGTCAATGCAGTCAGGACAGAAGGCTTTATCAATTTAACTTCAACTTTCATCAAGTTATCAATCTCTATTGGCTTAATAACTAGTAGTTAAAACAATAAAAGGCTGATTGTGAATGCGAATTTAACCTCATTCTGCCTTATTTAATTCAAACATAAAGTGTACTTACAAACTAGGATTTCGCATGCAAACTAGTAGTTTGTACTTCATTTTTAGAGTGAAAATATAACATATTTTGGCTTAGTTAGATAGTGAGGTTCACTTGGTGCATATGTAACAGCCTTTTAGAAAATTAGTAAATGAAATGCCTAGATATGATCAATAAATCACTACTAACTTATCTGAGCCTGAACATCTTTCAGTTGAACTTTTGCTAGTAGATTAATAAGAAGTTATTAAAAATGCTTATAAGGCAAACTTCTACGTTTCCAAACGTCTCTGAAATAGAACTGCATTTCATTCAGTTACTTTATTTTTTACTCATTTAAGTAGAATATGTAATGCAAAGATCAACTCAATGTACATAATGCAATTAATTGAGGAAAATCATTTCAATTATCTCGATCAAATAGCTAAAAATCATGACATTTCATTTTAGAAATGAACAAAGGTCGTACTATAAGAAAGAAATAGAGCAGATATATACATATATTGGAAAGTTAAAATCTGAATATCGAACCATTCCTAACATCAAGGATACATTAAGTACCTGAATTCTAAGTCCTTTCGGAATACTTAATTCCGTGACAAATATTTTTATTCTTTTTATGCTGACTGGTACAAAAATCCAAGGACGAAGTAGGTTCGGACTAAAGCGTATAACAATGAAGGAGAGATCAGTTTTCCAGTAAATAAACTAAAACAAATTTATTATAATGAAGAACAATGTTATATCAACTGAACTGAAGTCGAATAGCAGTTTTCTGCTTTTCATATACACGAATAATAATTATGAGATTCATTTTTGTATTTTAATAAATACATTTTTATTTTATCCCTCTCAATAAGACCATAACTATTTGAATGATACAATTTTAATCAACTCATAACTGAATCAATTAGAGGATAAAAGATTTTATTTTCCATTTATTAACCTGAGGATATAGTTAATAGATTCATTAAGACACTACAACCAGATTCATTACTGACAACATAGATTGGAAACTAGTTCAATAATTATTTTTCTAACTGAGTGTTTTGTTCATCGACAGAAAACTATACAGTTAACACACTTCTACACAAGTTTATTTATATGCTGCACTGATGGAGGTAATTGCTTGTGGTAAATACGCAATAAAAATGAATGCAAACTATGTTTTAAAAAATGTTCCAGTAAAACGATACGATCTTATGCCCAAGGTAAAAAATTTGCTCATGCTTCACTATGTGCACAAAAATATTCTTTTCAAAAATTGTATCGATAGAATAAAAATAAATTAGATTTTGTTATTTGATTGACAAATGTTTTGGAATGTGTTACCAGTAATAAATGTAAAATTATTAAGTGTTGTTTAGGCAAAATGAAGTTATCTTTGTCTCGATAGTTTATTTATAAGCTGATTAGCTATTTTCACTTCATCTTTATTGTTTGTTTCATGCGAAATGCTGAATAATCAGAGAGAATGACTTAAGTCGATCGTATTATTGCAATCCATCTATGATATTTTCTTCGATAAAATACATCTTTAAACGCAAAACCATTGAACTCTATCGAATACAGCTTCCAGTTAAAACATCGAGAAATTTCCTCTTTAAGCTTAATAAATGTCTTGTTAGTTGAGACTCTCTTTCTTACTGCATAATTTCAGTTTGATATACGGTAAATGGTAATCATTTTTTCAGCTACATTATTTCCATTTGTTACGTATGATCCATAATTCTGCTCTAAATACTTTAGTGAAGTTTAGATATTTGAAAAGTCAATTATTTGACCTAAGTATAGTCAACTTCACTTCATATACCTAAAAATCTAGGTTTTTTGACAGACAATTTGGGTTATAGTCAAGCCATTTAGTCAGTCTGTTACAGTCACACTTTGTTCTGTTTTCAATAGGTAGAATTAATAAATGAGTTAGTAACCGTGAGATCTGTAAAGTTTTCATAACTGATGATTATATATCATCGAGGTGAGGTAAATATATCTAGGATAATGTCATCAAGAAGCTATGGTTTTGAAGCTGTGTTCAATTTTTGATGTGACGTATAACACAATCGTGCTTCATCTAAAGAACGTCAGCATTGTATGGAATTCTTCAGCATTGCTCACCATCACAATAAGCAACTTTCAAAAATCTTATTCAAGTTTAGTTAATAGTCGCGACGTTTGGAAGCTTAGACCAATAAAGTGCAATCATGTCTGTAGTTTGCAAGGTATTACCCCATAGTTTTGGATGCTGTTCACAAAATATCGCGAAGTGGCTGAAATGAGAACCACCAAAGATCAACGCAATGACTCAAAAACAATACTATCTGCATGACCTCGAGATTCGGTTTTTCATCTCCAGAGATGGTTGTGAATATGCTTTGTCTTGCAGTTTCAAACTGAACAGAATAGTCGCTTTCCGTTTCATGATTTTCATTATTTGTTTGACTTGAGTTAACTGTATGATCTGACACACCTAGTTGGATAATATTTGCAAGTGTTCTATCCTATTTCCAGTCTTAATTAAACGAAAAATAAATTATGTAGTGTCATGAATATTAGACTTACAATGTATTTTAAAAATATTTTAAATCAACAACATTGTTTGTAAACGTTTATTCGAAAAACCAGTCGATCGATTATGGTTTCCTGACAGATTAAAAAACTCCTATAGTGTAAATAAAGTGAGTTTAGTACATTCCATTGAAACTCATATAAACAACGGTTGCAACTTAATAGAAATATTCATAATCAGGTAATGAAAAAATTAAAACAATTTCTTACTATTATTCGAGACTTTATGTCATTGAAACTACTGTTTACAATGAAAGATTTGTAGATGGCATCATTTAAATCGATATGTGTAGTTGATAAACTATGCTTAATGATAAAAACTAGTGATTTAAATAAACTAAAACACTACCACAACGAACTAGATTAATAATGTATGCTTATGTGAATAAATGATTGATGTTTACGAAAACACTCAGTGTTAAAATTGAGTGTTAATTGTTTGTAAAATTTAATCATTTTCAAATCATCTAAGTTATTCTATTTGTTAGGCAATAGGTATTTTTTTCTCATTAATACAAATGTTGAACAATCATTTATTTTAATGGTTGTATAGAAAAAAAATGACAGAAAAAATTTATTCATTCAAGAATTAATTACAAAGAATCAATGGTTAGAATTTGAAATTCAAATTACCAAATCATTAAAGGATTTGTATTTTTACAAAACACTTTGATTATACAGGCTGTGTTTTATTGATTGAATGCGAAATTTTAGTTCTCCAATTGTGTTATTCAAATTAATAGTTCAGCTTTAAGTAACGAAATATTTGAAACGGCGAATTTTTATGTACATACTTGGAAATATCATTTTCATTTATTTATAAATAGTATTAGCGGTGTTTTTGTAAACTAATTCATATTGTCGAAATAATATCGAACTATGAAATCTTAATTTACTGCCAACATAAAAGCCAGACGTGGTGGACATGCCAAACCGATATAAAATATTTATTTGTCTGAGCATTAGTAGAACAACAAAATGCTTTTTGAAATACCATTGATGATAAATCGGTAAAAACTACAAATAATTCTGATTTTGTTTTCTAAAAATAGTAATCATGACGCTTAGTGCTATTCAATCAAGCCAAAGAATTCCTTTGAAAAGAAGGTAGCGTGAATTACTATGTAAACTAACGAAATGAATTTCAGTAGCTTGTGCCAATAATCGGTTGGAAACTATTCACATATTATAAACTCTATGTTAATAATAACTCCCTTATATGATGTCTAATTTATGTATTTTTCCATATAATATATTTTTAACATAAATTTTTTTTAATTATTCAGGATCAATAAAAGAATACAATTCGTCATTTAAAGTTCACCTTTTTAATGTAGTATATATGATTAATGATTAGTTGTTGTCCTGTAGCTTGAAGTTGTGTTGCAGTTTATTTTTAATCTTGTTTAAAACCAAGATTGGTTTGTGATCGAAAGCTTGTATAATGGTTATTAAATTGAGTTACTGTTTAAAAATAATCTACAAAACGAAATTTTTTACATAATAATGGTTTAGGTAGTGATTTATTGGCCTGTATGCAATTAAACATTTGTATTGTTGGAGTTTTCAGAACAACTCATTTGAGATGAAACAAAACGTGGATATGCCTACAAAACTATGACTCAATTAAACCGAGATAATTATTCATTTTTGGATAATTCTTTGTGCTTAGATCAACTTCATATCAACAGTGATGAAAGTTCAACTCAATACATTTATTCTCAATCATTAGATTATCTTTTTTCTTGCAATTCTTTTTATAGTAGATTTTCTGAAATTTTTGGTTTGTCCATTTTTTTAATTGCCTAAAGATTGGTAATAGAAATTCATAATTTAGATTCACTCAGGTAAATTAATCAGATACAGTCATTTTACTTTTATAAAGTGATCAATAAGTTAAACGATGAAATTTTCTAACAGAAGTTCCACACTGATTGGTAATCTTATTAACAAGTGTAGACTTTATGTTAAAAGTCTTACATTTAAAATATATTTCAGTATGAAACTATTTGAATAGTTTCACGAGAGAGGATAGGTGGTATATAAGAATCCAAGGAAAACGTTTTAGTATTTACTTGAATTGTTCAGAAACTAGATGTATACTGATATGGAATTAGTTTCTCAACCACATGTTATGAGTTGACAGTGCTGTACTGTGATGAAGCATATTTCACTGGATGAGACCATTATAGTTATGATATTCTTACTTACATGCATAAAAAATCTTTTATACCAGTATGCCATTTTATTAATAAATTCATAAAATACGAAGCCATATCAATTGTAGTGAATAGAGATAAAAACATAATTATGTTTGTAGATTTCTATCTACAATCAGTTAATGGACGCTATTTCTATTCATGATCACCTTCTAGGCTGAAATAGACGTTACCATTCAATCTTCGCCATAAGGCATAAATGAGTAGCGACCACTTATTATTAAATGGTAGTAGGAAATCAATTGATACTATGTTCGCTTCGTGTTCCAAACACTAGTAAAAACAGTGTGATATTTGTCAAGTACTTTTAAGAGCTGATTGAATTCTACTAATTTAGTTGCGATATGGAAAATAAACTAATTTACCCCAATTTGAATATAACATACTTCCTACCAACCATCTTGAACTATTTGAAACATCAATATAGCAAATGCCTTGTTCACGTTTTTTAGACCAGAAGTCACGTTCCAAATTGATCAATGTAATATGATCAGCACTAATAATGACTTGAGAAGCATTATATCAATCACTACTCACTGGTGAATCAGTGCTAAGTCTAGTGAGCCGATAAAATAAATTACGACAAAGTTCTTGATTCATATTTATAGGAACAATAATGAAGGCATTACACTTTAACTACAGTGAAATCTTCTATCCACCGACATTAAGTTCATTATGTAGCATTATGAAGAGGTTTATTGATTAAAATTGATATCAAAACTGAACGGTAAAACTCTTAACTAAATGCATTCAGAGAGTTATTTGGGAATGTAAATAATGACTTAGATGGTTTGTCAGTCGCTATGGTTTGTAATGTTGTCTATAATTCTAATCAGATACACGATCGACGTGAATTATTCCAAGTTAGAATAGCAACATATTTCTGAAATGGTACATTTTTGATTATACAATCCGTTAAGCATGATCCTATATTCAGCTGGTTGAAATTAAGGTCATTTTAGTTTTAAGAAAGCAAATCTAGCCGCTATTATTTGTGTTGGGATATTCATCCAATATCCTAAGAGAATTATTGGTCAATTCCTATTGGTTAATTCCTACTGGTCAATTTTATGGTCGTCCTAGATATCAATGTCACGTGCTCAAATGTTGTTTCTTATTGGTTGTCCAGACTATCAATGTCACTTCAAATGTTGATTCCTATTATTCGTATTAACTGTCAATGTCACAGACTTCGATGCTGTTTCCTGTTCGATCAAAATGTATAAATAAGCATTATCTGTAACGTTTTATGACCAGGACCAGGACCCGGTCTCGGATCCCTAGTCCGGGATCCTGATTCTCTTGTGGACGCGGACCTCTTACTTTCTGGATGCTTGTTGAATACAGGTTCTGCTTTATATCATGTCTTCTTATTTCCACTCACTATGGGGTTGGGATGATCGGATTTAAGTAACATGTCGTGTTGCCGGATCCTCGATCCTCGCTCTCGTTTTTCTACTAGATAAACTCGTAATAGTTCAAACATATCAAGTTGACGTTTTTACGTGCAGGCGTAACAATTTGTTATGAAAATTGTTGTGTAATTTAAAGGTTTGAGTCAACTAGTTTCATTTACAGATGTGCATCTATAAGTTACAACTCGATAGTTCAAGAATAAATCAACAGTCATGTAACTAATGATTCTACATAGTTTAGAATGCTCTGTTAGTGAATCCTATGCTAAGAAAATCAATCTTTAGAATGTTGCTTATCGTTTCATTATTGGTATTGATTTGTGATGAAATAATAAACAGGATAACTGTATTAAATTATTATACTATAGTTACATCATTCATTTATAATCATAAATCGATAACATGAGCTATTGAAGTTACTTTACCTTTGATTCAATGTAAATTTGAATAAAAGTGTAATATAATAGACATGTACAGTTTCTTACATTTAAAATTCCTAAAGCCTAAAAACTGGTACATTTACAAAAGAATTACTACATTCAAGGTTATGATTTATTTTCAAGATAGTAAACATTTATTTGAATGAAGGTTATTGATATGTTTTATTCCTGTAGTAAAATATATTCAACAGAAATTGATTAAGTCGTATTATGGTTAAAACGTGGGATATAAAAAACAAATGAAGCTCTACGTAACAATTACACTTATATCCTTCTGTCTTTGTCTTCTTCTGTGATATGGTTTTTTATAAAGTCTTTGATTATGTTACATTTTGAAAACATTATTATGATTATGATTAGATTTATTGTCATTATAAATGTAGTATAACATAATGACTTTTAAACATATTCACATTGTGACAGATATTGTGCACATGGGTATAAAATGTTTTATATTATTTAATGATGAAGTTAGGTTTCCTAATAAACGTATTAATGTTTTGCAGAAGTGTCGAAAATTATACGAAAATTCCAAAAATAAAAACCCAAACAATCGCAAATTGTGGAAAAAAATTTGTTATAAATAAAGAATTATTGACATAATTTATTGATTAGTCGTTCTAATCATCCTTTACTTACTTTTTAACTAAACAAGATGCAATTGATCTCGTTAACCTAAAAATAATTAGATCTCTTCACGTGACAAGTTGAATCACTAAACCACAGGAAAAATTGTGATTTCAGTACATAATGATTACAGTCTAAATTACCTATGTTAATGTGTAACTGACGTGAGGAATTATTGTTTGAGTGTATTTGATATTCGACAGGCAACTCGACAGTGATTGATGTTGGTAAAATGTGGTTAACTAAAAACAACAACAATTTCCTTCAAGAATCTATATGTGACTACGATAACTTGCTCATTTGAAAGTACATAATTTACATATGAATCTATGATAGGTATCTATAAGTATAAAAAGCAACAAGGTTTAAGGCTACATTTCTTTCACCTATATTTCACAACAGATTGATGATGTTCGTTAGACATATATCATAAATTTAAATACGTTCAGGCTAGTATATACGTTGACACAAATTAGTGACAAAGAAAGTTTGGCTTCAATTCATCAGGACAGTCTACAATTAAGTTTAAATGAGTACTTTGAATGAATTTACAAGCTAGACATATCAATTAGATTTAGGAAGGCCTTGTTATTGGATTTCACAGTTGAATCATAATTCTTCAAAGGCTCTTAATGAAATCTCTGAAAATGATGTGTATGTAAATTGAAGCATAACTGATCAAGTTTCAGCTAAGGCGTTTAAACGAAATACTTAGAATTTATGTATGAGTGCCACTAATCATACCCCTGTGTCTTCAACATTTAAATAATTTTATTAATCCTGGTGACAAGTTTTGCTTATATTCCACACGTTATATTTTTAAAAAATTTCTTCAATGTCAGACAATGCAGCAACAACTGATGCAAAATCCAAAACAAACGTTCCTCCACTGAAAAAGATTATACGATCTTCGATTACAGAAACTGAAGAAGTTAAAGAGAAGTCTGTTAAATCCTACTTTGATACTGTTTCATCAGCTGGTTATCCGACATCACCACCAGAGTTTTCTGACTATGTCAAGACACGTGCAGCCAATAAATATCCGAGTTATTCATCCTCTTGCAGTTCATATCAATATCATCATCAAGTTGAAAATTTTCCTAAAAAATCAAATGACACTATTAATGGCCATAGTAATGTGACAACGCATAAAGTTATTTCTACAGTTAATAAAATGACACCGGAGAGTATGACACCTCAAACGAATAATTATGAAAGTATATCAAGACCACAAATCAGTGTCCCTATTAAAATACGACGTATACCACAAGATGTTCGTATTATTCATGCATCCAATTCATCTGCATTAAATAAATTAGATGAATTTAAACGAAACTGTGAACGAGCAACAAGACAATGGGAACAAGTGATCAATACTAAAAATGGTAATAAATTGTCAGAAGAAATAATGTTTCAACGAATACATGAATTAGAATCCAATGTAAAAGAGGCTGAAAAGTAAGTGAGTTTATACTTACACAATGTTAGCAAAGTGTCTTAATTTTCATTTTAAACACATAAATCTAATCAATTCATTGATAAACGAATCACAAATCAGATTATTTGTAATTCATTTGGCTAATTGATCACAATAGTTAACTTTCTGATAGACTAGTTTCTCATAAAATATTTAATATGAGTCTGTTTCAAGGGTGTATGTAAGGGCTTGGCTTCTTTGCTGTTCTGTAAAGTCTACATAATTGATAGATTGAGGGTGTTGTGTAAGTTGATCTTAACTGTGATTGTAAGGTCAAAGTAAAATTTCGTGTGCTATTTCGAACCGCATTTTATTTTGGTGATAGTAATAGTAAATGGCCCTTTAAACTTAGATAGATATAGTGTAATTTTAATCTGCAACCTTGTGGATAAGTTATTTATACAATTACCAGTGATACCTTCTAATCAAACGACATGACAATGGGAAAGAATTAAATAACCATGCTCAGTAGACTATTTCTCAACTATATTGTGAAGTTTATAACGTTTCACCGACAAATATACTGATGACATTATTAACCTCCTTACTAGTTTGTAAATAACGCTTGGTAACCTCGATCAAAAACTTCTCAATAAATTTTCATAATCTACTAAGAGTATTAAATTTTTTCGATAGTTTTATATTCATTTTGTAATTGTTTATAATGCCTTACTCAAGTTATTATTTTAATGCGCCTGTCTTAAAAATCTGTTGACACATCGTTTTTGAGTTAAATATTCACAAAAAAAATCGAACGCCATGACTTGTGATGATTATATGCATTTTAAGAGAAAACACATGTTTTTGTTCAACATTATGACTGGTGGGAGAGCTCATTGTTGAATAATTGAAACATACTATTTCATGTTCAAACATTTGTCAACTCTGTTACTCTTTCAATTAGTAATGATCCAATAGGAATTGCACCGTCAAATGAAGTTTTAAACAAATAACTTAAAATCATAACGTTTGGGATTAAACAATTCAATTTTTTATAACTAGATATATAAATGAATGTTGCGTTTCAAATGACCACATATTAAATATTATCCGCTTTATTCTTGTTAGTTAGGAGAGTGTTAACTAATCGGCATTGAAGCACTCATATGAATATCGATACACTTAAACGTATGAATTATTTAGCAGACATGTGATTATAAAGAATACAAAATGTCTACAGTAGGGTATTTATTTTTACTATGAGAATCCCAGCCTACTGGATGTAAAACCTTTTGAGATGGTGGGGAATATTTGTAGCTCAGGTGGATGATTGTGATGGTGTTTCGTTTTCAGTGCTGGATATTTTGGTTGTGGAGGATTGATTGTTCTTCTGAACAACATCATCAGTACAAACTTCAGATAGAAGTGAAGTTTTTGAATTTCTCCACGTTTGACCTGTAGCTTGTGTTCTGTTAACCTCTATCTTGATTGGATTCTATTAACCTTGAACCTGTCGCTGTTTGTGCCTTTATTTTGATTGTGTCTCCCTTTGATATGTTTCTTAATCCTATATTTGCATATGATTTTCCTGATTGGTTGATAAAATGGGTCAATCTCGATGTGTTTGTTGATTGCCTGAGTACCTAGCCTCTAAATATTCACTGGTGTTCTTTGCTCTCTCCCTGTGCAGTATTTCAGCATTGTCCCGATTGAACATATGTCCATAGTTGTCCGTATGTATCGATATAAGTAAAAAAATGTCTTGGTGTTTGACTGCTGATTGATGTTCACGTAACCGACGTCCTATGAAGTATTTTTCACAATCTAAGCAATTTATTTTGTGGATCATATTTAGTTTTTCTTCCTTTATCACTCTGTCCTTTGGTCTACGTAGAACTGATTGAAGTAATTCTGATGGTTTGTGTGCTACACCTATTCCAAACAGTCTCGGAAGTCGTGCTGTACTTTCCAAAATGTCTTTCATGTATGGTAGAATGACCAGTTTGTATGTTCCGGCAGCTGTTTTCCCTTATGTTGACGATGTCAGCTGATGTTATTCGATGAAGTTGCGTGGATAGCCGTTCATTTGGAAGATGGTCATTAGACATCTACCTTATTTATTTTACGCTTCAAGTGTGATGCACTGTGTCTTCACTCTTTTGAAGGACGTTTGTACGCAGTTGATTTTGTAAGTTACTAGATTATTGCTGCTGTAGCTAAGAATCAGGTCTGCATGGGTTAGCTTCAGAAATACTGGAGTCTCCAATTTCCCTGTGTCAGTTTTGGTGATTTGTACATACAGCAATGATAGACTGCTGTTTGATTCCCATTCTGTTTTGAATTTTATGTCATCAAAGGCGTCGTTGATCTGATTGTAGATGTTCTCCATCTTGTTCATATTATTAATGACGAATTCGCGTCTACATGGTGAACCCACATTTTTGGCTTGATCATTGGTTAAACTGATGCTTCTAGTCTCAGCATTACAGCTTTCGTGATGAGTCCTCATACTGGTGATCCCATTGGTGTTCCTTTTGTTTATTCGGAAATTTTCTTGTTTAATTGTATATACATTGTCAAGCATAGATCGATGAGTTCTAGGAGACTTTTACTCCGAAATTTTGTATGTTTTTAAAGATTTGTTTCGTTGGTTAGTAGTAACGATAGAGTTTCTTTGGCTAAGCTTGGCTCTATTGAGGGCAATAAGGCTGTTACGATTTGAATCCAATAGTTGTGTTGTTGACTTAATGGAGTAGTTGAATGAATCTACGAGATGTTTCAATGTCCTTGAAATCTCTCTTGATAAGTTGTATGTTGGGGTTCTCCACTATCTAAAACTCATATGAGCGTTGTTCGAAAATGAGAGAATTTTGCCAAAAGGCAGGCTTCCACTCGAGAACAACTCTAGTTTCTCCACGAATATATATATATAATTTATGTATGTATATAACTTGACAATATTATCAACTATTTGTAGGCAAGTAAAATATTTGAATGTAATTTGCATTTCTGGCTTTACTTAAAAAATATCTTGGTTTTTGATGAGTAGGCAATGTTCTTGTTATTAAGATTTGATGATCTAATCAATGATTTGTTATGTGTACTCACAAATATATATATATATATATATATATATATATATATATATATGCATGTCAAAATGTTTTCTTATCTGTTGAAATAATCAATATAAAACGTTTGAAAAATAAAAATTGTGAATTTCATATAATGAAAAACTGAAGGTTTTAAAATTATTCGAATTTCAAGAAAAATCCTTCATGATTACAGAATAAGTTTAAACGTAACTGATCAAACTAGTTATTCGCCAAAATAATAGTTGAAAAAATCATGAGAATTTTCATCATATCAATTTTTCTGTGGAAATTAGTGATTCTCAAATGATAAAAATGACAGTCATGAGTGTATACTAGTTAATGCAAATAAACGAAGAGAGAACAAGAGAAAATTTATTGTACTCATAATTATAAAATAGTTGCACTAAATAGTTAGGATTATTTTGTCATCACCCGACCACTTACAAAATCAGTGGTACACCTGATAGACCGTTTATGTAAGAGCTTATCAAATCTTTTCTATTGTAAACATTGAGGTTACTTACTTACTTACTTTCGCCTGTTACCCTCAATGGAGCATAGGCCGCTCACCAGTTTTCTCCAACTAACTCTGTCCTGGGCTTTCCTCTCCAGTTCTGTCCAATGTTTGTTCATTCCTCTCATTTCTTTCTCTGTTTCTCGGCGTAATGTGTTCCTTGGCCTTCCTCTTTTCCTTTTGCCTAACGGGTTCCATGTGAGGGCTTGTCTCGTGACGCAGTTCGGTGCTTTTCGTAGTGTGTCCTATCCACTTCCACCGCTTCTTCCTCATTTCCTCCTCCACTGGAATCTGGTTTGTTCTCTCCCACAGTTCGTTGTTGCTGATGGTGTCTAGCCAACGAATACGAAGTATTTTGCGTAGACAACTGTTAATAAACACTTGTATCTTCTGGATGATGGCTTTGGTAGTTCTCCATGTTTCCGCTCCAAACAGTAGAACTGTCTTGACATTTGTATTGAAAATCGTGATTTTGGTTTTGGTTGAAAGTTGTTTGGAGTTCCAGATATTTTTCAACTGTAGAAATGCAGCCCTTGCTTTGCCAATCCGCACCCTAACATCTGCATCGGATCCACCTTGGTTGTCGATTATACTGCCCAGATGTGTAAACGTGTTAACTTCCTCCAAGGCATCTCCATCAAGAGTGATTTGGTTGGTGCATGTTGTGTTGCATCGGATAATTTTGCTTTTTCCTTTATGTATATTGAGACCTGGTGCTGCAGAGGCTGCTGCTACACTGGTCGTCTTCTCTTGCATTTGTTGTTGAGTGTGCGATAGAAGAGCCAGGTCATCTGCGAAGTCCAGATCATCCAGCTGCGTCCTAACTGTCCAGTTGATACCGTGCTTTCCTCCAGATGTTGACGTCTTCCTAATCCAGTCGATGACCAGGAGAAAGAGAAAGGGTGAGAGTACGCAACCTTACCTGACAATGGTCTTCACCTCAAAGGAGTCTGTTAGCTGTCCTTCGTGTACGATTTTGCAGGTGAATCCATCATAAGAATTCCGTATGATGTTGACTATTTTCTCAGGCGCCCCGTAGTGTTGAAGAAGCCTCAACAGTGTTTTCCTATCCACGCTATCAAATGCTTTCTCGTAGTCGATGAAGTTGATGTAGAGTGGTGAGTTCCATTCAATTGATTGTTCCACAATGATCCGTAATGTATCAATTTGGTCAGTACACGATCGATCCTTACGAAATCCGGCCTGTTGATCTCGAAGTTGGGTGTCTACGAAGTCCTTCATTCTGCTTAACAATACCCTGTTGAAGACTTTGCCTAGTATTGAAAGAAGAGTGATGCCTCTGTAGTTCTCACACTTGCTGAGATCGCCTTCCTTTGGTATTTTGATGAGGTATCCTTCTTTCCAATCTGATGGTACTTGTTCCTCATCCCAAATCTTCTTGAAGAGGATGTGAAATATTTTCGCAGTTGCTTCTACATCTGCTTTCATTGCCTCCGCTGGAATGTTGTCTGGTCCTGCTGCTTTGCCGCTCTTGATTTGTCTGATGGCCATACTGATCTCCTCAATTGTAGGTGCTCCAATATTAATTGGGAGGTCCTTGGATGCTGCTTCGATGTCGGGTGTGTTCAGTGGAGCTGGTCGATTCAATAGTTCCTTAAAGTGCTCTACCCACCTATTTCGCTGTTGTTCAGTGTTGCTGATTACTTTGCCTTCCTTGCTTTTCACTGGTCGTTCTGGTTTACGATAGTTCCCGGCGAGCTGCTTTGTAGATTCGTACAATTGTCTCAAGTTTCCGTCTCTTGCAGCCTTTTCCGCCGTCATTGCTAGATCTTCAACATATTTTCGTTTGTCAGCTTTGATGCTCTTCTTCACTTCCCTGTTTGCTTCTGTGTATGCAGCTTGTGCCTTAACTTTCTCTGCTCTTGTTCGGCTGACATTGATTGTTGCCTTCTTGTTCCCCCTTTCTTCAATTTTAGCCAGAGTATCAGCAGAAATCCATTCCTTGTGATGGTACTTCTTGTGACCCAGAACTTCGTGACAAGTTGAAGTGATTGCATCCTTAATCCCTTTCCAATTGTTCTCCAATGTTGCGTCCTCTCCACTGAGTATGGTGTGCAAGGCCTGGAATCTATTGGTGAGGGCTATCCTGAATTCGTTGAGCTTTGCAGTATCCCGAAGAAAGGCCGTATTAAACCTGTGTGATGTTGTCTGTCCCAATTTCCAGTGCTTCTTTAGTTTGAGTTTCATTTTGGAGATCAGCAAATGGTGATCTGAGGCCATATCAGCTCCTCTCCTGTTTCTCACATCCTACATAGTCCTTCTGAACGTTTTGTTGATACAGATATGATCAATCTGGTTTTGAGTAGTTTGGTCCGGTGAAATCCATGTAGCTTTGTGTATGCATTTGTGCGGGAATATTGTGCCACCGATGACCAGTTTGTTGAAGGCACATAGGTTTGCAAATCTCTCACCATTTTCGTTCCTTTCTCCCAGTCCATGTCGTCCCATGATGTCTTCATATCCAGTGTTGTCCATTCCAACCTTGGCATTCAGGTCTCCCATAAGAATTGTCAAATCCTTTGGTGAACATTTCTCGACGATGGACTGCAGCCTTTCGTAGAATTGATCTTTATCGTCGTCATTGTAGTCATTGGTAGGTGCATAACATTGGATGACGTTCATTGTAATGTCCTGTTTCTTTGTTTTGAAGGATGCTTAAATGATCCTTGGTCCATGAGATTCCCATCCTATTAGTGCCTTTTGTGCATGTTTGGACAGCATCAGTGCAACTCCTTGTGCATGTGAAGCATTTTCCTCTTCATGACCAGAGTATAACAGCAGTTCTCCTGAAGCTAGTCTCAGTTGTCCTACTTGTGTCCAATGCGTTTTACTGATTCCAAGCACCTCGAGGTTGTATCTTTTCATTTCTGCCGCAACTTGAAATAGTCTTCCAGTCTCCCACAATGTACGAACGTTCCATGTACCTAAAAAAATGGTTGCTCTGGTTGTCAGAAGAGGCATCGGCCTCGTGACTTCCGAGGGAACTCGGCTTTCATCACGCGACGTCATAATTCTTCTTCCAACTCCCAGGGCAGAGTTAAAATGGTTTGAATTATTTTTTCTGGTCAGCGTTTTTTTGGCAAGTTAGATTTCGACGGAATGGGGTCGCCAACCCCATGTCCAACCCTCCTCCTTTATCCGGGCTTGGGACCGGCAGTAGCCCCGAATGTTCTACTGGCGGAAGTACTGATTGTCTGTCTATTTTTTAATATCACCTCCTGAATTTTGTTTACCCCGAGTCCATTGTTCAAAACATTCTTCGTATTCATTTAGTGTTAGAATGTTTAGGCGTATGGTTGTTTCATTCTTTGATAGATTCATCTCTGCTGGTTCATTTTCATGGGTCTCTGCTTAGGAGAAGCTTTTTATGCAACAAACCTCTAGCCTTATAAACAGGCCGTAATAGTTTTTTCACTCTCTCTAAAGTTGAACGGCTTTATTTGAATAGTGCACGTAAGAATGATCATGTTATTAAGGTTCAATAGCCAATTTATAATATAACATAACTATTACCGTTAAGAGTTGGCTTTTAAAGAAATTATTGGGAGTTATTCGCATGTCATCATTCACAGTCACTTTATTCATACCAAGATATATGTTAAGGAATTTGCTATAGGGTTTTGAGCTAGTGGGATTAATTAGCTTGGGTATATCTACTTACTAACAACGGCAGAGCTGCTGTCGGATTTTTTAATCAAACAAGATACAACCAACCTTATTTGCTTCAAGATAAGAGCTGTAACGTCTTACGCAAATATTCCATATTAACAGATTATACAATCATACGGTACAGATGACAGTGGAACCTTGAATAACATGAAGTATCAGTTAATTTAAAATTTACTCTAGAAAAACCGGACCTTTTTCTTAAAAATCTTGAGGCTTGATACTTTTACATTTATGTATGGAATTAATCTATTATAATGTATTTGGAATATGCTGAAGCTCTTCACTTATGAACGAAATTGTTTAATTTTATTAGTTTTATGCTTTGGAGGTACGATTGGCTGAATAAGATGGGTGAGCGTTTCATGCTCAACAAATTAAGCCTGAAAATTGATTTTTATCAAGTTAACCTTTTTTCATTTAATGCTTTTTGGAAGTCAGAATACAGCTATGCATTTTGAAATCGATTCACCTGCCATTTGTAAGAAGGAGTTACGACAGTATTGTGTAGTAGTGAAATATTTTCAAATGGTACTAAGACGATATTAACAAACGTTTGTAAAACGGTATTACACCGAAGAAGAAAAAATTCATAAATTGTTATTTCTCTGTTTAAATGTCTAGTATACCTAAGCTTCAAATCACTAGTGAACCTATTTATCTGTGTTTTCATAAAATTTTTATTATATCTGATTTATGAACAAATACTGCTAATAATTTAATCTAAATTGAGTTATCCTGACACAAACATTTTTCATCTAGAAAATATAACTTTTCGGTATGACATATATTTCATTAGGTTGGTATGAAAAACCCTTGAATTTGAACTACTTATAAAAGAATAGCATGTTATCTGTAAGGTAAAAACGGTTAGTCACGTGGCGTTACATATTTTAAAAAACCAAAAAAAACAGATCAAACTCAGTCCTAGATAAAAAGCAGAGACCAAGTAAGCATATACATCTCACCGGATTTCGAAATCGTCACTTACCTGGTAAGTTATACCCATTTTGAAACCCGCCTTTCTTCAAATGACGTGAAAATTAGAATTATTAATAGTACCCCGAATTTTCGCGTTCCACTTATTTTTTGCTTTTGAAAATTACGAATAAGTACTTTTTTCATCTTTTTGCAAATGTATTCATTTAAAGTTATTTTAAGAATTATATCAACATGATTCCTAGAATAACTAAAGAATAACCAGTTTCACCTTTATCAGACCATGTAGACACTCCGATTGATCGAGATATTTTATTACCACTATTTCAACTAACATTTATCAATCATTCAATAAGTATTCACTTTATAATCTATGAGTACTTAATTGAAATCTCTTCGGCATTGATGGCGTTTAATATGTAGTTACTGATTAGTGGAAAATAATGCATAAACGACGTCCAATAATTATCTCAAATTTACTTAAATAGGATTTTCAGTAACGAAATGAAACTGTGTTTTCTGATCAATGTGTAGTGTGTGTGCCAACATATTCAGCCCACAGGGCTTGTCCTAACTTCCAAATAAACTAATTCACCTTTTCTGTCAGAATCATTATTCACATGCCTTTTGATTTGTTCAACCATTCGTTTATATCATGATTGTTTTTATTTGCCTGTACGTGTGCCGCTTACTTCGCTTATCTCCTGTCTAGCCTATTTTGTCTGGCTTGAAATACCCAGTCATGCTTCTTTGCAAGGAGTTGGCTCGCTTGTCTTCTCTACTTCACTTCGCTTTATTTGTGTGCCTTTAGTTCTCATGTCTGTTTTCTCGAACGATTACTTAAAATAAATTCATCCAAGCAAATCCGTATTTGACTTCTTATTACCACCGTCGCACAAATAGGGTTCGCCTACGTATGGTATGCTGAAACTGGAAGGAAGATTAATTCTATAGCACGTTTGACTGTTCATAAATATCGGAATCATCACGGGCCACGAAATTAGTCAGCTCTGCATCGAATCCAATGCAGCATATATAAAACAATAGTAATTTATCACATCAATCATAGGTGATGAATGGACTGGGTACTAAAAATATTTTTTATCGGCTTTTTAATTTGAGTCTATTGATTTAAATGGGAAAAATAATAAAATTGTATAATATAATAACAAATGACTTGAAATTTTTTTTAAATGTAAAATTAACTTTTATTTAACATCGTGTAATATTTCAAAATGATTGGTAGCTTTATGATACAGCTTGATGAATCAATAGAACACTATTAATCATTGTAATTTTATGCATAAATATATACTTCTTTTTCACTAACATTAAATGTTGTATTCCTATTTTAAATTTGATAATAATGATAAAATCACTTGATTTTATTATTAATTACACTAATATAGTGAATTGTTGAATTCTGATCAATATACAATAACACAGCTTAAATTTATGTACTTGATTATCAATATTATTTAACTTTTATTAATACATCTAATTATGATTTCAAATGAATTGTGAATTTCTAATGTTCAAACACATATTCCATTAATAAATCATAAATAACAAAATAGTTTTTGATTTTCAACAACAATAACAAGACTACAAAACATAGAATTGATATTCCGATTGAAAAATTCTTTTAATTTGTATTGATTATGAGTGATTTATTATTTAAAGAAAAGTTCCATTTCGATTCTGTTCACAGAATGTTTTATTCATTCACACATATGAGAACGTTAAATGTGTGAAGATAAGTGAAAGTGAATCAAGAAATGTATCGTTATGCGAGTTCATTAAAAGCATGTAATACATTGAACGCATATTTAACAACTTCATTAATATTACTTATTTTCCGTAGAAAAACTCAAGTATGTATAGTTTCTATCATCATTTGAATTATGATTTTATATCATTTAAAAATTTCCAAAAAAAAATCCTTTTCCTTATCATTTACTAGTCAATATTATTTTTAATCATAAATCAGTGTAAATTGAACTTAACATGTATCCATATATTTTAAAAATTGTGTAGTAAATTATTTTTAGAATCTAGAGAAATAAAATTTCAACTAGTTTTTTTTGTTAGACTTTTACTCTGTTCTAGATAAATGCGAATTTGCTACATTTTTTAGAACGATAGATTAAGAAAAATTAGTGTCTACATTCTTGTCAGTTGAAATAGTTGGCTTAGACAAACTCATTTTATAACAAGTTTTACATTTGAATTTTGTTTTGTTCTACATTTCAGTTGAGTCATAAATCTGTAATTATTTAGTTGGAATGTATAGTTACAAGGACTTTAGCTTAATTTTCTTTTTAAATTATTGAATCAGTCTAATTTAAAAAGTTTAATTTTGGTGATAAATCATTTTATTTATCATGCATGGTACATACAACTTTTAATACAACAAGACAAAATTCAATAATCATACAAAGATTAGATTGTATTTTCATGTTATCTAATTCATGTTAGCATTGAGAACATTTTTACAATATTCAATGCCAACTTAATAATTTTCAGCAGTATTCTTTTAGTTAGATATTTCTAAGATATAAATAAGTATCTACAAATTACACATACTTATAATTTTATAATAATGTAAATTCAATTCACGAAACTGACTTGTAAAATGCCTGACATTTTAAAACCAAGCTAAGAGTCAGTATTACATGTTCATTGTTCGTTTTTATTGTCAGGACTGTTGTTGCTGACGGTTAAAGGAAAATCGATCTTAACTGGAAATTAAATTTATCCACTGTTACGTATTTTTCGAATTATCAATTCATAACTTTTACTGAAAAACATAAAATTCCTGAATAAATGTAGTCTATTAAGCTGTAAAAAAGTTTACGTTATTTATTCTAAGACTACAGCTATTTGAATGCTCTTTTCTTTATATCTGAGAAGGCAAAGCGATTATGTATGTGATCGTCAATGTTAATCGTGCAAAACATTTTCTCTCTCCTTTTTCATTAGTTTATTAAAACTGTTTGCAGCAGAAATACGTGAAGTACGTGCAACAGCTGATTATTGGTCAAAGAAAACAACCAGCTTAGAAAAATCTTATCATAATCTGCATGGAAAAGTGAAAGATTATCGACTGAATGCTAAACAGAGTGAAAATGATTTCTTGAAAGCTATGGAAGAACGTGAATACTTTTTACAAAGTGTGAGTTTGCTGTTATTTATTGAGGGTTGTGGAATAGTCTACAATTAAAAAATAAAAATACAATACGCTTTACATAGGAAACAGTCTTAATGTGGGATATACTTTTTAACAGGTTTATTCGTGATGTTATCAAGCTTGACCATATCGTATGAATGCTACTCCATCAAAATTTTCCAAACGGGCAAGATAAAACTCATTCTTTGATTATGTTTGATTTGCATAGTGTCATGCTGGATTAAAAACTTGCGGTTTACTGAGACGATTCAGATGACATCGAGAGTTTTACAAGTATCACGTAAAATCTTAAAATGATTGCCATGCATTAGGCCGTCATAATTTTCAAGTACCTCTGACAATTATTTTCCCTATATTTATATTTACATAGATAATTATTCACTAAATAGATATACAACTATCTAGCTTACTTAAAAGCTGCAAAACCTAAAGTAATTTGTACATTTATTCTTAAATCAAAGATAGTTTTATAACTTAATGAGTCAGCTAAGCAGATTGTTGTATTCAATGTCTTAAGGTAATCATAAAGCAGTCAACTTAGGGCTATGCTTTAGGTATTAATATGTTGTTGATATAATATCTCATCAAATGATAATACTTTCGACATATACTGACATTAACTGCTCAACAAATAATAAGCATATAAAATAAATTGATTATATAGAAAAGTAAACTATAATGTGAATAAACAATATTTATGATCGTTTTAATGGATGAGAATTATTGAAATTTCAATAAAATGATATTTCAAAAATAATTTATGCTATGCAACTGAAGATAAACTTATTTAAGAACATATGACACACTTTCTGAAATCTGATTAACATATATTCTAATGTTGAGGTCACTTATTTTGAATAAATATAATTCGTTTACCTTAAAGAACTATTTATTATCCAATAAAGTACTTTGGGTTTAGTAGTGCGCGACAAAGTTGCCTTCTTCTCAAACCTTGTTGCATGCCATACATGCAATCTTCATTCTAGATTTACATAACTTGAGAAGTAACATGTAAAGCTTTTATTTTATGATTTTGTTTATCAAAAGTAATAACCTTGAATTTGCAAACATCATTACAGACTAAGTGTGAAGCTGTTTTAACTCAGTATGCTTTCAACTAATTTTTATTTTTGCGTTATTCAGTAGGAAACTAAGATATTCTCTTTAGGTAGCATGATAACATTTGTAACAACCATATGACTGTTATCATACATATTACACTGCGAAAAACTTAGTTAAAATTCTTTAAACTTTAAAATGAGGAAGGTTTAGATTCGACTGTATAGAACATGAACAGTTATTGCTGTTAATATATGATTTCAGTTTAACCAGTCTAGGTTCAAAAAAATCACAAATTGTATTGGATACACCACTAGGTTTACATCTTTATTTAGCTGGGACTTCATTAAATTCAAGTACTCTCTATGGACCTAAACACAATAAGAGGTATTTTCAAAATAATCTTTCAGTTGTGTTTGTCTTTTTTTGATTATTTTATGTCTCATCCAAATATCTTTACAGGTTATATGGAGGGTACTATTTGTGAACACCATATTCGAGATTATCTCAGCGATTGAAATGAATTTCAGTAAATCTATCTGGACGAAACGTTGAAATGTTTTAAATCTTAATCTCTGAGATTATTTTAAATGTAATTTCCATTATAACTGTTCTCTATACTTCGAATGTTGACAAACACTCGAATATATGTGCAGGACTGTTGATAGAAACTTTATCATTGCATTATTCTTTGTGTATCTAAACTATCACCTGCCCTAAAATCACACGCTGAATGTTGAAAATAAACCAAAATACAGAGGAGATTTTAACAAAGATTAAAACAAAATTCTCACTATTCCAACGAAACCTAAGGTTGGATTATGAAGACTTAGAATGGTGAAGAATTAAAATCAACGGCTAATTCTCTTAGGTCCTATCTCCTCTCAGAGATAATGGAACTATTTCGGTCAAAGCATACTGATACAAGAAAAAGTTTTCTAGTCATAAGTCTAAGTAACACCTACTTTTATGTTGAACCTATCTTCAACCAAGTTTTCTGTTTCTTCGATCCGAATATACATTCGTTTTGGAAAAATTAATTAAACACAGAAACACGAAAAAAGCTACTAACCAAGAAACTCTACTCAGTCCTTAAAAAGAATCCCAAAAATATATCTCCATATACTTGTTTTCAAGGGATGTCAGAACGATGATTGGTGGTTGTATAGTTGCCAACGTTAGTTTAATAGCACTTGTGATGGATTGCGTTATTGACGAAATCCACAAACATTTCAAGATTGAAATGTGCCAACCTACTTCAATCAATTCGACAGCATGATTACTATCTCCTGAAATAAATGTGTAGCTTTTTTTCCTTCAACTTATATTAAGAAAGACCTTTTGATAGTACCCACCATGTCAGTATATTTTCACTTGCTGATTATTTTAAAAAAGCGAAAATTCTATTTAAATTCTTTTGGTTTATTAAATTTCAGCTTCGAGAATCAGAAATAAGAGAGCATAATTTATCGAATTTGCTTCAACGTGTTGAAGATGAATATAATACTTTGTCAAGAGATATAAGAATTTTAGAACGAGCTCACACTAAAAAAGACCGTCAGTTACAAACTTTACTGCTTGAAAAAAACGAACTTTCTCGGAAAATTATACATTTGGAATCAAGCTTACATAAATTAAAACATCGAGCAGATTATACATATCGGCAAAAGTGAGTATGATTAGTTTTCTTGATTTAAAAAGAATAAGATTTTTATGAAAAGTTATAAACTTAGTTCTTTTATGTATATTCGTGTGAAAAATAATCAATGATTTCATGGTTCTGATCATTCTCTTTATGTCAAAATAATATTCTAAGTTTTCATATTTTAAAAGTAGTTCTTTCTTTAATTACAGCTTTATAATTTATGATGTTTCCTCTGAAAAATACCAGCGACTGTTTTAAACATATATTATTAAGTGTTTAGACGTTCGATCTCAGAAAAAACAGATTTCATGGACCATCAAGCAACAAGAGTTTATATCATTGGAATTTCGAAATGTAAATACATACATTTATATGTGGGATTGTGGAGAGTGTTGAATTTCATTGAAATCATGAACCGATCAATGTCAGACAATCATCAAAAATCTAGAAGCAATTTGTGGCCGTTTCGTCGTAGCATGCTAATCTTCCATAGTATGCATCCATGAACCTAAAAACAGGAATTGATTCCAGGATCTTTTGTTAAGCTTGAGGACGCCTGCACTATAGACCACTGCGTCATCACTAAATGGTATTTTTGTCGAAACTCAATGTATCTACGATATTTCGCGTCCATGATCCATTGTCTTTGACGAGTAATTGACTCAATGAAGCTCAAAAACCTCCACAACTATACACTGAAAGCTATTAACAACTTTCTAGTGAATAACTTCAAGAGGGAATTCTTTCAAATCTAGTGAAAAGCTATGACCAGTAAAGTTCAATTCTGTCGGGTGTGAGTCATTTACCCATCCAATATAATGGATCACAGATGCATTGAGGTTAGACGAAAATATCATTGAGTGATGACGCAGTAGTCTAGAGTGTAGGCGTCCGTAAGCTTAAAGAATGATCGTGGAATTAAATGTTTATATGTTTGTCAGTCCTTAGTGTGAAAAATTACCATACTAGGACAAAAAGAATTTCCCTCAAGTAAACCATAGTATCAAAGAAGGTTTGGTAAGTTCCTCGTGTCCACGCTGTCATATGCTTTCTCGCAGTCAAGGAAGTTGATTAATAACAGTAAGTTCCATTCAATGGACTATTAAACAGTTATCTTTAATGTCGCAACTTTTTCAATTAAGAAAAGATCCTGATGATACCCAGCCGGCTGATCATGAAGTCAGGTGTCTAAAGAATCTTTCACTCGGTTCAAAAACATTCTGTTGAAGACGTTTCCTAGTACTGATAGTAAATTGATGCCTGCGTGGTTTTCCTGTTTGCTGAGATCTCCGTTCTTTGGTATCTTGATCAGGTAGTGTTATTTATAGTCTGCTTAAACTCATTTATCCTCACAAATCCGTCTGAATTGAGTTTTATTTATCGTATCATATCTGACTAAAGGTAGAGCCAAAACATAAGACCAAATGTGCTTTTAATAATATTGTACAAGGAAGGATAGATTGATCTGTAATAGAAATAATAATCTTTTGTTAAATGACGACACTTATTCTGTAATAACTGTTTGTTGACAATTCTTGTGGAGAAACTGAATTTCGACGTTTTTGTGGTATTTTGTTCTCGATCTTCGTAATTTATTTCCGTATTATTATCCTCAATCTGTTGTCAGACATCCATCTCATGTAGATGAACACTTGGGTCGATTTCATACTCAAACTGGTGATGAGTCAGAATATCTGCTAAGCGACTTCGGGTCATTGGATAGAAACCCAAAATCCTACGCAACTGCTGCACCAGTAGAAGAAAGACAAAACAAGAGCAATTTAATCGGTAATAATCAAAATTTAGATGATTCAGATACTTATATACCACAGAAATCAGAAGTATACAAAGTCAGAGGATCAGTGGAAATGTTAGATAGTAAAAAGCAAAGTTATTCATTCAATAAAAACATTCCAATTTCGTTAGTACCCACAAAAATAAGTGAAAATTCTATCAATACACCGGATCAAAAAGATACGCTTGATGATCAAAATATTGATTTGTTGCCAACAACTATTGAGAATGATGAACAAAATCTTCAATCAAATCATTTAATGCAACATCCATCAGTTGAAAAAAGTATGGATGATTTATCTGATACTTTAGTGGATTTACATAATTTAACAAGGCAAGATGATGGGGATGTTGAAATACAACCAAGAGATTCAGCATATAATCATACTAGAAAATGGAGTATTGCATCCGATTATCGATATTCTCCCAATCAACATATTAGGCAAACAAAGAAAGATGCTTTGTCAACTGAAGATGAATCATCAAAGCATAGATCACAAGTGCAAGTTATTATTGGACGATCACCATCGAATGATAAAAAACGCAGAACACTTCATCCCAGTCATACTCATAAAAAGTATTCATATAAAAAAAGTAAGTTTAAAATATGTTATCAGTAATTGCGTTTTCAATAAACACTTTTTCAAATTTAATTACCGTCCATAGCATTTCTTCGAAATACTGAACACTGGTTTTACTCATTAGTAACTTGACAGTTTCGAAATTGTGTTTGTCACACCTATTGTGAGTCATCGTTGTGGGATTCGTAGCTACCCGTAGGGTAAAGGGAAACTATATCAGCTTTTATTGATCTGCTGATGAAGAAAATTTCGATTAATGTACTTTAAATTATTCCTTATCCTTTTTAGTTTATTATTCTTAGCCGGGGAACCTGGTCAAGAATCACATCTTTTACTGTTTTTTTTTGCATTTGAATCTGTAACATCTAATATTTAGAGTAATTTGTTATCTTACTATATTTCCAAAGAGTAGTATGATTATTAGCAAAAAATAATTAGGTTGAATTCATCTTAGAATTCTGATCATAAAGTAGTCCATTACAGGCTGAGGTCAGGTTATTCCTTTCTATGTTGCATTAAACACTTTAATTTTGCAGATGAAACTTCATCACATTCCTTAAAATAAAAATATTCAAACAAGCAGAACACTGAATTTTTGATATACTATTACTGGCTTCTCAGATAAAATTGACGCAAACAATGTCATTGATTGGAATGGTTACGCTTATCATTTTCTGCAATTTAATGAATGATAGAACTTTTAATTATACTTTTATTAACTACATAAAAGTAAGGAAACATTTGAGCGTGATGATAGTAGTTTTGATTTGGTTTATAATTCTTGAAATTGTTTCCTTTAACATAATGCAGTTATATATTTCATTCAATTTCAGTGTATGATCAACCTGTATTACCGTCTGTATTCAGTACGAACAGCCTTCGATTTAATAAACATCGTCCAGCATCAGTCTCTGGTTATTTAGATGAGTTTGGATTAACTAAACCATATGATTTGTACCCTGTGCCATCTTCAGCTAGACCAAGTACTAGTTTTGGACATTTACACAATTCTAAACGTTTTAAGTCTTTAGATAGAGACTATTATAATTCGTGTCAAAATTTAACTACAAAACCTTACTCCACTTTGAAGATGAATCGTCAATTAAATCGACAACCTTTAATGGTTCATTCACTTTCGGATCGTCGTCTAAAAGATATGAATTATTTACGTCACGGTAATCGTATGGATGGCGAATATGAACGGATTTACTTTCCCCAGTCATATTCAACACATCATTTGAAAATTCCAGAAAAGGTATGTGATGTAAGAAATTGCTTCATGAGAAAACTGTTTTAGTCAGATAATTACAAAATTTAAAGAATTATTAGAATAATTTCGAGAAACAACTGCTCACCACTATAATTTTAAAGTGTTTTATGAAATAATTATCTCACTACATTTTTATTTGTTCTTAAAAAAATATCATTCGGTTAGTGAGTTATCTGTATTGTATCCACTTTTAAAACCGCATAAAATGAATATTTCTATGATCTTTTGATGAAACCCATTTCAGTAAAATTATATTTACTAACTGGATCACAATTTTTTCTTGAGTTTAAATCTATTGCTTTTGTAATAAATAGTTAGTATTGAATAAATTTCAAGTGGCCGCCATGAAAGTATATATATGAAAATCAGTGATGTGTTCACAGAAACAGTTCGAATTTATTTATTCATTGTAGAGTAATAATTGTTACATTATATTTTAAAACAAAATAATCTATCCATGAAACAAATAGTTCGGAAAATAAACGTCAAACAATGGTAGAATAAGATATTTAATTAGTGAACAGTTATCTGTTGCAACATTTATTTGCAATAATGATAAAGTATATTCAAATCAATTACTATTATCCCAGTATGACTTGTTTTCAGTTTTAGTTAAAAAAAGGCGTAAATTACTTTATTCTATTCTCAAGGTAAGGATAATATGAATGTTTCAAATAATCTACTGAACCATTTTATATAGTCCATAGATAACTGGTTGTGTATAAGTCTATCGTCCACGAAGTTTAGTTATTTGTTCTGTTTTTAAATGTATGAAGTTTATGCTCAATAAATAAGGTATGTCCTAATCTAGTGGTTGAATGAGGAATCAAGCATAGTGAAGCGTGTGGATCCTGAGTTAGATCCTCTTAAGTAGATCATTGGTGGAGGGTTCCACACTAGGATGCTATATCTTTCCAGTGCTCGGCAGTCTATACTATTCTCTGAATGGTAGTCAACTTTTGACATGCACCCCATACAGTCGCATTCTAGCCGAATGATATTAACCAACTAACAAAATAGTTTGACGAAGAATTATTCACAGCAATCCTATACAATACAGCAATATACAGCAATACTACTTCAACTTGAAAATTATCATACCTTTGTAGCATGTACATTTTAGTTTGTGCGGAAATAGACTGACATTGATTTCTGTTTATTTGTTATTTCCAGTGATGAATTTCAAACAGATAACAAACATTATTCAAAAGTAATCAAAATACTAAAAGTCTTGTTTTCTTATTAAATGAAGTAAATCAATCTAGAACAATGTCCACTGAGTTCATCAACTAAATAATTATTTGCATTTTTAACATTCATATGAATAATTTCACAATAATTTATATTATTTTGAATAAAAATTTATGGATAATTACCACAAACAATAGATGTTTACTTGATATTGTAAAAACATGAGTGAAATTTAAATGACATTGCAAATAGTGATGCAATTATTACTATATATAATCTTACATTTTCTGTTTTATTTGGTAAGATGATATTAGTGAATGGAAGGTAAATAGATATTTTATTGAACATATGATATACAACTAAATGAGTCAAATTATCAAGCAATTATTGTTGATTAAAAAACCTTGACATGAGACATAAAATACTAATCTCTTACATAAACCACTTAATAATTAAATATAAAGTTAATAATTCTCTTGGAACAGACATGTTACATTCGATTTCCTTTAGAACTATTCACTACAAAACGCAAGGAGATTAATCGAAACTTGTTGATTGAATCATCAGCTGAAAATAAACTTTGTAAATAATCTAAAAAATTTATTGAGCAATCTATGTACTTGTTGAAAAATTATTTCCATTATAGATTAGTATCTTATTTAAAACAACTAACCAATGCTGAATATTTAAGTATATTACGTTCGGTTGTTCATATTAGTTTTTCAACTGCGAACTTTAGTCACTCAGTATGGCTTTTTATTGAAGAAACCAAATAATCCCAATAAATTTCACAAAACATCCGGCAGAAAATATGAATTTCAACAAATACAGAAGTATCTACTCTATAATACTGTTCTACTGTTTGGAAATATTCTGTTGTCTCTTAAAATAAGAAATCAATATCATTATTTGAGTTGTTTGAGGTATGATTTAATAGTTGGGATAGTGTTAATTTATTTAGTTAACCATTTATAGTCATCATAGAATTTATAACGTCATTTGTATAGAAAAAAAATAATCGGTGTGATGGATTTTTTGCAAAATATGATCTTAAAAGTACATATCGAATGAAATATTGAGCACTAATAAACAGAAAATGAAATTGTGAAAGTAAATTTGTCAGTCAGAATGCAATTTAATGAAATCATCAATCAAATAATTTAAATGGTAATTTGAAATGTACAATTTTCACTGCATTCTATTAACATTAGATTTATTTTAAAGAAATTTATTTTTTATATTATTCTGTTATTTTGTATCACGAAAAATACAAATATTAACATTCACAATGATGCTGATGATTGATGATGAAATCACTTTTTATTAATTAAACGATCAATTATGTAACAAAAATAAATCTAACAATTGATTTGTGTTGTTGATATAAATGTGAAAGGATGATTTGGACTCCTTCAGATCATGCGAGAATTTCAAAAACTCTTATAAAAAGAGGTAAAATATAGTGAAGCGCTAGATTTAAAGTCATTACAAATATATTCATTAGCATTTTAGTACTTGTAGTTGTGGCAGTAGTAGTAGTCGCAGTAGTATTAGTTTTCCAGCATTAACTCAATAATCTCTGATTCCCTTTTTTGTGATTCCAGTTTAGTAGAAACATTTCCAATCAAAATATAATGTTTTGTTTGATAATCTTTCGGTAATGTCTATGCGTTGAACACTTTTTTTGAATAAAGGCCAGACGCTGCCTTCAATTTTATTTTACTTACAACGTTCTTGTATTTTTTTGAAATATTTCGCGTTTGTTATTGTATTTTCAAAAGGTCAGCGTCAAGTTTTTACATATCGGATTATTGAAAAAAATATTTCAGGCACGTATAAAAAATAAGCAAAGCACAAACTCATTTAAGTTATCCTAAGGTCATTGTAAATAATTTGCGATAAGCGAAATGAAGTAACAGTTTGCAGTGACTACTAATATCTTTTTTTATTCATATGCATAGGTTTGTACTTCATACAAACTATGTCTAAATAATCAACAACATGCTAGCATTACTTCATCTCTTACGCTGTTTAGCTACATTGTCTTGCTGCGATTCATCTTTTGTCTCAACCACAATCATCATACTTGTGTTAAAGAATCAGTCTTCCACTTAGAACAAACGTATAATTTATAAAAATTCAATATTATTTGCTTTATAACTAATTAAATCAAATATCTGTTGCGAGTCAATTCATGATAAGAAAATTTATACAAATTTTGATTTGAGTGTTACGGTATTATATGAATAATTTGATACTAAATTAAAACATTTTAGCAAAATAGAACCACTTCTAATCTTTAAATTTATTTAGTTCAAAGATCAAAAACTTTAAATGTTTTGAGTGTGATAGGTTAAAGTACTTCACTGACTTTTTTCACTGAATCATCAACTCAATTAATTTTTCATATATAATGAATATCTGTTTCTTCTAATCAAATATTCTCATCAAGTTTAAAGTGTTGTTTTTTCAACATGTATTTTCGTATCGATATACTGCAGCTAATTATTAACTATCGATTCGGAAGATACTCTGTTATACAGGTCTTCTGTTCTTTATCTATTATCAGTAAGGATTTGCAGTAATTATATAAATATATTGAATTGTAACTTTCAGACTGAATATTCAATTCCACATATATTTACTGTTAACTATGTACCGAGACTGACAATTTATATGTCCTACACAATAGTTAAGAGCAAGAAAAATTTTAAATTGCTCAAGTTAAATTAACATTAAGATTTCTAAGGTAAAGGATTTCACTAAAAAATCGAAAATCTATTCATTTTTTTAACGATGACGACCGAATAGTTTAAAAACAGTAAAAATATAACATAGTTTAAGAACTTAATTTGTTAAGATCTAAGCGATTTACATAAAATAACAACTAAAGTCTCTTAACTTCAAATGATCCTATTGAAAGGAAGCCCTTTTAATAATGTAAATTTAAAATTTAGTATACTTCGCCAGTTATAAATACTAACGATGACTTCATAAACTCCAGTGACTAGAACTATATGAAAATATCAAATTTGAGTGTCACTAGAAAGTGACAATGAATCTATCGATGATTATCAATAGTCAGTAACATTAAGAATCTGTTATTACAAATATACCGAAATATAAAATATTTAATGATTTGTGTGACTGGTAAAACAAAATGATATCACAAGAAATTGTTTTAAAGACGAGTTAAATTATTCTCATAAGTATTTATGCAACCCAAAAGTAATTATAGTTCTACGTATCAATAATGAAATTGTTTATTTAACTGTTCCATTATACATATTCATTTAACTTTGTTTTATTGCAGAAGAACTGCTCATTATTTCCTTTAATATTAAGTAATTTTTTACAGCATGATGTATGAATAAAATATCCTAATTAATCCTAAGACATTAAGCCATTATATAATGAAAACCAGTGCTGGTGTTACTGATTGGATTTCACTAGCTTAGTTTTAATTACTTCATGACTATAGCATAGTTTTATGGATTCCTACAGTCAGTCAGACTAGCCCACAGCTGAAACGAATTTCTCAACTTAACCAATAGACTGGGGATATTATTAAAAATATTCACATGCTTTAGAAGATATATTAATGAGGTGATCTATCATAAAATTATGTATTCGATAATACATAGGTTGAAAAAGTATTTCAGCTAAACAGATAGTAAGATTAAAACTCTTCATGATTGGAACAATGTACGTAGCGGATAAAATGACTACTAACCAAACTATTTCTATAATTTTTTTCTATCATCTGATTATAATTCATATAGAATATAAAAAAAAATTCAATAAAATAAATTTTTAATCAGGTTCCCAAATTCAAACAACAATTTAAAGTCTGGCGCTACGGAAATTTATTATAGGTAAGAAACATAAGTATGCACATCTTTCGTTTCCCAAATGTTTGGTCATATTCTCTTTTTCATAATTAACTGCTGTGTCTAGCAGTTGCATTCACACAAATAAAATATACTCTTATCCATTATAGTCAAGCTAAATGAATATGTATATATGAATCTATACATTCAGTGTGTGAAGTTTTAACACTTCTTTGTTGGTGATTAACAAGTTTCGCCGAAAATATTACAACAGCTTTAATTTTTTTTGTCACTCAGTGTATTTATTCACTGTGAATAGTAAATATTTAAGTTGATCGAATCTTGTAGTTGGCTTCATAATACACTAGAACAGTGTTAAATAAGATTGTTATTTGTAAAATATTTCAGTTCATGCACAACGTACTTGATTATTTTAGTCAACTACAATAATACATTTTTGTTTAAATTTTAGTTATTTGAATGTATTTCACTCTATATTACCATCTTGGTGAATTAATTAACCTTTATCTATTTTTTCCAAAAAAAATAACTATTCAAGTTGTTTGTATGTTTTTTTCTTACAATCATTTTTTCCCTTTACCTTAGGCATGTCTGGAAAGCAGTCTAGATCATATCAATCTGGAGGTGGATCGTTTACGTGATTGTATTAAACAATTAAATCCATAAATAAACAAAATGATAATTTAAGAATGAAAAATGTTTTCTTATCATTTGAAAAAAACATCAATGAACAGCTTTCTTTTCTTTTTATACGTTTTCATAGCATAAATATATTTTAGCTCACTTAATTGAACAGAGTGATATTTGTTAGAATTAAACTATGCTTATTTCGTACATTAGTTGGTCGAATCGATGAGGACAAATTTCAAATAGTGGATTGAATGATATTTTCACAAGAAAATAACTACACATATCATTTGGACAAAAAAAAGTACTTTCATTATTTTGCAATCCGCAATTTACTTTTGTTTATAACTAATAAATGCTACTTTTTTTTCGAAATCATCATTTCATTTTACTTAAATCGCTAACTGAGCATTATTAATATTATTATTATTTTGTCTATCTCAACACTGCTTCCCATTTAAAATAAACAATGATGACTAAAAGTGTTTTGTAAAGTGTATTTTTTTTCCGATAATTCTGTCTTCGAACTCACTTATAAACGCTGGAAATTGCCCGGCAATTAGCGAATGTGCTATGAGTATTTTAGTGATTTAGTTTAAGTCTTATGTGGTTTTTCAAGCATACAGAATATAAATGGAAGCATATAGGATCTCTTGTGTATGAATGGTTTGATTTGAAATACTCCTAAATGCAGTTTTTAGCACGGCACAATCATACCAGGTAACCAATGAATGATGATAGAGTGATTTAAAACTCATCAGTTCCACACATTCATGCGGGACGAGATTCAGAACTTTCAATTGAGAACGATACTTATTGATCACCTAGTTAAAAGCTTAAGTCTTTCATCTTCATTTAAAAATGATCTGTAAACATTTATAATAAAAAGAATTTTGTCAAAATATACTTAATTCAATCGTTCAGGTCAAATCGTATGAGTATACGCTAATAAATCCATCATTTTCGAATCGGTTTTATTGGAAACAAGTGTATGTGTTTCAGTAGGATCAACGTAAAACCTACCAATATTTAGTTACTAAAACTGATGAGTCCCATACTAGGACGAAACAGCCGTTTAGTGCTTCCAGCTTTATAATGGTGGTCTAACAACGATTCATTAATAGTTTCAATGTAAAATTTAAATCTTAAGGGAAAACTTTTGATCGGCAATGAAACGCAATTTGAGAAAGTGATCGGATTCTCGTTAGAAAAACAATAAAAAAGAAACAGGAGTTATATGCATATAAATCATCGACGTGATTTCAGAATTTCTGAAAAGTAAACAAGTATGACCGTAATTTTAGATCGGATAACTCTATTTGTGAGTATTTATCATTATGGACAAAAAATCACCCTACAACCCTGAAACTAATTCCTATCTCCCAACCGAAACTCCTTAATTCGCCTTATATTCAGTTTGCTGCAATAAATAACTTACTAATCATAATAAACCTTTCCGATTACCATATATGGTTATGACAACTTACTTACTTACGCTTGTCACCCTCAATGGAGCATAGGTCCCCGACAGGTGTTCTTCAGCATACATTGTCCACGGCTTCCCTTTCCAATTCTGTCCAGCTTTTGTTCATGCTTTTCATACCTATCTCTGTTTCTCGGCGTAATGTGTTCCTTGACCTTCCTCCTTTCCTTTTATCTTGAGGGTTCCTAGTGAGGAATTGTCTTGTGACGCAGTTAGGTGCTTTTCGTAGTGTGTGTCCTATCCACTTCCACCGCTTCTTCCTGATTTCCTCCCCCACTGGAATCTGGTTTGTTCTCTCCCACAGTAAGTTGTTGCTGATGGTGTCTGGCCAACGAATCCGGAGTCATTTGTGAAGACAACTATTAATGAATACTTGAATCTTCTGGATGTTGCCTTTCATAGTTCTCCAAGTTTCCGCTCCATACAGTAGAACTGTCTTGACATTTGTATTGAAAATCCTGATTTTGATTTTGGTTGAAAGTTGTTTGGAGTTCCAGATATTTTTCAACTGTAGAAATGCAGCCCTTGCTTCGCCGATCCGCGCCTTTATATCTGCATCGGGTCGAATTGCCGATGATGCTGCCTAGATATGTAAAGGTTTTAAAGTTCTCCGAGGCATCTCCATAAAGTGTGATTTGGTTGACGCACGTCTCTTACTTTTCCCTTTGTGTATGTTGATACGTGCAGCTGCTGAGTTGTTGGGTGTGAGATAGAAGAGCTACTTCATCTGCGAAATCCAGATCGTCAAGCTGCATCCTGGCTGTCCATTGTTTAGTGTGCTTCCCTCCAGATATTGACATACCACTCTATAATTAAGGGCTGCTTCCTAATTTGGTGAAATTGTTGTTTTAGGTCGTAAGTACAGCTTACTGCTATCCGATAATCACATGCTGAAATAACAAATAAAATAATTTAATGAAACCTAAGATAAACGATTTTCAGTCAAATAATACAATACAATTAAAGCAAAGGCTGTGCCAAGTAATTAAATATCTGTTTAAATCATTGCAATTCGTCAATGTGGCTGGTTCATCTGCACATTCCTGTAACAGCTAATCAAATATATATGTATTTTCTAACTGTATTCAGATACTTTATTTTGAGTCAGAAATTTCAAAACAAAGAACATGTATGTCTTGAGCATGGTATTATAAAATTTGCCTAATCCGTTTCTTCGGCTTGTTATAAATTGAACCAACAAAATTCTAACAATATTTTTAAAACGGACTTTTTAGTGAAAATCGTTGTTTGAATAAGGTCAGGACAAAATGAAACAAAGATAAAAAAATTCATTTTCAAATTATTGATTTTTATCACGCGAGTAGTAAAAAATTATGCCAACAACAAGCATTGATTCATTCGATTTTTACTGGATATCATGTCGATATTAATACATGTTATGGTTACTTGATTCATTCTTCCAATAAAAGATCGTCTATACTTATATACTGGATGAGACTATGATTCACGGAGAACCTTTGATAGATGTTAAAGTAACCGTGAGGAAATTCGTCTACCTACCGGGATCAAAAGACGCTCATAAATAAGTGCGAGTAATTGAGATTAGGATTCAGAGTTGATCATTATGGTTCAGAGTTACAAGTTGGTTTTGATTACAAATCGATATCATCTTTAGTCCGAAAATGCTACTTAACCACCTGAGTCGATGAAATTTGCTCCAAATTTTAAGAATCGCAATCCAAAATCTCATTGGTTCGTCCGTAGATTATAAACTCGCCAAATCTTGAACTGATATGATGCCAAAAAATGAAACCCGATAGCCAGGGTAAAAATGGGAATGAATGATCGATCAGCCAATTTACTCCAATCGTCTTTGAGATTTTATGAGGTTTGTTATATGCTCATATCCTGTTCATTAGTGTGTGATTTGAATGCCTGGATAGCTAATCATTCTACTATTCATCTTGCCTTTTATTTCACAAATCATTTAAGGACTTAGGTCAATAATATGGTCACGTAACTGTAGCCGTCTATAGAACACATTCATCTGTTAATGAGCATTTTATTCATTTGTTTTAACAATCAAAATGTTCATTTAGTCAAATTGCAGTAAACCTGGTTTACTTACAACGCTTTTTAAATTCTTATTTGCTGAGAAACAGTATCGGTTATAATTGTAATGGCAGGTTATAAAGACTTCCATTGAAACACGTTTAGGCTCAAGTGTAGGTGATGAAAATTTGTCAAATTCATTACTTTTGACATTCTTTTTTAGCTCCTATTGTAGTGGAAAGAACACAAGTGGGGCAACCGAATCGGAAAACCATATCGTAAATCGTTCATTTGCAAAATAACAGTTCATCATATCTAACTGAACTGTTCCTGTTACAAAACATCAATCCATTGTCACTATTCATGCGTTTCATACAAATTCGATTGTTTTCTAACTCTTCCTTTCTTGATCTTCCCCCATCTTCGGCTGCCAGACATTACGTTGACGCTCACGTCATATACTACTTATAAGTAGCTCGCACCACAGCACCACACTATGATGTAGGTTTTCATAAACGATCAGATTCTTCTTTCAGTTTATGGCTTCTACACTTTTATGTACGTTTAGGTTATCAACTTAAAAGATATTTCTATTTCATCAGTATGTTTACCTGAACAAGCAGACTAGCCATTTTGTAAAGATTATTAAATGTCAATGGGATCATGGAATGGAACATCTACCTATAATCAGGGAGCATTTTAAACCTTTTTTGCACTAATATGTGATTTCTTATTGATTCAGCTCTATTCGTCTACCTGCAAATAAACTCAAGTATTTCGGCCTTATCATGACTGCCTAACCGTAAACCACTGAGTATGCACCCAGCCGCATTCATATCTAAATTCAATCAACTAGGAATATTTCACAAACGTGTCGCATTGTCTTCAAGGAGTAAATCACTCACACTTGACACATTCGAATTCCACTTGGGTAGACTAACTTTTCAGTGTTTCCATCCTTCAGTGGACTTGTAAATTTAGATACTTTCTTAGAATACTACTTTTATTGCTAAAATATGTCGTGTAAATTTTTTATAGGTGGTAGATTATTTTCATCATACATTTCTCAAATAAGCTGTACATTCTGTACTATGAAATTCTCATCATTAAATACACCTAATACCGATTTCCAAAACTTATTCATGTGGTTCATAGAGATCGTTGGAATCAAAATATATCTTGTTTCCCAAACTGTTGAAAATTAGGAACCTTCGAGTAATGACATCATCTTGGTATATCTTTGCTTAGTCATGACGACTATATTTAAGGTCACTCGTTCTGTCAATAAGTTTGTGACGTATCAGTTTAATTCAAACCCACCTAAATCCTTAACTATATAACACTTAAAATTAGCAGTTTCTACTAAACCTCATCAAAGTACGTTTTTGTTCCCAGTGCATTTCCTAGCTAATACTAAACACCTAGTAAGCGAAGACTATACAACATGCATCATAAGTGACTGTTTATATGACTGAACAAGATTGCAATCATTTTGTCAAATGTTTTTATCTGGATAGACTGCACAAAGTAGGCAAGTTAGTAAAGGAATTTTAGTAAAAAAAAATTATGTAGATTGTTTGAACTGAGGACAGTTTTTTTCAATTAGTTAATCACAATTCAATATGCTTCAACTTTCTTCTATCTAAACTTTCAAAATAATTCTAGTAAAATTATATGATTTTTGTATTATATAGAGCATAAAGGTCAGTAGATTTGATTTAGCAGCATAGTTAACATAAAATGAACTGATACTTTAAGAAAATTGAGTAACTTATTTGATATTTTTCTGTAATATTAAGACATCATTTGCAGAGAGGAAGAGTAAATTACAATTTATGGTCTCTTTATAAAAATCATACTAACCTTATTCATAAAATCTATCTTCTCATAATCAATTTTCGTTAATTATCGGAAGTAATCAAGATTGAAATTATGGATTAATACAATATACAAATAGTATAACATAGAGTTTAATTGCATGTCGACATTATCTGTTAAATATTCATTTTCAATGACGTTTGTTCAATATGGGATTATAATTATTTAAATTTATTGATTATCCACTTTAAAAGAAATCTGAATATTAAAATGCCTTATTTCTTCTTGAACTGTAAACGTTTTGCTGATAGAGATTAGACTTCGTTTTGTGATATACTATAGAGAAAAAGGTTACCTAAAACAATAATATAACTTCTTAAGTAAAAATGAATGAAGTGGAGAATCAAACAATATTGGTAGCCCAATGAGAGCTAATGTTATGACTTCTTGAAGCCAAACTTTTGTGAATAAGAACATAAAACCCTTTATTCCACATAATTTTAGATTGCTCAAATGAATGCATCGTTGTCCAAATTAACAGTTCACTCATTTGGTTCGGCACACATATACAGAAAGAATTAATTAACTTATAAAAAATGATTGAATATAAGTCAAAGTTTTTTCTGCTTTATTCTAGATAGCAGTACAGTTACTGTGTTTGGAAAACATTTGTACTCTTTACAGCCTAACTATCCAATCCAAACAGGTCATAACAATAAATTTTAGGTATAATTTGAAGTCGTTATTTTGAAAATGTAGGACCTAGATTCTTAGATTGTTAAATTCAGGAGTCATTAAAATATTAGGTATATGTTCAGAAATTATTTGTAATTCTGCATTCAACATTTGTATTTATATTTCTAAGACTTAATGGAAATGTTCTTGCTTGATATGGTATCATTAGCTTGTTCACCTAATATTCTGTGAGAAAGAAATTAAAGTAGTACTACTGTAATCCCGGACAATATCATATAATTTTCCGATGCTAATTTAACCAAGATGTCTATCAGTGCAACACATTAGAGATAAATGCTAACCAAGCAGTTCAGACAGTACTAAATTTATACAGACATTACAAGATAAAGATCAATGCATTCTGTATAACCAAAATTACTTTCACACACTAATAATGCATCAGGTAGCAGTATTCATATTAAACTGATTTTCAAGTAGCACATTTGATACAGTATATAATATAGGGAAAATAAACCAACTTAACTGTAATTTAAACTTCATAGTTTCATCCTGGATTATGTCTGACTGTAGTCACTTCGCGGTATTACATAAATATCCTACACTTTCGTTGGTGGGTAACTACCTCATGGTAAACATAAGAGTTATTCGAATCTTAATGTTCATGGTTTTCACTATACAGCCGACAGGATAGAGAAGTTTCATTGAAATGCGCTCATACCTGACTAGGTTCGTGAAGAAAATTTCTGAGTTCTGGTGAGAAGCCGTAATCAGTGGAATTCAACCCTTTCGGGAGTAGGCAGTTATCTACCAAAGACAATGGGCGAGGTTGCGCGATTCATTGGATTGATTATGGTTAGACACTACCATCATTGGATTCCTGCTCATTGGTTCAGAGTTTAAGCGTTCGTACGTGCGGTCAAAGGTCCTGAGTCATGGATGCGTATTGTCGTTGAGTTCTATGCAAAGATGAAACAGCCGTCTAGTGCCTTCAGGTTTCTAATAATGGTCTAACAATGATCAGTACATAGTTTCAGTAAAATGTATGCATGTAATGACTCGATGCAACCAGTTTTATTCGTTTGATATCTTAATTTATTCCCTTGCTGCCTTTCCGAAAGAAGAACTATTTTCATAAACTGCTTTGATTAAAAGAGAAGCTAAAAATTCCTGAATAAAAAACGTCGTTTATCTTACGGTCGAAACTTTTTAAATTTGTCCTCCGATTGCCTTCAGATACATTTAACGGATCCAAAAGTTTTATATTAACTCACTTTATGTTATGGAATATGTTGCAAGAAAAACAAGTTCATTCAACAATACATTTTGTGGTTTACTGAAGTCATATAATGTTTTAAAACCACAAATCATTGAATAAATATTCGTGTGGGCGAATTCCCATTGAATTTATAAGAATTGTGATTAGTTTTCAGGTTTTCTGCTTTTTTTACATTTTATATATCTTAGCAAGTATTTCTTTAAATGATACAGTTTCATTTACATTTATAACAGAAAACTAATGAAATATAAGGAATTACAAATATTCGAAGAAAAATAAAATTTGAAAGTTTCTTTTTTTCAATAGTTATTTGAAATAAAATAGTTGAAAATATACACATATATTTTAAAATTTACAATAAAATAACGCATAAAAACAACAATTCCAAACTTGTTCAATAATAAAGATAAAATTTTTTAAAAGATTTATTCATAATAAAATGATCTGAACAGTATATCTTAAAAAAAGCATGTAAAAGTATAAAGAAAAGTTTCACAGTAACGGGAAAAGAATATATCATCTTATATCACAGACATTTATATCCCAAATATTGTCACTACAAAAGTCATAATTTACGTGATGAAGCTAATTTTCATATAATACATACCAATAACTCACACAATGTCCAAATGATAAAATTTTTCAAAAGTTAACAAAAAATATTAATATTTATTTGTATACGTATAAGTTTTATAAAAGTCCATCTAGTTTAAGATTACGTCTTATGATAACATCGGTTACAGCATCGAAAACAAATTGTATATTAGTAGTATCTGTAGCACATGTAAAATGTGTATAAATTTCTTTTGTTGTCTGTCTATTAAGTGCTTCAAATTTTGTCTGAATATATAATCCAGCTTCTTGATAATTATTTTCACCTAAAATAAATAACATAATCAATGATAGAAGTGATAATTTAATTATTCAAATAATTATTCAATAACTTTAATAATCTTTTATATAATTTATTACAAATTAGGAAAATAATCATAACTTCATAGTTATTGATTTATTGTTATGGTATAATTTACTTAACTTATATATTACGAACTAAAATAATTTTAATATTCTGGAGATCCAGTAAGACGATAATTCTCGCTGCTATGCTTGTTCAGCTGGTTAAACTATGAAGAAAAGACAGATGAAGTTAACGGAAAAGATGTGTTATACATTTTATTTAACGAATAATTCACTATGTTAAGTATGTTTATGATATAAATTAGGATTAATACAGTAGAATAAATTGTTTATGAAGTAGGTACACATAATATCTCATTGAAATTAATAAAACTGATTGACTTTAGGAATGAAGATTGTTTGCTCTTAAATAAAATTTTGTACTTAAAAAAAAACAAGAAATCTAACATGAAATACAAAGTAAATCTGATTACGATTGATTTCTTCAGTAGATATCAAATAATAAAGCATTCAGTTAATTGATATAACTCTGTAATAGAGAAGGAATGTTATTTTAATATTGACATAGTTTTAGTAAAACTTAACATTTCATTTTAATTTCTAGTAGTACTAAACAAAATTTATTGAATAATACAAGCTTGTTATTTTGATATTATCATAACAAAATATAGTCTTCATTAACTGTTTACTGTTTGCTCTGTTGTATAAGTTTAAGCTTAAAGAGATTTATTAAACGAATTGGTAGTTCTGAAATACTATCTCATACTGTTTATTATTATTTCGTACAGATTCTTACAATGAGCATTGAATTTACATTTAAAATGAACTACTATTAAAATTTATCATATACTTTGATCGACAATATAAATTATCTAAATATTATTGAACTTTGTTATTTAATAAATAGCAAAAAATAATGAGTATTTTATCTTTTGTTCTCTACTATATTGTTTAAAAAAATAAAGTTGAAGTATATAGAAAATTGATTTGTGTACAACGTATATCAAGCCTGTCAATAGTCACAGAAATAGATTGTACACAGACTGAGAATGACCCGATATAAATGGTTTAATAGAGTTAGCTTTTCTAACATTCTTATCATTATCAACTATGCTCATTTTAATTAGATTTTATCATTTCAATTACTATTAATAAAACCATAGATATAATAGAAAATCATTAGAATAATCACAATGTTTTATCCTTTATTAAAGTTTTTAAAATTATTTATTTAACAACATTTGAAGAAATAAGTTCATCTTAAACAAGTAGCTATTAATTGTTTACTTAAGATTACATTGTGGTTATGCATAAAATTTTACTTAGTTTTAAAAATAACCAAACTGAATAAATCTAATTTCTTATCAGTTTTAATGATTATGAAGTAAGGATTATACCAAGAATATTCGAAAAACTCATGTACATAAGTAAGCTAGGATAAATGTACTTTAAAATATTTACTGTAAAATCAAATACCACTCTTCTTAAAATTTATAAGTTCTCAGCTGTATAGGCGTTTCTGTGATGTTCATTTTAACTATTCAAATTAGTTAGTAATTCATTTAATCTTAAGTCATGGTTTATTAAATCCAGATAAAGAAGCGGTGTTTCATAAGTTTTAATTTCCCCTTTTAGAAATTCAAATGCTTTGAACTTGAGTAAAACGTTATTGTCACATCAAATCCATCAGAGAGGAATTCATGGAAAGTAACTGACTGTTCACGGAAAACTGTTAATCATCAATCATAGTTTGCTTCATTAATTTGAAGAGTACTTCCTGACTAATGATAGGAGATTGTTCCGTCGCCTTTTATTGCTTTTATTTACAGTGGCTTAGAAAAACAAGATTGTTGTATGTTAGTTTTGTTGGAGAAATTTAAATGCTATTTACATAAATAAGATAGATTTATATAAACAATAAATAATCACTCTTTCTTGAAAGGGTTACAGTAGTATGTTGAAAATAAATGTTTCATAAGACTTTTATAAATCATAAGATTGTTAGGCAATTAACTTTTTGAAATTTTAAATAAAACTAAAACTTATATATTTAGCAATATACAAATATTTCATGTAAAGGTAGTTAGACTTATATCCCACATTCATCCAGCAATATGATATTCGACCATGTTCAATCACTTTTCTCAAACAATTTTTTCAATGGATTTAAAAGCTACTCTCTAGTGTTGTCAACACAATGACATAGCAAGTTTTAAAGGGGATTTCGATGTTCTAACTATGTTTTACATAAAAAGAACAACTATTTATTTTGAATATGACAAGATTATTGTTGATTTTTTTAATAGGATCATGATTTACAAGACACATACTCCATTTTGAAATACATGCATATACGATGCTATGATTTAGATTCATCTAATATCTAAACGTTTGAGCCAGTCTAACTTCTTTTTAACGTATAATAACAAAAATTTGATCAATTTTTTTCCACTCTTCAGCATCATAAACCATTTTATTTATTTTCATGAATGGACGATAAAACATGACGTTAATCGATTTTATGTCATAAACATTGATGATTATTAGACGTGTAATGAGAGAAATGTAGATTTTAACAATATGAACAAATAAAGCATTGGTTATAATATACATTGATAAATCTACATTACGAGAGATTTGAGATTTTTTAGTCTGCTAATATTTTGTCCTATAAATTAAATATTATAGTATTTTACTGTGACGAAAATATTGTAAATCGATGTCGAAAAACTATGAAGATAGAATGGGTGAAAATAATAAACAAACGGAGTCCCATACTAGGACGAAACAGCCGTCCAGTGCTTCCAGGTTTCTAATGGTGGTCTAACAATCATTGATTGATGATTTCAAATGTGTAAGTAATTAGTACTTTGATATTGTTCTCCTATATCGTAGGCCAGATCAAAATGAAAATATCAAATATTTCTATCATACATGTTTGTAATAGTAAAAGAATTATGCAAAGAAAAGCCAGGATATTTTTAGCTGCTACTAACAAAGCTTTTCTAATAAATGATGATTAGTATCACGTTGATTGATCTTTCATGCTGATCTTAATCCCTCTACAATATTTAAAAGTAAATCTATACCTCTACTGAATGTTTAAGTGTTAAATAGTTGTAAGTAACTTTCAGTAATCTCCAAACGTTTATGATAAAATTTTAATGAATAAGATTAACAAATCCTTAATTTCGGATGGGCTAGGTGGTTGAAATAGACATCAATGTGTACCTCAGTTGATCTAGCAGAAATTTGTACAACAATAATTATTGACTTATAATATTTATGATGTAATTGATTTTCCTCAAATTATTTCCGAAATATCATTAAGCAACTATTTCGAACTGAATATAATTGCTTGATAATAGTCTTCAATGAGCAGTAGGGTTTCCAGCCAATTAATTTTTTTTAAAGGGTGATGTTCCTTGCATAAATACTGTTCTCAAACAGTTTTAATATTTATCAGAGACTAAACAGAAGATTCACAGGTAGCAATAAGTCATTGCTGATGAATTTCAGGTTGGCGTTTTTGGCCATTCTGCATCGTTTTTACGAAATCGATTAATGGATGAAGATGCCCGATGGGCTTATGGTATATTGCATGTACAACAGATTGAAAAATCTCATAATTCGGCATAAAGAATGAGAATTCGATTGAACTATCCAACAACAACACTGATATTATTTGTCCAAACGCTAATAGCGATAGAGTAAACTGGACTTTGAGAATAACCTTGTATTTTGTACAGAAGTCAAAAACAATTAAAAATTAAACAACTCAGCTTTAAATAAAATTTAACGAGGTACACAATAAAGTTAGTGAGTTCAAAGCTACAACCAAGAATCAGGTAACAGCATTTATAATAACGGAATTATGAATTAGGAACAAGGTCATCAATGTAATCCTCCAGAGCAAGGACTAACGCACAACAACAAAAGACTGTGCGACATGATCTTTCCTTATCACACTCTTTAGTTGATATCACCTGACGATGAAAGTTTCTTTGTGATAAAAAATGACACTTTTAAACGAAAATATCACGAACACTCATCTGAATACGTATTAAAAGTTTATGTTCTTTGAAAAAATTAGATAACAAATAGAATTTTAAGATAAAGTAAACATAGTTTACTGATGAATAACAAAGTATTATTGTTAATATTGTTCGATAAAATGTAGCTGACACCCCTACTAGCTTACTGAATGATGATTACTATAGAAATAAATATTCAGCTTTCAATTTCTGTGTAGCTAAGAATATACCACATTAAAATTACGATGTTAGTAATAGTTAATAATAGAATAGTCCAACTCAGTTATTATAAATTCTCTACAAATTAGTTTAGTTACCACTATTCATGTACAAAAAAATGAGCTCATATCAAAACGAAATTTATAACTAGAATAAAGGCATACATTTTTTGTCTACTTTGTTCTAGAAACAAATAGGATAAAAAGCGACTAAAGAACAACTAATTGTAATGCATGACTTCGGCAACTGAGTTTTAAATAATAACACTCATGGAATATTTAGTTTGAACTTAAATTGTTACTTTATACTTTTTTTCTCATGTATTGTAATGACTTTTGACAATAAATGTCCGAATTCAGATTATTTCTTATGTTCAGAGATAAAATTTAGGCATCAAAATTTATAAAGATACACTAAAATATAATTCATAAAAATAGTGAACATTTCTTGTTTCGCAATTAAATAAACATTTTCCCTCTTTTATGTGAAATAAAACACTGTATTTTGTTAATCTATTTATTGTTATTACTACATTTAGTCTCAACATACTTCCGGTTTTATATTATTAGTTTGAAAAAATAGGTAACTTTTGATTAACTCATTATTGTCAACAATCTGATGTTGTATATCACTAAAAACTTAGCTATGTTTAACATGCTAGTTTTGATCACTAGTAATCAGCAATTCTACATTGATTACTGAGATCGCTAATCAGTCGAAGCTTGATTTCCATATGAAATCAGAAAGCACTGGACACTTATGTCGTCTTAGCGCTGGACTCGCATACACCACTCCATAAAAACTTAATAATTGTAAGGCTGAGCAGATATCTAATGGTTTATGTATCTCATGTTAATCAATCTGTAGCCATGTACAACCATCTTTCATTCTATATTTACTAATAATCCGTGTTATCTTTCTTGACCTTAAGTACTACAAGCAGTTTATTATATAATCTTATAACATATCCTAAAGTTACAAATAAATACTACAAAACATATTACCATTTAAATATTTTATTCCATTAACCCAAATTATTCAAACTGTGAATTAAATTTTCACTTTAGAGATCAGGCGTTTTGCGAAAACAGTTTCTGAAACATTGTTAGAAAATGTTACCAAATAAACAATTGTTCATTGTCTTAGAGTATTTTTCACATGTTTATTTTTTACTTTCTTAAACACTCTTACAAAACAATATTTTAGATAAGAGACAAAACAATTCCTAATCGTTGTATATGCATACAAATTTGAATAATTTTATCTGACGTAGAATGTTAAATTTATTAAAATTCGGTCGAGAAACATCTGAAATCAGATAACATTACATTTTATGAATGTTATTCGAGAAGTGTAAAACACGAAATTTCCAGTTTGTTTTAAAATGGATATACAGTAAGCATAACTAATATTAAGCTTCTTATGAATAGGTAAGTATTGAAATTTTCCATTGACTACTAACCGATTTTCAATTAGCTAAACTGTTCATTTCATATCAATCATTTGAAGGGAAAAATAAATGTACATATATTAATGCCAGCATACAGTAATAAACGAAGGAAATTCGGCGTTCACAATAAGGAGGTGCACAATCTAAGCACTTTCGGTATTTTTATTTTGTTTTTATTTCAGTGAGTTCACTGATAATTTTTACGTAGTTAAGTTGTTAAATATTTTTAGTATGATCAAAATGTATTCCTTTTTTCAAATCAAATATACAATGTCACAGTAGTGTTTTTAGTAGTTTATACAGTTTGCATATTTTTATTACTTTTATCATAGTGTATAGAATGAAAATAACAAGATACTAAAACAGCAACATACCTATGTATTCTGGAAAACAGATTGTCAGTGGTGAATAATAAATTTTCTGTTCAAACAAATCACGTTTATTCAAAAATAACAGCATACTGGTTTCAACAAACCAACTATTATTACATATGGAATCAAATAAATTCATGGATTCAATCATTCGATTCTGAAATAATAACCATCAGTAAACAGATATACATTTTTTTAATTAAATTAAAAAAAAAACATTACAAAATAGAAAAAACATTACACACGTTATTTCCGGCATAGACTAACCGTTGATAACATGAGTTATTGCATAGATTTCAATAAAAATACTCAGGTATCAATCAAGAATAACAAGTAATAAACACTAACATGGTTGAAATACTGACGAACAAAGTACAAAAAAATATCTCTCAATATTGCATAAATTTTTAAAATGATAATTTTATTACTTCATGAAATATTGTACTTTAATTAACCGATGAATTTGATTAAAGTGATAAATTTAATATTCTAAAACTTATTTAGAACTGTAAGCTTACAGCTAATAGTTAAGTAATTTGAATTTGCCTAATTCATTGTTACTGAAATTAACACTGAAGACTGAAACATGTTGAAAAATGATTCGAAAATGATCTTTTAAAAGACTATCGCAGAAGCGGTTGATTGAAAACATAATCATTTTGTTTATTTTCATTTCTAAACATAAATTGGTAGTTAAGTAACATACCAACCGGCTTATCTAACTTTAGAATGTGTACAGTTGTGCTGATCATATGTTTAATCAAATAAAACACTGATTTTTTTAAGTCATGACCAGGAGTTAGTGTATAAATTTATCATATTATCACTGGATAAGTGTTAAAGGAACTGGACATTAATATATTTAGTATACTATAATATCAGTACCATTGTTTATAAATCCATAACTTGATTAAGTCATAACATTTTGAATACTATTAAGTTTCAATCTTCAGTACGTATTTAGAGGTAATCAAAAGTCTGATAAGTATTTTTAATGGCTGTATTTAACCAAGGATGGATGCTTTATATGTCAGTTCTTAATATCCAACGTTTTATAAACGGTACATGCTGATGGGAGAATTATTTTTCCCTGTTTTTCAACATGATGAATAAATTTTAACAGTCGGTCATGCTATTATTTATACAAACTTTGAAGCGATATTGTTATGTTAATTTTCTGAATAGTTGTTAAATAAAAATATGACACATCAGACAATAGTATTCATAAAAAAATGACTCAATCACTTGAAAATGGATGGTGAATACTTTAATGTGGTCAAAATATCACATGTTCATTTCTGCAATTTATAAAAGCTTGATACGATTCACCAGGACGATATTTGTTATGATTTCCCTTTTCACTACTATGGCGTATACATAAATTTGTTCGGGATGAAATATCCAACAATTAATTCCGGTCTTAAGAATAATAATTTCATCACAGCTTCATTATTATTAGACTAAGCTTATCTATTCTTCGGAATACACTAAAAAAACATTGACTTTTGACCAAATTATAGTGAAAGAAACTGCTCGTTTACGTTTATCTGCATATATAGTTGAAAAGTGATTGGACTTGTATGTTAAAGAGTGCAGTAGTTGGGCATGTTGACCGCTTCACGAATCTTCGAAGTCTCACCAGTGCTGATAGCTTGGTCTGGTGTGTGACTAAAGCTCAACACGGATAAAGAAGGCCCGATTGTCTTTTGCTAACTTGCCTCACTTATGACGTAGGCGAGATATCCATTTGCTAACCAAAGTGCAGGAGTTCGCTCCGTTCTACTATATCGATGCGAAACATGGCCGGTAGGAGTAGAGGACATTCGTAGGTTACTAGTATTCGATTACAGATGACTTTGAAGCATTGCTGGTGTATTCTTGGACTATCGAATGGACTGAGTCGTGCTGGTAGTTGTAGTCTGCTTGTTTGGGGTGAGCAAGACGATACTCACCTATGGTTAGAGAGTTTGAATGATATGGATCAAAAACGTTTGCAGTGGCACAGGTGAATCCACCCACTGTTTTCTCTCATATTCCCATCTTCTGAATTCGTCATCACACCTATCTTTCTCTCTCTAAATTTATCTCACTGAATGATATTTCTTGAATGATTTCTTTGAATCTTAACCTTCTACATTACCGTTTATACTTCTGCTATCTCTATTGCTATGAGATTTGAACTGACAAATGCGTCCCTGTGCCAATGTGGTGTGGCAATATGAACTAATGTACTTACGTACGAAGTTCTACGTTGCATCTGACTAACTGAGTACATAGTTAACGTTATTTTTGCATGAAGAAAAAAGTAATCTCTAACTATGTTCATCGTTTGTTTTCTAAGAGATATTTTTTCTCTAATAAACTTATCATAATAATATTTACCGTAAGCAGCATTTAGTACTGTCATTGATTTGGGTTAGTTTTCAGTCAATTGATCATAGTTTTAAACTGTAGTCTATCTGTCCTGGGACGTCCGTTCAAGCAATGCTGTCGTTAGGAAACGAGTACTAAGTAGAGATGGCAGAGCAATACATGAAGTATTGAAACTTCATCATTTGAGATGGTTGGGACATGTGTTATGTATTCCAAACCAGCGACTGCATCGCTGAGCAGTTTTGCGATGTAGGAATAAACTGACAGTTCCGTCCCTGTGCTAATGCGGTATGATAACTTGGCCTACGGTACGTAGGAGGTTCTACTTTGTAACTCACTGACTGACTACAGTTATCTGATCTATTATGATCAGTTAATTGGTTATGCAGTTTCAAATAATATTTTAATGTTTTCCCTAGATATTACTTATACTTTATCCCCACTGTTCATACTTAATGGATTATGTACCATATATATGACAGTTTTAATAAACACCTATACAAAAAGAACAATTATATACGTAACTAATAAACTAACACTTATTTCTTACTACAATCGATATAAGGTCATAATCAATAATTATTCGTCTTGTTGTCATACCATCAAAACTAATAGATGAAAATAAATTTGTGTCGTTTATTATCTGAAATAGTTATTTCCATTGTTGGTGTTGTTAATATCATCTCATTGATTTTAATATATAATGCTTTTTGATACTCTAATAATGGTGGTAGAGTAATTAAAAGGATACTTGCAATTTTATTAAATTTTACAAGTGTTTTTTATTCATTTCCAAAGTTAAAATAGCTTATAATTACAGATTTATGGACAAAAGTGAAGCTTTCATAATTTAAATCACTAACCGATCTTAGCTAGACCACCACTGAAAACCTGGAGTTAGTGGGCGTCCACTTTTTCCTAGTTTGAGACTCCTTAGCAGTGTGCGTCTACGAGTCCGAATGCCTAATTTCTGGACCTCTGAACTGGTACCCAGTGCTGTCAGATTTTCAGCTACGATGAGTTTGTGATTTAAACTGTAGAAATAATACTTTTTTCACAAATTTTCCTCACATGATGAGTAGTTTGACTGCTAATGGATATTGGAAATTATGTCTCCGTATAAATTTAAAATATTTAAATTTTTCATCAAGTCAAATTAAATATGAAGTTCAGGAAGGTAAATAAGTATTAAAATTATTCAGAGGCTTGTCTTCAGCTACTTACAGATTGAAAACGTTTTCCTTTTATAGATAATATATAATACTTATCAAAGCGAAAATCAGTGTAACTAATAATGTAATTAACAATCATATAGTTGTTAATTATTAATTTTGAGTTCATACATTAAATATTAATGTTTTCTGCCTTAATTGCTAAAGCAGAAAATAAGCGTCGGTTAAGAAAAAACGTGAAAACATTGATAAAATTAGAGGAATAAACGAAATAAGTCGACCAAAAACATGAAATTGTAATGAGTGACATTATGAAGTCAAAATTCGTTGTTCATGATCTTCTCAATATAAAAATCGGTAGCTTTTGAATCACTTGACGGGTTATAGTTGTTTGACAGTCAGTGACTCAGGATACGTAGATAACTTTAGAATTCTCAGTAGAAGATTTGTTAAACATTTGATGAACTAGCATTGTGTTCTCTGTCTTCTAACTGTCATGCAGCTGAACAAAACAGCTAGTAAGTTCCTTTTAAATTCAGATTCCCTGGTTTGCTTCTGTCAAACTCCTTATATATTCACTGCCAAGTACATTGACTAATGCACGTGAAACGGTCGATACAAATAAATTTAACGAAGACTAGGGATTTATTATTTTCTGCCGGATTACAGCAAATATGGTAACGTAGATGGAAGAAAGCTCGAGAGAGAGCCTCTGTATTCCAATTATTATATGTTTGTCGAGGAAATATGAATCGATTAATGTGATTGACGTTTTCCAACTCATGAATATAAACGACTAAATATATTCTTGATTCGGTGTTTAAAAAGCGCTTCGGAAACAATTATTCCTATTTTTAATGATGGATATTATCCCGTTGTTGATGTGCAGGATCCATTTATGTTGAAACAGGTAGATTGCTCTTTCGCAACAGGTTTTCATTGGCAGTGTTGAAATCTTTATAGTCCTACGACTTTGTCCACATTCTGAATTTTTATTAACTTGATCAAAATGTTTGTGACGTACAAATTGAAATTCGCTCATCAGTGAATGGAAATTCGTTCATTATTTAATGACCATTTAGACATTTTTGTTAACCGATAATAGTTAGGAACTTACAGTTGTTTGATCTTCAGCCAGACCAAGATCGTATTCACTTAATGCAACAACAAATATGATTGCAGTTACATCTTGGAAACAATGAATCCACTTTTTTCTTTCTGACCTCTGTCCACCGACATCCACTAACCTACATTTATCAAATAATGAAAAACAGTCATGAATGGTTTGCTAAGTTTCACTATGGAAGAATAAAGAGGGATCTGAGGATATCATTATCAAACTAATTGATCGCCGGTGAATCTTGTTAGGGCTTAAGGTGTCAGGTATGACATGTTGACATAAATATTTATCCCAAAAATATATGCTTTACAGGCATAGATTTCATCATAACGATAATAACAAGGTAAAATGTTACTTTTGTATGTAACCCAAATTATCAAAATAGACTAACTATTATCTCCCATAATACTGATCATTTACGGTTTTAATCGGTTTTTGCTAAAGGTCAATTTCTCAAATCTAAGAACATTTGTTGAGTAACTAAAGTTACCCATTGTGTTTTTACTTTTACACATTTATTAAAGTTTTGACAGAATTTAAGGATAAATTTTTAGGCATAATCCCTTGGAAGAATTCTTTTCGAGTAATCTTGCTTCAAATATCAATAATGTGATTATATTTCCTTTACTCAACTGATTATAAGCTTGTTGTTTACTTACAATGCACAGAGGAATCATTATTTAATTCAAAATGAATTGAAAGTGATACGAGAGAGCCAATTGATTTATCATACTTTTTTCTACGCCTTCAATGTTAATGTTTCCATTTACTACACCTACTCTACTTTATCTTCTTTAAAAATATGATGAAAGTTAACTGTTGATACAAATCATTCTCAATATGTCACATAAATAATTTTTTCAAGGAAATTTGTTATATGATCACTCTTTTTGAAAATTAATAGTAATGAATTTTTACAGGAACTTGAAACTGTTAATTATCCTAATGTTGACAATTATGATCATAAAGAACGTTAATTAGGATTTCTCAATGAAAAACTTTACCGGAATTCAATGTTTTTGTACGAAAACTGAGTTTCCTGTATACCCGTAGTCTTCACGCGTGTTCTCAATACATCTTGATCAGTCGGAATGTAGTCATGTCGAGCCAGTCTATCCAGAGAATTAAAAAAGCTGTGAAAAGATATAAACAATAGAACTTCAGTTGTTTGAGCCATTTTTTCTACAAAAACTGACTCACATGTCGCATAATTGTTTCGGCCTTTGGTTGTAAAATATTCCAACCAAAGATAAAATCTAAAAATCGTTGTCCCATTTTCGATAAATGAAAACGCCTTTAATGATAGGCTGAAGTGAGTAAGTAGTTCTTTTGTTCAGTACAGATGAAATATAACACTTCCTGTTTTTTTCACACTCTCACTAAAATTGGATTAATTTATTCACACCGTTAATCCTTATTTATTTCTCTGTTAATGCAGACACCAAACAAGCAGATAAGTATCGTAAAAATTTGATAAATATTGTCCATAAACCAATTATTGTTTTAGTTAAACATTTTTAGTATTTCTAATGATGTGCGTCCCGATTTTTCTTCGATTATTAGTCACTCAACTGAAATGAAATTCATTGAAAAAGCCTTACTTTATGGCTAAATATGTTAGCTTAATAACCTTGAAAATGCGAAAACATATAATCGAGTTCATCTTTTCTGCCAAAGAGGGCTAAATTTATGCGCATGATGGCCGGCACAATATGAAATATTATATGAAAAAATTTGTTATGACATTTCTTGCCTTCTTTTGCAAGAAATCTTTACTTTTTAAAAACTCATAAAACTTACTAAGAGGCTGAATCATTAAGTTGATATTCTCTTGAACGTCTAAAACACTGTTGAACGCCATCATCATTCCAGAGCTGATAAAGAGCATGGTATAATTCGGTGGATAAATAGCCGTCTGCAGCCTCATTAGCACATGAAAATAAAGTTCGGGCGTCGTTCTATATAAAATTTGTGGTAAATTATATATTCTTATAGATGTTTGTGTGTTACTTAATTTATTGAACCAGAAGAACTTTTACTGAAAACTTGAAATTAACTTAAAAATGACGATTTTACCGAAATAACTGACTACTTACCAAAACATGTAATTTGCGCTCACAGGGTGGATCAAATCTACTAGTCACGTGTTTAGACAGCCATTTAAGATACTGTGCTGCAGACCGACAAATAATTTCTGTGTTTTGTAAGCTATTTATTTCTTGTGTAATAAGTTCATGTTACCCTCGATTATTATCACAGAAAAGCGCTATTCGTCGCAAGTTTATCAAGATAGTAAGTTTCCCGGAGGAATTGTTTGGATTTTGGTTTGTTATATAGATTTTCCCATAGTTGAAAACTTTAAAAACTGCTACTAAAAACATATTATGTAAAATAGCGCATTTGTTCTACTTCTGCACAGAAGAACACAAGCATCCTGTTTTTATAAATAACAATCATTTACGAGTCAAACAGTAAATGATAATATTGTTTATCAGATTCAAGTTATTCTGAGTAGAAATATGACCAAAATTTGTCATATCTTGTGTTCTCCTGCGCGATTAGTTGGTAGGCTATGTATAGTCTTTAAAATTCTTTGTCCTTGTTGTTCCCTGATTCAATTGGCATTTCAATTTAAAGGCACCTAAAGCAGTGAGAAAGACTAATGAATTTTATTATTCCCTTTCAATTAGATTTTGCTGCTCTCAAGAAATTTTCAGAAAAGGAGGGTGCGTTTTTCGAATACATTTATTTATGCTGCGAAAATTAAATCAGCAACAAACTCAATAACCAGCCTAAATTGAGTAGACTTGCAGGCAAAATCAGGACCGAAAAAACTTTGCCGATTTTTCGTGCTGGCTATCTGATAAGTTTTTCCATAAATTACACTTATTTCATAGTAAATTGTAGTGAGACTAAACAGACATGATAGAGTTATTTATCTGGAGATACTATCATTATTAGTCAGTAATATTCGGTTCAGCTACAGAATAAAAGCAAAACAACTTACTATTCTGCTCTCATCCTCGAATTTAATGTACAAGTGGCCCATAGCTCGTATAATCGCTATCATACTCTGTACGGTGTTACTATAAACAACAGGTTTATAGAGTAAACATTCTTCTCTCGTGTAGCTAGACTGATGAATAATCCTAGATTGTGTCGTGTGTAAAATAGATCGATCCTACTTCAGCTGTTTTAGTATTGTGCTTTTTCCAGACTCGCCAGCACCTTGCATCAAGTAAATGAAACGAAAATTTACAAATTACCTAACAACAGCAGTTTGGCTACTTTTGACATTTTTTCTCCATCGCTTTTAAGTGAAGCGTCTATCTGTTTAGATCTTTGAATAGCTTCCTTTTCATCAATACTCAGTAAACATCCCATCACAGAATCTAGTTACAGCGTTTACTTCATGCGCTACGTTTCTAATACCCAATGTCTTTTAGTCCCAGGATCGTCCAATATTCAATATAGTTTTCATAAGCTAGTGTAAACTAGTTGATTTCTTTGCACCCTATTCTTTTCCTTTCTAAACGGTCCCAGGCGTTTGTTTATGTCCAATGAATCGAGTTCTAGTCACTCGACTGTCGAATTCTAGTGAGCAGGCAGTGTTTTGTGAGTTTGTTTCCACTCCCTCGCTTACATTTCGGTCCTCTCTCAAAATCTTCACTACCAGTTAATAAACTAGTGACTTCTTGTTGTTGTTGAATGCTTGATTTCGAATTCTAAATACAGTACATTCGTTCGTGCTTATCCCGTAGTTCTTGATTCACATACTTCCAATCATCAGATAAACTAAGTTATGTATATATTATTTAGTTGTGAAATCTTACTCTTATTAGCATTAAAAATGTCTCCTCATGACTCTCCACATTACAACTGATCTTGGGCCTGGGATCAATAAACCCCACTGCTCTGAAACAAACGTATTTATTCAAATCACGGGACATAAAAAGAAAATAGGCGAGATGGACTAGGTTAGTGAGCTGAGGAGATGGCATTAATAAGGACTAGCAAGTTCCATGGCATGCATCAGATACAGCTTGTCGACGACGGAGATGATAATCCTTATATGACTACATGTACATCAAGCCTCTTCTTAAAGCTGTCCACTGATGGGACTGTGGTCACCTCATCTGGGACAGCATTCCAGGTTGCGACCAATTATAAAAAGAAAATTGTGGACGAATCCGAGTATTAGCTCTTCAATACTCAGTGTTTCGAGAATTTCCTCGACGGGAGTGGTAGTGATGCATCGGTAAGATTCTCACATTGAGATGGTTAGGCGTGGTTCATATGTTATACGCCATAATCAGCTCACCTATGATTATCAAATGCTGGAGTGTATCCTCGTAAGTTGTTTTATTCAACCCCATCACCCATTTCGCTGCTCGTATCTGCATTCGATACAGGAGATTTATATATCTTTCAAGGAGAGTGAATGTGACGACGTTTTGAACTTCAAGGTGTGGGATACATATGTCTCAAACAACGTCAAGAATAATTGTGGGGTGATAGCACCAAGCTTTCTTCGCATAAATTAAAGAGTTGCGTTAGCCATGGCTGCGTTCCCTATATAGTTCGAGCTTATTAGGCCGAGACTGCGCTCTTAGGAGATATTAGTACGCTGACTTCTGTTGAAAGTGTAAATCGTTTGAGTAACGTGGGTCAAAAAGTACATGATATGACGTTTGGCTGGTTTAATTTTAAACCGTTTTTCTCTGCCTGTTCGTCAATGGATATAGGGTCCTTCAGCAGTTCAGTCGAATTCTCCTCGCTTCTAATGGACTTCCAGATCTTTACGTCGACTGCGTAGACCAGTGACGGCGAATTAACTTTTTCTGATAGGTCGTTGATGAATGTCAGGAAGAGAAAAGAATTGGTCTGGTGCCCTGATTATAACTGTTTCGGTACAACATTTGTTGAGAAATTAGTGCAATCAATATTGTGTCGGAATTTTCAGAACTTTTGATTGAACATATATTACATAGGGCCTTCACGCTTCGCGAATTTTCTAATAGTCGTTTTGACAGGACTCTGTAAGTGCCCTTTTGATATCACTAATGTCGTTGGACGACAAATGCCGTTAGGTCTAGGGAGTTATTGAACCAGTCAGGGAATTGGTAGTATCGTATCCATCTGGAAAACTATATTCTTTTAATAAATTTATCATACTTCAGCAGAGTTATGATGAGGTCCTACCACATAGCAGGAACAAGAAATCATCTTCCAGTTATCACAGTTAAAAAGGATACGTTCATAGGCATCTGCTGAGAGGTATCCGACTGAGGCTGTCCATATGAACAATCTAATTATAACTTCTTAAAACTTGATCTCACGGTTAACTGGAGAACCAAATTTAATGGCCAGAATTAGATCGCAGATTATTCCAGGTGTTGAGAGTGAAAGCGTAGGCTGCAGCTTTCATGGAAAGGCAAGACAGATATGAAGTTGCAACAAACCGTAATAATGTAGTCTATTGATTATCCATTTGAGATATTTCAATTCGTGAATGAAGAGGACCATATGTTTGGTCTTGGAAACGGTTTGACTGGGAACTTTCGTCCAAGTCAAACTTAGCGATAGGGATCTAGTGCAGATAGCACCCTTCCCCCGCCGCGAAGTGATGCACGTTACTCACAAGGTAGTACATGGTACTTTCGTACTACATCTTCCTACATCGCGGCCGCCATCTTGCTTTCGCTGCCCTATAACTTCTCCCATTTCTCTGACACGTCTCAGTTTTCTTTCGATGCGACGAGATCACTAGCAAATACACTTATTTCACCCGAATATCTCTTTTTTCTGTCTTTTAATACGAGACATAGGATAACTCTTGAGACCGAGGTGTAATTGGTTTGTAGAAATACCCACAAATTATCCACTCAAACATCTACAGTAGCATGCTGCGGGGCTTCTCGACATCGAAATGCATGACACGGTTAGTGTGTCATAATTATTATAATAATAATATATCCTCAAATAACCTGTAATGCGAGGCATACAAATTAACAAACATTGCAAACATTTTCGTGTAAAAGGTTGTACAGTTAGATAAATATTCCACAAAATATACTTTCCTTCAAAAAGCATTAATTTCAGTCACATAGAATAGTAGCTGTTTCAGAGTCAGTAATGTCGTTTATTTTGCGACGAACAAATTCTGGTTGAGAATAAATCCAGGTTAAACCCAGGACTTGGTGAGGTATATGTTTTGACCTTAATAATTTGACAGGATTTAGGGTAAAATGACTATAGGTGTCCGGGAACATAAAAGCTAGTGTCTAAGGTATCAGATGTCGTTGACTGGTTCTCTGGCTATATCGTAAGAAGCAGTATGCAAGCAACATCTTCTCCCCCTCAGTTGAAGTTATTGCTTCACCGTCATGACTGCTGCTAAGATATACAGCTCTCCCAGAAGAAATGTGAGAAGAGAAAGTTCGGAATCTGCCCGTACAGCCAGTTGATTTATGAAGATTTGCTGTACATATTTTATAAGTATACTAACCTATCCAAATACATATATTTCACCTAGTGTTGACTTCCTTTTACGTTACTGTGGTATCATACTACTGTTGCGAATCTGATGACCATATAGTATAAACTTGCCTTTACGAAAAAAATGTATGAGTGGGCATAGTTTGGAGGAAAAGAGAGTAACGACTCCTTCATGCACCAGTCAGCGTCTTCTTCGACAATATCATTATTCATGGAGCTAATACTTAGTCCACTGAAAATATGCTGAAAATCAACACCGTAACAACATCTACGCACATACGCTCTCTCAAAAGTTGTGTCTCACACTAGTACCTCTTTAATCACAATAGGAGTCTCCAGAATTTATACTATAATTGGGTCAACTACCGTCAGCAGGGACGACAGAGATTGAAGGTTGCCACTGAAGAAATTCAGCAGTCCAAGTCTTGGAGAAAAATCAGTTTACGTACAGGCTCTATAGTCTACTCCTGAGAATCTCTACCGGATAACGTAGAAGCACAGGAACACCAGAATCCAACTGTTAAACAAAAGGTGCTCTAACAACAACGTATCCGAAAACCAGGAAAACTAATCAATGATCGTGTCGATCATGAACAAGCAAGAACTTCCTGAGCATTCACTCACTTTTTAATGCATAAATGGTGCGAAGTTCGATTTTCCCGATTTTAAGCCATAAGCTGTGTAATGATGCGAGTCGTGTTGAGATTTACTAAGATCACCACTTTAGACCAATTACTTGACCGTCCATACAAAAGAACATATTTGCTTGCGATCCGTCGACCTGAAAGGATACTGAAAATAGTGGCCAAATTACATATACTGTGGAGCTGAAATGGCAGCAAAACGAACAGAAAGTTTGTGCTTGTAGAGTAGTAATAAACAAAGAGGTTCAGTCAAACATTCACTGGCACAATTGGTTATAATGAATGTTTCCATTACACCAATTGCGCTTTCTTCATAAATTAGGTCACTAGAGAAGTCCGTTGCTAGAAGTAGTTTACACTTTTGATGCGTAGCGTTTTCGTTCGTAGGACTGATCAGCAAACGTGCGATGTCAAGACTGAAGGGTTGACCAACAGGAAGAGTGACGTGTAATATCCGTTTCTCGAGTTCGGCATACCGTACCGGAGTGGTTTGTATCCGGAATCTGAAAATTGCGTCAATAAGGGTTAGGACCAGAAAACGCTGCACACAAAGGACGGAATCACACTGAGCCGAGAAACCCGAAGCGACCGTAACAGCCAAATATGAGACCATACATTAGCCAGACATAGTCAGAAACAGAACATCGACTGAATCCATTGACATGAACGTGGGTGATGGGGCAAGGTTTAGCCAGGATTGACTGAAGTCGACGGTACCAACAGGGCGAGGCGTGAGCTCAGGACAAAAAATCAAAGAAAATGAAAAATGTGTAGCATGCATGTAGAATGTGGAAAGAGTCTTATATCTTATTCATTGTTGATTGAGAGGTTGGTCGCGAAAGCGTACATGCAGGTGTACTCAGCGTCCGGAACATGAGGCCGTAGTCTCCCACGTACCCCCTGGGACTGAAATCCCGTCGAAGTCAAGGGCGGCATAGCCTATCGGTATCATCCGTGAATGGTGCAGATGGCACGTGTTGTTGACTCGGACGTTAGAGTGAGGTCTCTGATGTATCTGGCCTGGGGTTCAATGTAGATGTAAGGATCCCGTTAGTAGGTTTGATGGGTCTAGCATTGGATCTCAAATTATCATGTGGGGCACTGCCATCAATGTCTACTGGCTTAAGACGATCAGTGCTGACTATATCCACACGGCCATGTTGACCAACCTTGAAGGTCTTTTCATGGTGGGAAGTCAAGTGAAAGTTCTTCGTAAGTCTGTTCCTAAGGTTTGCGTACCCAATCTACTCGTATGAAAACATGCGAACAGGTCAGTCGTTCAACGAAGCGGTGAGTAACTGTCATTACCGTTGTTGGCGTGATATGGATAGCTTCGGGAGATCTTATGAAGCGATCGACGCACGTATGTGATCATACACGCGCGGTGGTGGCAGTGATCCCGCAATTTCTCTATGAACGTGATAGAAACGAGCATCAGGTGTAGAGAATGGTCACGCGGGTGCACCTGCATGCCCGTGCAATTCTAGTAAGCAACGCTTTATCCACACACGAACACTTACATTCATGGACTGCCAGACATATCGTGCGGTGATGAGGCGTAATGTGGCCATGATACCTGGGAGAGGGTTCATGAAGAGTGACGAAGACGAGATGAAGATAAGCAGATAGTACGACTGGTCGGGGAAGATCACTAGATGTATCACACAGGATAAAACCTGAGATAGTAGCTAGGAGTACTTCTCGGAAATGTTTGATGGTTTATTAAGCTGCTAGCAGTTCCCTCTCAAAGGCGCTATATCTCGTCTCCGTGGGAGTGAGGCGTTGTGAGAAAAATTCGAGAGGTTTACGACTTCTAGAGATGTTCTTTTGCATAACGGCTGCTTTAGCGAAATCCAGCGCATCGACCACTACACTAAGCGTGCCTGATGGGTCAGGATTAGCGGCATCATTCAACTTTAATCTGCTTGGATTACTGCAAAGTAAGTCGGATAGTGGTCGTAACCGATCTGCGGCGTGTGGGATGAAATATCGGTAGAAGTTAACCAAACCTGGAAATACCTTCAGTTCCTTGAGCGTGGACGGTGCAGTGTACTCTATGACTGCGCGTACTTTGTCCTCACAAAGTAAAGAACCCTCTTGCATATTGATATGACAAAAGAGTTTTATTTCCGGCTTGCCAAGTCCTACTTGTCCAGATGACTATTATTCCACTATCCGAAATGCGCTGGAACCTGAGTGTTAGATGCAGTTAGTGTTCACCTACGTTTGATGATCCGATGAGCAGGTCATAAATATAGACGTGAACAAAATCTAAGTCTCGTATCATGCTATCGATAAAGCTTAGGAAAGTTCGAGTAGCATTCCGTAATCCTAAGTCAAACAGACGGAAAGGAGTTGTGATAGCAGTTTTCTCGAAATGTTCAAGAGCTACTGGGATCTGATGACGTGCTCGTACCAGATCAATCTTAGAATATATAGTCATGCTCTTGAGTGATGCCGGGATGTCGTGTATGTAGAAAATGAGATAGCTGTCAAAACGTGTAGCAAAGTTTAATGCTTGGTCGTCCCTACGTGGTCTCCAACTAGCACCATTTATTTTGCAAACCATGTGGAGAGGTAAGGCACAGGGACTGTGAGGAGGACGAATAATACCTGTAGCTAGTAAATTGTTGAACTCACGTTTAGCGATGACTAGTTTGTCCGGTGCTAGTCGGTGAGGTTTTACAGTGACTGGTGGTCTGCGGGTGACGATGTGGTGTACCACACGATTAGTTACCTATGGGATCTAATCGATAGGTTTAGTTAGTTGGGGGAATTACTTGAATGCAGCGTGGAATATATCGTCACACGAATGAAAATCGTATGTCATTCGGTAAGCATTTGTCTGGGCTTTAAATCTCATGAATTTATCGCTCGACAAAGTATCGATTAACTGCAGCCTCCTTGAATAGACTAGCAATTCATAGTGCTGTCGGAATTCAATACGGAATATAGCTGTGGGAACACTGGTAATGATGAACGTCCTCATATAATGTCGTCGGTTACTCAGGTTGACCGTAAGCTGTCGTGCCGAAATGTTATCGGAATTGATCACTTTAAGTGGTGGTCGCAGGCTGATAAAAAGCCTTCGCAATGATCGTGAACAGTGATGCGTAGCAAAGGCGAGAGAGGTGCAAACGGCAGCGGCGCTAGGCAACAGTAAACAACTTTCCAGACTCATCAGGGAAGCCGGTAATAGGAATCCTAATGTGAGTGAGACTATTCCGGAAAAGGATGTGATATGTAAAATTATATGATAAGGATATTGGAGATTCGTCATTGTGAAACTAACTGAGTGTCTAGATGTCGTATATATGGTTGCGTATTTTGAGTGAAAATCAAAGTGATGTGATGACACTATACGAGAAAGTCTTCGGTAATGATGGTTGTAAAAATTAGATGTAATTGTTTTAAAAGGTAGACGATGACAGAAATTATTAACAAATTAAGTATATATTAACCATCCCCACAGTTTGTATTAGCCAGCCTCTACTATTTTACAAGAGGATGCAAATTTTGAAGGCGTCTATAGGTTTCTTTGAATAATATAAGTTGTGTAGTTTTGTTCGTTGTTTAAACAATAAATAAACTGAAACATATATTGTAGTGGCGCGAGTCGAGGTTAAAAATGAACACCACTACAGACCAATTGTATCCACACCCCTAATTAGAATCCCATCGCGAATCAAAGACAGAGAAGAAGATTTAATCCACAAAAGGGTGTATACTTGTTAGCGACCTCGTGTTATCGAAAGAATGCTGAAATCGTGCCGAAAGAATATGGGAGAAACTACTACGAGTAGAGTAATCGAAATGGCAGCGTCACGAACGAAAAGTGTTTGTACAGAGTGAGAATAAAAAAGGAGTTCAGCAAAACAATCACTGGCACAACTAGTTATAATAATGAATGTTTCTATTCAACCAGTTGTTTTCTTCGTAAAAGTTGAGTCACTGCAATATCTATCTCATTAGCGGATTAAATTGCTAGGAAATGTCTATTCTTTCGGCACTTATTTCTTTGAAAATATTAGATCATGATAAACTTTCAGTAAGAACTTTCTCAGTTTCTTAATTACTGTACATAGTTTTCCCTCCTGCAACTGTCGTTTTCGGTCATGACCTGTAGACAGTTAATCGAATATCAGAGTTGATCTCCGCATGTAAGCTGACTATAGATGATCAAACTAATGACTATCCAATGAAACAAAAATGCAGCTATAAATAATTCCTTAAGATAGAGCTTGTTTATAACTACGGTCCTCATAAAATGAAACAGTTCTGTTTATTAAAAATACTTCACACCACATTAGCTACTTTTTCTAACTTCATTGTTACATTTACAACGAGATACAACAACGATAAATTTAGCTTACTAACTAATAGGAAACTACTAATTAACCTACAGAAAATTAGCAAACAGTTTAAATTCTTGGTCAACATAGCTATTCGCTCTCTAATCTTACCTGTTTGCTTCAAATTTCAATACCACTTTTGTTTGCGCAAACCAAAGCCACAAGTTTTAAAAACATTTTTCATTAAATTTTAACAATACTCTATAATTATATAAACTAAAATTTGACGCCGAATGCCAATCCTTACGTGTAAATGGACCGAAATGCTTTGCAAAAGTTTGGTGATTAACTGTGTTCATAAACGCTACCTTTAAAATTGTCTACATGTATCACATATCTGTTTACACACTTCGCTAAATTATAATGTATAATTGATTGTTTTACAAAACGTTAAAGGTTAAATTTTATTGTCTTGTTTTATTGAGATGACTTCTAACAACAGGTAGGTTAGAAATGAGATATTAGGGAATAAATCATGAAATAGTTAGAGATGCAGTTGGACAGTTGGATGCAGTTTCTGAAGTATGCTGGGTAAGATGTAAAGTGATATCTCACGTGCTTCACGTTACTGGTAAGTAATTATTATCTAATATCAGGAATTTTTCTGAAAGTTAGATACAGCTTATTTAGTTACAAAAGTTGAAAGTTTTAAGTCAAATATCTGAAACTGAATTCATCATCAGAGAAAATGATGAGTCAGTTGATGATTGTGTTGTAGTACAAGTTGCTTACGGTTGTAATCGTGAAAAGTCAGATTTCTACAACACAAGCTATCGAAGTAATAGGGAGATTAGGCGGATCTAGAACTCGAGTGTGTGTTAATGAGGAAGAAACGTCAACCCAATTCTCTTTCATGCTCATTAGTTCTGTAGCTGATAACATTTTACAAGAAACGTGGAATTTAAATCAAATAAACTCTTTTCAAAATATCTTAAAGAATTTACTACAGTGTCAAAAAGTGAAAATCCTTTGAAAATATACTTATTTTTAATCATTTAAATTGTTTACACTAAATACTAAAGATTATTATCTCGCGTGATCCTACCTTAATCCATAAGATTAAAGCATATTAATTTATTTGAATTCAATTTAATGACGTGTACATCAGACCCAAGGAATTTTAATTGCATGAACATAAAGGAAATAGAAACTAATACGAATAAATTAATGATATACTGGGTAGAATAGTATTCGCATTACCTGTTTGTTTGTACCAAACATTCATTTTTCATTTCTAATGAATTCATAGCTATCTTGGTTGAGTTTTGAATAAAACAAAGGGTTTTATGTCCTTGATAATTGCTTTCTCGCTTTTCTAATGATTTTGTTTACTAGGATCAAACCCTTGAGTTATCAAACGTTTAGTACCAGTTTTGAAGAATACTCATAATCTGATATTGGCATTATTTGGTTTGATAATTATTACAAAGAATTATTTCGTGAGAGCTAAGTTATTCAAATATGACCTGGGTGATAAGTATCCTCACAGCAAAGAAAAATAAATGATAGAAAAATACGATTTCATATTATAACTACTTACAGGTAACAAGAAGAATATCTGAGTAGCAACCTAGCTATATTCAAAACTAGTCCACTATTCAAATAAGGACATTTCTTTTAACAACTGTTTTACGTTCGTACGCTGAAAATTATAAACTTCTTTTCCATTTCATGGAAAAGTGAAGAAAACAACTACAGCTACTACTATTATTACGAAAATCTTTAAATGTTTAAAAATTTGAATATTCAACCTTGGACCGTACATTTACATTTAAACTAGTCGAAAGACCCTATGGATTTTGGCGATGAGTCTCTCGAACCTAGTACTAATTTACAAATCGAAGGCTCCGTCCCTAAGCTTTCACTACTAGTTCTCAATAGGAAGCATCTAAATTAATATCTCCAAACCTGATAATCTAACCAACTAGAACAAATATCTCAAATGATTTCGTTGCATACTAACAGCTGACTTAATTGTTTAAAAATAATCAACTGTTTTTTACACTCACTTAATAAATTGGTGTTTATAACAGAACCTGTGTGTAAAACGTTTTTATTCAGGCACAACTAACAGTAAACTTATGAGTTCTCTATGTGTTTACATAAAATAAAACACTGTTGTTCTAAATTGTTCGACACAGAAGTAACGCAAGTTCATAAAAGATTATGTTTTAGTAACATCTTCCGAAAATTTACTATTTGTCATTAGTATTTAGTCAATTTTGGAAGGCTACATGTCATTGCAATTACACGTTTATCATACAGTTTTTAAAGTACCAGAAAATTTAAAATTTTTCTATGATAATCTAATTTTTAGGAATGAGATTTTCCAACAAGTGAATCCTATTCTAATCTGTAACTCAATAGAGAATGGATAATGAGTTATCATTCGAAATAGTACAAAATATGGAGGTTTCTACTACATCTGCCCGAAATCTTTTTCTATGAAGAAGGGTATTGACGTAAAGTTCATAATCCACTTACACTAAATATCTAATGCAAGAACAAATTAAACTTAAAACGGAAGAAAGTTTCATAAAAGTTCATAAGCTTCCAGCTATTGATTATTTTTATGATAAGATTTCTTGAATTACGCTGCATTAAATGTTCTGATTCAATTCTTTCTCAATTCACTGTTGTTCCATAAGTATTGACATCTATCTAACTCCAGACAAAGACTCTAATGAGGAAATCATCCAACTAACGCTAAAATTCGTCTTCTTTATTAAACATTAAAGGTCTTGATTACTTTCTAATTAGCACATCCTGATCATAATTTTTTTAAATTTGCATTGTTAAAATGCATGACTGAATTTGATCAATCTATATTAGCTTATGTCAACTGTGTAGATACGTCAGTACTGAACGTAGATAACGCCTTGGGGTTTGAAACGATAGATACTAAGTTTGAGTCTCAGTCCTGAGCAGGATGAAAAGTATGTTCTGTCTTCTAACGCTAACTGCAAGCTAATAATATAATAAAACTATTTATTGATTCTTTAAATTAAATCTTAATTATGAGGGTAACACCAGTGTTTTCAATTAAATATAACTTTCTGCAATAGTTCGTTAACAAAGGATCCAAACCTTTTCTTGAAAAATATAATGATCAAAAATGTACTACGTTTCCATACTCTGGGGAAAGTGATTATAATACAGAGTCGATATTTAACGATTTACCGAATTGTTCACATGTGGCGTCATGCTTGTACAGCTTTGAAAAAAAGCCCTAAACCAAAGCAAAACAGTTATCCTCTGATTCTAGATTTTCTAAATGATATTAACTTGTGATTAAAGTGAACTAGTAAATTAACTTTATAGCCCATAATATCAATCAAGTAATTTTGTTTAATAACAAGATATAGTAGCTTAAATTACAATTTTCTGTTAATTAATCAGCTGACTTCTCTAGAGCCTTATAATAGTGAGTTGCTAATTGTTGATTACATGTTCAGCGATAATATTCACTTACTCAAAATACAAATCAAATTGACTTTTTTAAATATAAAGTACAAAACCTTACTATCCGCGATTCAAATCTTTTAAGGCATAAAAAATGTTCCTCCGATAGGCTACTCGACTAACAGATGCTATGTCTCCGACAAAAACGATTCGGCAAACTTAAACCTTAAGCATCTTACCTCCATTTAGGCAATCTGGGAGTATAATCAATATTTCACACAGTAAAGTGTTGTTATATGAATATCCAAGTGTAAACTAGATTAACGAACTCTTAAAGTTGATATGTTCTAATAAAATACTGACCATTGATGTTTGCATTCACTATCTTACATAAAGATCAAAGAGTTATTTGATATTAAACTCTGTTTACTATTCAGTTAGAAATATATGAACAAATGAAAAGCAATAATTTTCCTTTGAAGTCACCTTTTTTCGAATGTCTAAATGGGAATTGTAAACTGACGAATTTCATACAATTGCCCAAATCAATATTAATTTGGAACTAACAAATTTGTAAAACATCAAATCAAAAGGTATTATGAGAAATTTTTAATCTTCTTATCTTTATTATATTGAGTATATTATGGAACTAAGTTTAATTCTCTTCGCCAAAATTAAAATCTAACCAGTTCTCTAGAAGGATTTATGGTCATTAGAAAACTGATCAAAAATGAATGAAATCCAAATATTGCCTTTTTATATTACTAACATATTGAACTCATATAAAAAATCTATCTCTTCCCTAAATGTTTTCAGTTGATTGCACAGACAGGTGTAGAAATTTCAATTAGTACAGGAACAGAAAACTTGACACTACTTCATAGCGATAACGTTTATCGTCTTACTGTTATTGAATTAATCAAGCGTGATAGCTGGTATTTTCTACAGTATCGTGATTAAATTGATGACTTTTGTGAAGTTCAGGCTTCCAGTAATCAACTTTTGTAAGGTATAAAGTAATGCATTCGAAAACTTAACTTTCCTTGGTGGGCATTTGTTAAAAAAAACAGTTCGAATATCGAACACGAAGAACACATACTCGATAGTCTATTCAAGTTTTAATACATCGCCATAAATAGTGGATAAAAATATCTTTTGTTCAAAGGGTTTTTTATTTTAATGGGAAACTGTAAACTGGTAAAAAAAATGGGATTAGTTTGCTTTGTTTAACTTTTTTGTGTATTATGGAAGGCGTTATTTGTTGTACAGAATAAAATGGAAACGATTCATGCCGGTTAAAGCAGTTTCATTGTCTAAAGGATGAGACAGAAAACTACATCAGGATTCCTGTCGGTCATATCACGCCGTCCCACGCCGATGGGGTTGTGCGATTTCTAGGACCCTAACTACATGGTCGTAGAAGAGTCATCCTACCCAGCTTCCTTACATAGTCACAGACCATCTGTCCACTTATTCCATTCGGTCATAAATTTAGCAAATAATGAATAATGTAAAAAGCGCTGAGACCACACTCGACGTCTTTGGAAAAGTCAAGATGATAACATCAATTAGATGGTCATCACTGCAACCGAACACAAACTGTGGCACTAGTAACATGACACTGCCAAAAGATGTGAGCGATTCTTCGAAAACGACGATGATCGAAGAAATCTCCAGCTAACACCAGACAAGGCTTAAAAGTCTAGTGTAGAGCTGCTGTCACATGTTGCAAACCTGATGTAATGAAGTGAGTAGTGTAAAAGTATAGCTTCCAAAACTATCACCTAAAATTTTACTACATAATTAATCGATACTTGAACTGTTAAATTTTTATATTCTCTTATTTCTGAGTTTCTGCTCGACCCACAAATCATTGTAATGTCTTATTATTCCGAATCACTAATTATTTATTTCTCTACTAGGCGGATTTTGTATCACCTAATTTTAGGGGCAGATATTGTCATTCCTTAATTGTGTAGCTGTAGTCAGGTACTTTAAGTATGTAACTGTACAGGTCTTGAACCATGATTAAATCGTTCAATCGAGGACTGATCTGTTTTCGGCCTTTGACTAAACACTCAGTAAGTAACAACGCGGAACTTAGTATGTCCGTGCATCAGTTTAAGTCGCCACACTACATTAGCACAGACAGATCTAATTGTCGATTCATATCCACTAGTGGTAGAGATAGTGACAGCATCAGCGGTAGTCGAAAAGATTAGGGACCGAAGATACGATTCGAGAAGTATATCCCAATGGAATCAATTTAAATTTTTAAAAAGGGTTATGACGGATTCCAAAGATTAGAATTTGAGGGAAAACAAAGAGTGGGTGCACCTTCGTATTTGCAAACGATCTTGAGCTATGATATTTGATGTCTCTAACCATCGGTTGCCATTGTCTCACGGACCTAAACCTGGTAGTCTATATCTAGTAACATGGCTCGGTCCACTCATCACTGACTTCATGGATTTGTGTCCTGTTTCGGGTTGGTAGCCCCTACCTTCCTTCCAGCCTACCTCTACATTAAACATCGTTCGTCGGTGGTTAGGCATAGGTAACACGGTGTCCAAACCGCCTCAACTGATGAAGATTCACTACTTCATCAATTGGTTTGCCATCCTCCCACAGTACCCTTTTCATAACTGTGGTATTGCTAGGAAAAGGGTACTATGGAAGGATAGTAGATCAGTTTATAAAGTAGTGAATTTTCATCAGTCGAGGTGATTGGGACGTGTTATATGCGCCTAATCATCGAGTGAATGAACACTAGGTTAGAAAGAGGCTCGAGAAGCAACGACCGTTAAGGTCTTGCTTTTTGTTCATTGATCCATGTATCGTTAGGTAAATAAAGTCATCGGTCCTCCTGGCAATATCTGACAGATGATTGGAGTAGAAACATCATAACACCTATCTTGTAGTTACGGCTTGATCACAAGGGCCACAACAGTATCATTCGTCTATTTATCTGTTTTTTCATGTCAAAACCTAACCAAGCCTAGTTGACATAATAGCGCTTAATTGTTAATTTAATATACCAATGACTTTAAGCATCATACTTCTTTTGAATGAAAAAAAAATCGAAATCAACCATTTGAAGCGCATAAATAGCTAGTTATTTTATAATCATCGACCTATTTGCTAAATAAGTTCTATTCATGAAATAGTAAACTATTCAAATTACTAAACTTCATATTTAGTAGTTATTCATTATTTGAAAGAAAATAATTTATTAAGTACACAAATATATTGTAGATTGTATACAAATAGAAAACAATAACAATATGTAAAGTACTCAATTGCGCAATGTATTCAAATACACAATTCTTTAGAAACACCTACACAAGTTATTCATTTAAAAGAGAAAAAATTATTGATCAATTTTAGTCATTAGTGTCTGTCGATAACTCAGGTGAAAAAGACACAAACTAACAAAAATGAGCAAGTCTTAACTAAAAAAATAAATAGTCTCACCGATCTACTTTCTTTTATTTATTTAATCTGCTTCATTCCGTCTTTTTTTCTTTCAAAAAAGAAATTCGCATCAATAACGCACTTTGTGAGTCATCACATCCTTTCACACACAGTAGTTATCCTTCCCTGTATGTGCGCTATAATGCTATATGAAAATAAGAACGATCAGAAAAATATCGACCCGATTTAGATTGTCTGATGCGCAACTAAATATTAATAATACTACTACTACAAATCGATCCTAATGATAAAATGAAAGTTAATCCAATCAAAATAGGCAGGGATGATCATGGATTGAAGGATAATAAACAAATAAACAAAATCATTAGGACTAGATTTAAAAAACATGATATATATGAAAACAATAACAATTTATCGTTCAGTGTAGGCCTATTCCACACTAACAGTCATTTTAGTAAAACATTAGTAAACGTCCAAGTACTAGAAATATGCACGAAAGATTAACTAGACATGATTGGATAGGTCAATTTAATTTGAATGAGTAGAAAGTATTTGATAATCAAGGAAGTTAAACAACAATGTTCATCAATAAAAGTGAAAAATATTTTTAAAAAAAGGTATAAACGATTTTCAAAATATCTTAAATAATTCAATAAAGTAGACTAAAAAAAAAGCAAGGCACGTACATACGCATACACAAGGGAAAAAATGTTTGAATTAATTGCATACATATGCTGAAGTAAAAAAAAAATTAGATCCACAATATGAAAAATGAATTTTCACAATACAAAAACACATAAGATCTTTGTCGAAAAGGTAAACAAACGTTTGATCGATTTTTTAAGTGTTCCACAAAGAAATTGGACATTTATTAATTCTGGCACAGAACACATTGAATAGGATAGCCGCTATAGCAAATAGAATGAAGAAAAGAATACATATCCAAAAGAAGATTTTTTCCCATTTTTCTACCTTTAAATTGCGCAAAATAACTACACCTAATAAAAGACCTAGGAATAGAAAAATAAAGAAAAAAAATTTGAAGAAATAATCGAAAACGTTTCATATTATAATTTAATTTGAAATTTACTTTACTTATTTACGCCTGTTACCCTCAGTGACTTAGTTAGTGAGTGTTGTGTTGTATCAAAGGATTATGCTTTGTCCTTTGTGTATGTTGGGACCTACTGCAGCAGAGGATGCTCGATTCGAAATGGTCTGGATTATCTCGTTGCTGATAATCTGACTGAAATATGATTAATCTATGTTTGATATGGGGCTACTATGTAGACTGCTTCGATATAGCCATTATGACACAAGCTGACATAAAACAGAAGTAATAACATAATGGCCAAATCGAAGCAATCTGCAGAGTATGCCCGTATGCCAACAAAGACTGATCTAATTTCAGTCAGATTATCAACGACATTATCCGAACAATTTCAAAGTGAATTAAATCTCATACCCGTTGCACAAGTGAGTGACTATCTGAACTCGGTAGCTAATTCAATAACGCGATGGCGTTTAAAGCAAACGGTACCAGGGTGAATATTAGCTTTGAGATGCATGTACATACAACTGACGAGTCTCGAATAGGACGAAACGCCCTCCCAGTTGTCATCTCTAACCACATGTCAGCTACTATATTTTTATATTAGGTTTATGAAAGTGACTATCTGAAAAGAAAAATCCTACATTTTCTTACAAAAATCGGTTTCTTAACATAGAAATACATGTACGTGTTATAACACAACCACCATTTGAATTGTGACAACGATGAAACAAAAAAAGAACAAATACATAGTAACTTGATGTCAAACATTTTAGATTGCAATGAAATAACCAACGACATATTCGTTTTTGTAACCGAACAAATACTGATTAGCGCACCTGCCTTCTCGACAGACGTTAAGTGCTATGCCGGTTGCACAGTAGCTAAAATGGAACAACTCAACTCTTGAACTAACACTTCACATTACAGTTATAAACGTACAGTGAAACATGGTAATTTTATACCGGTTTTAAGATGACATTTAGTCTGTTTACAAACAGAACAGCACAACTAAATCCTGTCACACAACCACACAAGAACCAAATAACCTAACCAACTAACTACATCATTATTGAATATCATCAATGAATTGTATTTGTTACTAGCAGTCTTAAAGATCACCGGTAGAATTTCTTACAACTACTCCCAAGACATATAACTAGCTACAACCTTGAAATAATTTGTGCTTTCTTCAAAATCACAACCACCACTGCTGTTAAGGAAACCCACACTCTCCAACTACATTGGATTACACAGTTTACTTAACAAATATAAGTATATGAAACTTTATTTGACAAACATCTATCTAATTAATACAACACACAAGCACATTCAATATGCATCCACTGATCAAAGATTATTTCAGTGGAATTTTTCTGTGAACGAAAAATAAGCTGGATGCATACTTCTTCCAGTATTAATACATATCTATAGATGCACAATTCCAATACCATCTGTCTTTTTTGACCTCAACAATAATAAGACAAATAAACAAATATGTCTGATAAATATCAAAATAGTCAAGTAAAAAAAGCTTTTGAAAATTAGTCCATTTAGAGAAGGTTAAGAAATACCCTACATCTATAAATGACTATGCTGTTTTAGAACTGAAACAATAGGTTTCTTTTCAAACCATCAAGTGCCACAAACATGAAATCGAATTGGTAGTCACTTTTAATTTAAGTCTTATTAACGAGGAAGACACAGCTTCATGAAAATTCTTACGTCAAAGTAACACTAACAGATTGTAATGTATACAATAATTTGTCTAAAATTACCCTGCTGAAAATATCTATCTTCCAAGGCGGTTCAGGTTGGTTATTTTTAAAATTTTGTCTCAATGAAAAAGTTTATTTTCTCATCCTATTTGAATTGGTTGCGGAAATAATTGTTAGTTGTGTGAAAGAAAAATGCTGAATAAACTTATTACCATAACTCAATAGCTGACTACATCATTGCATACTTGGTTTCCAATTGTACACCAACAAGTAAGGTTTACTTATGGAATTTATTTCTAAAGTTGAGCTAAAAAAACTCCACATATCGCCATTTATTCAGCGTGAAACTAAGCATGCACCAGCAGAGTGAACAATAAACAATTTACAAGTATTTGAAAGATTGATTATTAGTAGAAAATGAATAAGTAAGAACAAGACAGTCAGTGCTAAAAGAAAGGAATCAAAATTACCAACCTGCTATGAAGCCACCAAAATGAGCAGAGAAACCAACACGTGTTCTTTCATCTGGATTCTTTAATCGAGCATAAATAGCTAACCCGGTATCACCACCACCTAAAAAGTTTAGAAAAAAGACAACACAGAACATGTATCAATGTCGGTGAGAATAATATAAATTTACAAAACATTACAAAATTTTTCAAAGTAATAACTAAAAGCAATTTCACACTAGCTTTCTAGAAAGGCCAAATTATCCTGATTTACCATTATTAGACACATGTACATAACAATCTAAAAAGTCTCAATACTAAACAGTTTTATTATGGAATGAACAACACACAAACCAAATACAAGAACTAATTTCAATACTGATATTTTACAAGCTTCATTAGTTCCAGTTAACCAGATACCACGTACAGGTCTCGGCAAGTACACTTCAAATGGAACGGCATCTCACACAATTTCGTGATCAAATGACCACTTATTCTTGTCCAAGGCATATTATCACATGGCAATAAAGATTCATAACCATACGCAAATTTATAGATCGAAATAAAATACTTTACATTTAGATCTCATTCTTAAATCATACAATAAATTTAATATAACCACATTCTTCCGAAATCACTCCAACATTTATCATGATGAACGAACTCGTTTATTAAGGTTAAACATAAAGCACATGAAGCTAATGTATGAAATTTAGACACACGACATCACATACATATTCATGTATAGATTATATGTGAGACTAGTGATGTCACCCGATTCCGCCTGAAGCCCCTCTAAAGTCACCTTTCTCTTTCTCCTGGTGGTCGACTGGATAGTGGAGAGGTCGATATCTGAGGGATACCCGAAGTACAGTGGACAGCTCGGATGCAGCCGGACGACCTGGACATCGCAAACAGTCTGGGTCTTCTATCTCACACAAAACAAGAGCAGAAGACTACCAGCGTAGCAGCAGCCCCTCCAGCAGTAGGTCCCAACATACAAAAAGAACAAAGCGTAATACTTCGATACAACACAACATGCATTAACTAAGTCACATTTGATGGAGAAGCTTTGGAGGATGAAAAAACCTTTACATATCTGGGCAGCGTCATTAATGAGCGAGGTAAGTCTGACTCAGATGTGAAGACACGGATTAGCAAAGGGAGAGCGGCATTTCGATAACTGAAGAACATTCCGGACTCAAAGCAACTAGCAACAAGCACAAAGGTCACAATTTCCAATGAGAATTTCAAAACAGTTTTGCTGTATGAGTATTTATTAGTAGTTGTCTACGCAAGATACTGTGGATCCGTTGGCTAGATAGTATCAATAACAACCTACTGTGGGAGAGAACAAACTTGATTTTAGTTGAGGAAGAAATCAAGAAGCGCTGGAGGTGGATAGGACACAACTGCGTCACAAGACAAGGCCGCACTTGGAATCCTCAAGGCCCAAAGAAAAGAGGCGGACCAAATAACACATTACGCCGGGTATTGGAAACAGACATGAATAGAATGAATAGCGATTGGATAGAACTGGAAAGGAAGGCCTAGGACAAAGATGGTTGGAGAATGCTGTTCAGTGGCCTTCATTTTGGGTAGCAAGCGAATGTAAGACAACCATATGAATTTCTTTGAAATCAGACAGAAAAAACTCCGCTTGTTTTCATAATAAAGGTCGATTGAGAAAATGAGAATGCCACACGCAAAAATAACATAAATGTTTATTACTAACAGGCAAAAACTGAAACTGGTGAAAATGGAAGACTTTTTTAAATGGTTGTGTGGTAAACTACTCTAAAAATGAGTATATGATAATTAGAAATCACCAAGTAGAATAATTAGAATTAACTTGATAACACTACTTGATATGAAGTTTAAAGGATTGTCGGCTGGATATAACTAGTTATATTGAGTGAATTCGCAGATAATGCATATACGCGAAGGACTAATCAAAACTCAGTCAACAATATTAACAACGGAATAATTCAAACTTTTTTTAACAATTATATAACGCTTTTAATTATTGAGAGTGTGCAGGCAAGATATCAAAATAATATGCTAGCAAATTGACATGTAATATACAAATATTGAACATCTGGGTTCATCGTAGTCATTCAACTAATTGTGATGACAGCCTATCAACAATTATGTGAATAATTGTGCGGAAAAAGTTCAAATCACAGATTCAGGTGAAAACCTGATTTAGTCATTATCATCTAAATAATTTTGATGATAGTCTATTAATAATTATATGAACAAGAGTATGACAAAAGTCCGAACACAAGTTTTAGGTGAATGAATATTACCTGAAAAAAAAACTAAAATGAACGTATTTAAAACATTTTTGAATGAATCCGATATACTGAAACGTTATACAACAAATATCACGGTTATCTGTGTTATGCTATGTTATGTTATCACAAAAAAATATGGTTTAGAAGTTTATGCTTGAAATGATTGCAATTCACGAAGGAGTTTTCCATAAACAGAACAAGGAACTTCAGTATGTTGACTACTGAAACCATAAAATCGAGAATTGCAAACATTATGGAATAAAGAGCAAGTCGTTCGAGTCTATTAATAAAAGGTATTCGCATGAAAACAGGAAAGCTAAGTACAACTGTATCAACCATGAATTACTTCCAGAAATAGAGGCGCAAAATCATGAGGCGTACGCCGAATTCCAAAGTAGACAGTCTATGTGATAAGAAAAGTAACTCATTTACCAGGCACAGATCCAAATATTCTGTCTTCAGCAACACATTCTGTGTAACAACCAGAGATATCATAAGGAATTCGATGAACTAGTTCGGAATTTCAAACTAACAGCTAGAAATAAACTCAAAGTGCTATATTAATTCGCCTGGCATAGATCAAGCAGATATATATATATATATATATATATATATATATATATGTTATAGAAATATAAATAGGTAAAACTGAGATAGCATCGGTAGAAATAGAAGAATTATTTAAGTAGTATGATGTATGATATATGAAAATTACAACTCACCAAGAAGAATAATTAGAATTAACCTGACCACACCACTTGATATAAAGTTCAAAGGATCTTTCAGCCATCCCTCCTGCATTATATCCCAGTTCTAAAGTATTCAGAAAATAAAACCAAACTTTAAAATCTTATGAGTACTGCTGAACAAAACTTATTCGCGAATGTAATTTTTCTATTCAAACCTAACAAACATAAAGAAAAACGCCTTCCTAAGTACTGACGGACACTTAAGTTTCAGGTAGTTTACTGGTACAGTTGTTATTCGTATTAATATCTGACGAGCTTATTTATATCTGAACGATTTAAAGAACTTAGGATTGAAATATATGAAGCCTATAACTGTCAGTTATATACCTTGGTCAAATTTAACAAAGAAATTAGGAAAATCTCAGTAAATTGTTAATTGTGTGGTTTTCAAGGTAAAAAGAAAAACCTTAATCAAAGAAAACCATTATTTGATAAGAATCAGTTGCGCATTTTTATAGTATTTGCTTAACATTATTTAAGACTCTGATTTCTAAATGACCTGAATTACGTATAATGCTATTTTACAACCAAAACTAAAATGAGCAAAACTCACAGTACCTAGTATATTTTTGGTGTTTTTGGTTAGGAAGAGTAGAACAGTTTGACTATTTTAGTGAGGAGAATGATATAAATAGTTTTTTATAAAGATTGTGTATGATGTTCTTTAATAAGCCGAAGTAATTTACTTGAGTATGCATTACTATTAAGATTCAAACTAAATAATTTTTAACTACATAGACTGTGATAAGCTTATAACTTATGTGTGAATCACTTTCATTCTCATCCACGATTTCCTGACCGATTAGTAACTCAGTCACAGTATGTCAGATATTTTGTATACATATTGAATTTTTTCCCTAATAAAATAATAAATTGGTTGGTCATTGGTTTTGTCATCAGATAGTTATACAGTTCAAATGTATGCATATGTATCGCGAACGAATTATCAGTTCAATCGTCTCGGTCATTGAAGTAATTTACTCAGATCGATAGATTTATCATAAAACGGATCTTATCAAATTAACATAGCCAGTGAATATGACCGAAAGGAAAATTTACATGTACATATCTGCAATGAATAGTCTGTACACAAAATCCCATGTGAAAGACGTACCCATTTAATAAAAATAAATTTCACCTTTTATGTTCCAAAACACTTTCAATTATCTGACTTGTTTTGATTAGACATGACATCTTATAATGATTGGTTGTGCTATCCCAGCCGACGGGCGTCTCAGAATTATTATTAAACGTCATTTAAGGTTATTAGTTCGAATTATAATTCATTACTGGATAGTATTTATCAAATAATATACACCCGAAGTACTCCTGAAACTTAGACTGCTACTGCTCGATTTAATCGGCACTAATTTTGGAGACTTGTCACTGATAAATGATAAACAAATAATCGTTAATTGTTTATTAAACGGGATTTCTTAACATTTACCCACAAACGTGAAAAGTCAACGTACCATTATTACAGTAGCTAAATGAGCACCAATGAGAGCATAACAACCACCACTAGCTCCAGCCAACAAAACAAATGGATCGCTCACAGAATGAGCTAAGGAACCTATAGTAAAAACATTAATAAACAAATCAAGATTGAATAAACAACTTAGCTTTCAAGTAAAACAATAAGGAACAAATAAATAATTGCTTGCCAGATATTAACATCTCAGAATTAATTAAGGCTAAATGAAACAAGAAAAAGGAATCACTGGACGTAAAATTAGATAATACACTTTTCAACATACTAATGCAATGTATCGAACAACAAGTTTTGAGTGGACCTAAGTTTCTAGCCAGTTACTCTGAAGTCTACATTTTGAGGAAAACAGTTTCGTAATTGTTTGGACAACATTTTACAAACATGTATATTTACAAGTAACAATGTGAAAAGTTACCTGAAATAACGCCTAATAAATAAACTAATCCAACTCGCCAAAATTTATGAACGATTTCAAGTAGAAGACCAAGTACAACTTGAAGTAAACAGTTGAAAGCTAGATGCATATAACCATTATGAATAAACATATATGTTAGAAATCTCCATGCTTCATGACGCTTAGTTGGATTATAAATCAATATACTGTCTATTGGAACACCAGATGAAGCTGTAACAATACTGGAAGAGTCAGGATTTTTGCTAAAAGTAACAACGTAGTATATAAAAACTGCAATCTGAAACAACAAAAAACATCAAAGTATAAGCGATCATTATAATGGTACTTATCAAATGTGAACTACTAGGTTATAACCATTATATCCAATATTTGAAACAGGGGTCGATTATTCTAACTATGAAAATCGAATCAAGTGTTTTAAAGATAAACAGGTATTTATGAAGAATTGTAGACTAGATGCCTAACAATGGGATGGATCACGGCAGTCTATTCGAAAATAATTCCATGATAAATACTAGCCAACAGCTGATTTCCAATACGCAGTACATGTTAGACAAAAATGTGTGCAGAGGAAACATTTTTAAGATTTTACACAGTTATGCAACAAATAAGAGGGATACGAAACAAAAGATTCCATAGAGTACTTTACAACCTAATTAACTGCCCCAAAGAATTTCTAACACCACACCGTAACTTAATAGAGTCCAGTCAGTGATTTCACGAGGGAGAAACACTAGAGATGTTTGTGATCGGATACTTGTTTTCAAAACTTCAGTCGAAGTAGCCTATTAGTGCAATCTTTAGATGCTATTGCGTCGCTAATAAACTAATATTTTTTTCAAAAAAATAAAACGATAAACGGTGAGATGGACGAAACTGTATGCATTGAAAAGTTCGGAAATTGTATGTGTACAGCATAAACAATGTACCAAATACAGAAGCATTAAACTACGTACAATTACTGTAATGCTAATGCATATTTAACAAGAATTAAGAAATAACATTCTGCCAGTAGCTATTTAAATTGTAAGTTCGTCCTTAGACCTGGTTTATAAATGTAAACATCTACTTTACGATTTAGTGTTGCCTTCAAGTTACTATCCTGAGAACTTATTTTTTCCTTTACTATTTCTAGTCAGGATAGTGCAGATAGGCTTTCCTCATTGAGCAGTAAATAGAATTTAGAGACACACACAAGAATCAGGTCATGTAGAACTACGTACTAATAGTAAATCAGGAAATGAATTACCTCAGCAACAGTTATCAAAGGAATAAATAAAGGAGGAGGGCGACAGTCATACGCTTCTACGTAATTATCAACATCTGCTTCACCCCAATTGTAAGTATCGACGGCATCATAACCAGAATTTACAGCAACAGTCCTTTGATGCTCGCGTCCACAAACTGGTGCTACTGCTAACACAGCTCGATTAAGAATACGTTTGTGAATACGCAATCTTCGGAGAGTTTTTTCATCTTCGGACAGAACCTGTTCAAATTCAAATCGTAACATAATACAATTCAGCACACAAAACGACCCATAAAAGCATGATAATTCAGTTATTTTGTTACATTACCTAGTGCGATTTCTTAACACTGTCCTATAGCTGCCTTCTATAATAAACACAACTACTACTCAAGAACAATGCTTACAGAAAAATATATGGACAAAATCTAATGTTTCTTACATGAGGTATTATAAAGCGCCATATGATTCGAATATCAATCAATCAATAGCAACGTAAAACTACGTACGTACATCAGTTCATGTTGCCGTACCACATTAGCACAGAAATGTAATTGTCAATTCAAATCCCATAGTAGTAGAGGTAGTAAAAGTATTAGCAATAATCGGAGAGATTAGGATTAGAAGATATTATTCAAGAAGTAGAATCTGGTGAAATAAACTTAAAAAGATAAGGACAAATTGGTGAGGGTGTGAGAGAACGTAAATATTGAAGCATCTGCGCCCTTGCAAACGGTTTTGAGCCATGTCATTCAAGGTCTCTAACCATCGATTATTATCTTCTCGCGGACTCCAACCACGTAGCCTACATCTACCAACACCACTCAGTCCAATTGTCAGTGATTTCATGGATTTCTGCCATGTTTTGGTCTGGCCGCCCCTAACTTTCTTCCAACCTACTCCTACACTACAAAACAAAGCTCGACGAGGCAGTCGGTGGTTGGGCATACGCGACAAATGTTCCAACCACCCCAACTGATGAAGTTTCACTACTTCATTTATTAACCTGCCATCCTTACCTAGTACAGATCTCCTAATAACAGCATTGCTTACTCAGTTGTTCCATGATACACGAGCAATGCTTCAGAGACACCTATGATCAAAAACAAGCAACCTACGAATATCTTCTACTCCTACCGGCCATGTTTCGCATCCATAAAAGAGAACGGAGCGTACTGCTGAGCAATACACTCGTCCTTTACTCAGCAAACAGATATCTTGCCTACACCATCAATGACGCAGGTGGCAAAAGCCAATCGAGCCTTCTGTATCCGTGCTAAGAGTTCGTCGGTCACCAGGCCATCAGCACTGATGAGACTCCCAAGGTAAGTGAAGCAGTCCACACACTCGACTACTTCACTCCCCATCACTAGTTCAGTTACCGATGCAAGTCATTCTTGAAGCAACATTTTGCATTTCAAGGAGGAAAACCGCATCCCCAACATGCTTGCATTGTTGCTTAGGGTGGTCAGAAGACTCTGCATTTTGTCAGGCGTCTTCACCAAATAGAACTATGTCGTCGGCATATTCTAAGTCAACAAGCGATTCTCCTGGCAGGAATTCCACCCCTGAAAATTCAGACGAGGGTAAGGTTATATCTAGGAGCATGTCTATGACAAAATTAAAGAATGGGAAAAGTGAACATCCCTCACGGTCACCACTTGAAGTAAAGAATTCAGATGACAGTTCGCCATAAGCTCTTACTTGACCTGTAGCTTTTATAAGGTTAATGTACTTCTTTGGCACACCTTGCAATGACAGACACCGCCAAAGAACCTCACGATCGACAGAGTCAAATGCCACCTTAAGGCCCAGAAAGACAACTATTGTCGGACGCTTAAATGTATGTTTGTGTGACACGACCTATCGTAGTGTAAAATGTGGTTTATACAGCCACGTTCAGGTCTTAAACCAACCTAGTTTTCTATAGACTGCACTTCACGAGCTCTAGTTTGGAGTCTAAAGAAAATCGAGGCTGACAATTTAGACACTATGTAAGTTAGACTGATTCCTCTGTGATTCGAATATCAAATAGAACAAAAAGGAAATATACAGGAGATATAGAGAAATGTTAATGAGGACCATCGTGTGATATTCTGTACATTATCCAGCTGGTCAGAATGTGACCACAAACAAAATACTGTGCTTTGAAAGGAAAACTAAGTCCCCAATCACATTTTTTGTAGTATATACAATGAAGAAAACCGAAGCAATAACATCAGGTGTCACTTGAAACTCTAAGTTGATACGGTTTCAAGCGCTAGATCCTTCAAACAGATAGAAGGAAACTGAAAGTTTTTCCCCTCATCAACAGTTGAGTGCAGACTACACTACGGATCAACTCAGTTGAGATTTCGTAACAAACCTAATGCGATACTTTCCATGAAGTCAAAATTCATATTTGACCGGAAGAAGCATTATTCTGAACGCTAAAGTAACTGCGCAAACATACTACAAAAGTCAAACTCCATGTTAGTCTATTCCAAATACTCAGTCTGAAATCGTACACATCCGGAACAATTGCATTCACTGGAAGTCAGGACTTCGCCCAACAAAAGCAAACAACTATTCCGACATACTTACACGACCTATACTGCTGTATAAAATTATAATATATCGTGACTTGTGTTTCCAAGAGTAACAATTTGAAATTTGTGCGTCAAACTGCCTCCCAACTAATCCGTGGGCTAACTACAAGCAACCATGATGATGGCAACAACGATAACTGAGTGATTTTCCCAGAGTCGAACTGCACCCATACAACTAAGAGCTAGGTACACACTATATGCACCCAACCAAGGGTGATTAGCAGTCATGCCACCAAACAGATCGTCAGTCAAATTAACAGACGACATCACTAAACAATCGTCCGACCGCACCGAACAGAAACCAATTATTCTATGCCAATAGTTTGCTACACATGATTTTCCCTAGAATACTGTGCATTACATCAGATAACGCACTGACAACATACCAATCTATTACCTTAGATGTGAGAAATACTTACCTGTTTTAGGAACTCATCATATGTGATTAACTGATTACCATCTGCATCCGATGAGTCTACGATATTGTGAATTTTCGATTCTGGTAAATCAGACTTCCCAAGAAGTCTTTTCAAGTCAGCCAAAGGAATACCATCTTTAGTACCATACTATAGATCAACAAAGTAAGTTGGACTTCATTTACCTGATCAAAAGTAGGTTTGAATCGCTAAAGGAAATCTAGTATACATCCAAAAATGAACATACTTTATCCAAATACCTGCGCAGATTCCCTGGCCGTCTACCTGACATTCTGTGTCAAAGAGTGTATATCAACCAGCTTGTAATGAGCGGTTCCGGCCAATTAAGGTCATCACTTCGGCCACAAAATTTTAATGATTCAAATGGTTGCGGACGTAAGAGAAGCAACTTTCGCTTGACAGATATCCGTATCCAGCGATAGTATCGCTGATGCTTTCAGTCGAGGACCTACGTGTAGTGATAAACTGTAATAAAATACTGTTCTCTGTTCCTGTGGATATGTATAGGTAGATAAATCCCCGAAAGAAGTACTTCTGCGATTCGTCGACATTAAGTTTTACCTTGGTAGTTTTGGCGGAAACGCCCTAGATGAAGGTACTCGGCTGATCATGTGCACCAGATCACTATATGGAACGCCGTGTTAAACAACAACTAAGTAGCTCCTATCACACACTTCCAATATCTAATCCAATATCTTTTTCACGAGCTAGTGTAAACCAATTTGATTTCTTCGCGCTCGATTCTTGTTCTTTCGGTACGGTTCCAGGTGTTCGGTAATGTCCAATGGATGGAGGTCTAGCCACTCGACTGTCTAATTCTAGTCAGTTGGCAGTTGGTTGTGAGTTTGTATGTCTCGGGATTTGAATGAAACGTTTGTTTCAGGGCAGTAGGGTTTCTGGATACTAGCAGCCGTCACTTTACCAAACCGGAGATCAGTTAGTTGCAATGTGGAGAGTAATAAGGGTAATAAGGGTAAATTAAAATGATAATATGAGTAAAATTTCAGAACTGAGTAATATATAGATGAATTTAGTTTATTAATTGGTAGTGAAGATTGTGAGAGAGGACCGAAGTGTAAGCAAGGGAGAGGAATAGGCGAGTTAAATTAATTAAGTGATCTGAGGAGATGGCAATGGTAACAACTAGCAGGTCTCAAGATATGCATCAGGCACAGCTTGTCCAAGAGGGAGATGATAGTCCGCATGTGAGTACGTGATTATCAAGTCTCTTCTTAAAGCAGTCCACTGAGGGGGCTGTAACTACCTCGGCTGGGAGAGCATTCCAAGTTGCGACGACTCGCAATGAGAAAAAGTGTGCACGAACCTGAGTGTTTGCTCTTTGATGTGCAATCTTTTGAGGATTGCCTCGAGGGGAGTGGTGGTGATGCATCGGTAAGATGCTCACATTGGGATGGTTGGGCGTGTTTAATATGGTGTACGCCATAATCAGGTCACCTCTGATTCTCCTGTAGCTCAGTGGGAATAATCCCAAGAGCTGGAGTCTATCGTCGTACGGTTTATTTTTCAGCCCTATAACCCATTTGGTTGCTCGTCTCTGCACTCGATCCAAGAGATTAATGTCTCTTTTAAGCAGAGGGGGTGCGATGACGTTGTGAACCTCCAAGTGTGGGCGCGTGTACGTCTTAAACAGGGTTAAAAATAATTTCGGGGTTATAGCACCAAGCTGTCTTCGCATAAAGTGAAGAGTCGCATTTGCCTTGGCTGCATCCCCTACATAGTTCGGACTCATGTGGAGGCTTTCTGTGGTTATTAAACCAAGATCGCGCTCTGAGGAGACATTTGGGAGCGGACTTCCATTGAGAAAGTAGGTGGTTTGCGTCATATGAGGCAGGAAATGCATGACGTGGCACTTCGGTTGGTTAAGTTTTAAACCGTTTTTCGCTGCCCATTCCTCAATGGATGTAAGGTCCTTTTGAAGCTCAGTCGAATCCTCTTCGCTTCTAATGGATCTCCAGATCTTCGCATCGTCTGCGTAGATCAGTGCCGGTGAGCTAACTAAGCTTAGCAGGTCGTTAATGAATATCAGGAAGAGGAGTGGGCCTAGGATGGTCCCCTGTGAGACTCCTGAAGTGGATACTCTCCAACTCGCGTGCACCCTGTTTACCTTGGTGCGAAACTTTCTATTCTCAAGGTAGTTTCTGAGCCAAGATACGAGCGGGTCGGTGAAGCCCATTTCCACAACCTTTTCGATTAGGCGTGCGTGGGGCACTGTGTCAAAGGCTTTTGCGAAGTCGAGAAATACTACGTGCACTGGTATTTTACGGTCCAAGCAGGATGTCCAACTGTCCCATGCGATGAGAAGATTAGATGCACACGACCTGCCTTTCCGAAACCCATGTTGAGCTTCATGGAGCTTCATGAGCTTCACTTCTTAATGTACCGACTATCTTTCTAATATGTCTTAGATATCCTTCATTCCTGACCTCTGTTTTGAATTGGTTTTCGATCCAAATTTCAAAAGGTGTTACAGAAGAAGCGTTACCAAGCCCTGGATATGTCAAGATCTCTCTGTAGGAAGTCGCCTTGATTACGTGAGTCTTCAGTGAATTTTGGAATTTGCTTGCCCCTAAAGGATGGGGGTGTAACAATATATAACTGTACCATGTTCTCCTTTTTTATTTAGAAATCCCTTTCAAGGATCAAACAAAGTATTTCTTTTATTGTCTTAATATATTCTGTAGCTTCAATAGTTTATGAATGAACTCTTCCACACGTTAATATCGTAGACTACATTATTAAGGCCTGTGTTTTCTGGAATACTTTACATTGTGATATTCATTTTACGAAGAAATTATCTAAAGGTTCCTTTGGGGTGTTCTTGATGAGACTATGTTCTCAATATGAAATATCCAGTTTCAGCAAGTGACTGAATAGCAAGATATCTTTCAAGTCGGCAGTGCTTGTGAACATTGAGAGAAAGGGTTTTGGATGCTTTGGTGTTGGATGTATTTTCTATTCGTAAGCCATGAAACAGCTGTAGTGATCTACTTTTAGCAAGTAAACGCGATTGGTTTCATAGAAATATTCATTATTATCACCAATTGTACCAGTGACTGTTTTACTGAAACTGTTTAATACGAGCAAACTTTCAGTTTGTTTCGCTGCCATTTTGGCCCCACAGTCTCTGTAGTTTCGTACCTCTTTTCTGGCACGAAATCGATGTTCTTTCGATACCATGAAATCGTCAACAAATTTGTTAGTTTGTATGGATCAACTTTTTATCTCTGTAACGGGAAAATAATTGGTTGGCTGTGGTAATCTTAGTCATTTTCAACTTGATACGCTAGATCTGGGGAGCGACGACTTTGAACACTCCTAAACTGCTAGAAAATCTTCCAAAGAACCCGATTATTTATCTGTGCACATTTGTTGCATATTTCATATCGATACTTTTTAATATGCATCATACCTGCAAAAACTTTCGAAATGGCTTTAAGAATAACGATGACATTATAGACTTCGAGATACAGGTTATTAATTTCCAACCTGTACCTTTTATCCCTCACGATCCATATGTTTGGTTCGCGTCACTGGAGGTTCATTTCGAAATCCTCCGCATTACAAACCAACGGAGGAATTACACCTACGCTCTGGAAACTTTACCTGAAGATCATAAAGCCGCTGTCCATGAGATTATCCTCAATCCTGATGTCCACGTTTGTATCAAGGAGGTGATTATCAGACATTTCTTCCTATCGAGGGAGGAACGATTGAGGCCAGTATTAGCATGTCACCCACTAAGTGATTTTAAACCGAGCCACCACCTCGAGCACCTGCAGTCTTTAGTAGGAAACACAACAGCAGATTCTGAAGTAGTTAAAGAATTGTGGCTGGAATCTCTACCGGCTCACGTACAGATTACGATCACGGCCCTGCTCGAGGGCACACCCGCTTACCTAGGTTGCCCTCACAGCAGACAAAATACTGGCAAGAACTCGAGCTTGAGACAACGATAAGGTTGTCTTCACGTTACATTCGGGCGTAGATCCTTACGCAAGTCGCTTTACAGCTCACGGGATCGGGTCTCTGCATTTACAACCGCCTCAAGTTACGAGATTGTTCTGTCATCCGAGAACCCGACGTCCCCGAGCTAGGCCGCGATCACGTATAGCCGTAACTACTCACCTCAAGCCACACCTTCCAAGCCACGCGGAAAGGTGGTTGCGGAAGTGAGTACTGGCTCGTGATGTTTCCGCCGTACCTTCGAGTTCGGTGACCGCTATTGTCAATCCCTCTGCCTGTTAAACGTGGGAAACTCTCGTGGTGCCAAGTGAATGCGGCCGTACTCGCTTTCCCCTCACCTCAGGTTGGCTGCTTAACGTGCACGATTATCATACTTACGCTAGGTACCTAGCAGATACAGGTGCCCAAGTTTCTGTTGTACCGATTGGTAACAGCAAGTCTCAGGCTACGATGCTTCGACTACGCGATGCGAATGGCTCAGTCATTCTTACCTATATTACACGACAACTTGCGGTCATACTGAGCAACCGATGACAGTATATGTGGACGTTCATCATTGCTGATGTTCCCACAGCTATCGGTATCGATTTCCTACAGTACTATGAATTGCTAGTCGATTTACGTAGGCTGCAGGTAGTCAATACTTCGTTGAACAGTAAATTCATGGGCTTTAAAGCTGAGACAAATGCGTGTCGAATAACAAGCATTTTTCGTTCGCATGACGATACATTGCACGCTTCGTTTGAGGAATTCTCCCAATTAACTAAACCTCTCGAGGAAATCCTATCGGTGACACTATGGTGTTGTACACCACATCGTCACCCATGGACCACCAGTTACTGCAAAACCTCTCCGACTGGCACCGGAATGATTAGCCATCATTAAACGTGAGTTTGACAACTTACTAGCTACAGGTATTATTCGTCCTTCTCACAGTTCTTGTGCCTACCTATCCACATGGTCCACTAGGGGGTATTTTACCTTGTGAGGACAAGGTACGTACAATTATAGAGTACTACCTACCATCCACACTAAAGGAACTGAAGGCATTTCTCTTTATGGTTAACTTTTACCGACGTTTCATCACACACGCGGCAGAACGGTTACGACCACTAACTGACTTACTTCGCAGTAATCCACGTAAGTTAGAACTAAACAGTGACGCGCGTTCAGCATTCTCAGAGATCATAACAAATATGGCACAAGTCACATTCCTTGCTTATCCTGATCCGTCGGCCAAGCTTAGTAAAGCGGTTGATACTTAAGATTTTGCTACAGGAGCTGTAATGCTGCAGAACATATCCGGCAGTTGACAACCTCTCGAATTTTTCTCATCACGCCTCACTCCTATGGAGTCGCGATACAGCGCTTTTGGTCGAGAACTGCCAGTAGCCCACTGCACCATCAAACTTTTCCGGCACTCAGTATAAAATCGCTATTTCGTCCTATTTACCCACCATAAGCCTCTGACGCATGCCCTGCATACCAAGTCTTACCGCTGCTGACCACGAGAGTGTAGATATTTGGACCATATCTCACAGATCACGACAGACCTTCGTCACCTTAGAGGTGAATCGAACTACGTTACTGATGCTCTGTCATGTATCTAAGTGAATGCAGTTACTTTACCGGTGCCTGCTCTCCCTGCTGTGGCTGCTGCCTAAGCAAGTGGTCATTTCTGTACAAAAACACAGCATCTTACAGCCCTTCAGTACCGAGAAGTATCGCTAGCTACTAGCTCAGTTACTATCTTGTATGATAATTCTACTAGTCTTCTCCAGCATATCGTAACCTCTGCCCATCGTCGTCTCGGCTTATTCGCCCTTCACGGACGATCTCATCTAGTTATCGTGGCCACATTACGCCTCATCGCTGCACAATACGTCTGGCAGTCCATGAATAAGGTTGTTCGTATGTGGGTAAAGCGTTGCTGACACTGCCAACGATCAAAAGTGAACAGGCACAGGCACAGTCTGGTCGACCTCTTAAGTATCAGAACCAGCTTAAAGGCAGATATTTAATGTTCCTCTGTTCAACTTGTATACGGCATAACACTGCCTCTGCCAGACGAATTTTTCACACCACGGAGCAGTAACAACTACGGTAGTTCTGACTACGTCCAACGGCTGTCTGAATATAAGCGAACACTGCCTGCGGTGTCAACTCGAATAAAGTATCAACAGGCCGCTCTCCCCCGAGAGTTGTATTCCTGTTCACAAGTTTTCACACAAGTAGATTCGGCACGCAACAGACTTACGGAGAACCTTTTCTTGTGATTTCCATTCATGAAAAGACTTTAAAGGTTGGTCGACATCGCTGCGTGGAGATAGTCAGCACTGACCGTCTCAAGCCCTGTATACTTACTAGAAATAACAACAACTATCCAATTCGTACTCTATTGGTCAAGTATGTACCAGAATTGATGTTAAAGAAAACACTTTGAGTACAACCCAATGTATTTCAATCAGATTTCGGATCGGACTCGGAAAATGTACAATATAATCATTGTTTGGTAAAAAATCCATAGCCGTCACAGCTCAAATAAAAATCTAGATTGCCTTAATTTATTTTTATATTGGATGTAGGGACTGCTTTCCCTAGGATGAGCTCTGTAGTAATAGGATTGATAACGGAAATGAGGATAGACCTGTGTCTGCCGGAATTGTGTTTGATTATATCGGTCGTGGGTCCTAAAACGATGCTAAGGTCGCTATTCTGCCAAGACACCCGCAGCATGCTTATTCAGGCGCTTACAGCATGATTTAGAGGTTGACATTTAATAAAAACAACAGTTAGACAGTGAAATTTTTAATTATCAATGTTTTTTTACAAACTCTACTCTTTTAACTGAAATTTCGACTTCAGTGTTCATAAATCTTTCTTCTTACTTCAACTTCTCTTCTATCCACTTGACACTCCACAATTCTTCCTTCTTCACTGCTGCACTCCTTTATTTGTAGGTTATATTCTTATATTCCTATAATTTACTTTAATTTTAGTTATCAGTATGAATTTCATCTTGACTTACCTTAGTATTGACCACCTCAACATTACAGGTTAAGTAGTGCTTTGGTTATATGTATACATATATATATATATACCGTTTTTCTCTCCCTCTTTTCTCCCTTTTCAGAGCCCTATTCACAGTGGAAAATCCACGGTGCCTCTGTAGAACATGCACGTCTAGATCACAGCTTGTATCAGGCAAGTTCCAATTGACCTTTCCCAACAAATTCACTATTGATCTAAGCAAACCGCCGAAGAAACCTACTGCGCACCTCCCCTATTTGTACTCTCCTGTCAGTGACATGGTGTAACTGTGCTATCAGAGGCTGACTGTTATACTTAATTTAACTGCAATAACTTTTGCACTAAATGTGAAAGCATTTGTGACAATTTGATCTAGCCTGTAAACTGGCATGCCTCCTGTAACCTAATGTAATTTGAGAATAAATATTACTTATTATTTGTTTCTCAAATTTGATCCATCGATTCTCCAACATTCTTCGTTGACGATCATTATCATAACAAATAACTTCTGCAGACCTCAAAAATTCCATTTTTCGACAGAGAACCCTTTTTTATTTAATTTAGATGAAATCCGCTTTGATATAACCCAGTCTTCTGCTGGAAAACCCCACAAACAGTGAAGCGCTGTAGTATGAACAAGAATTTTTCAAGTGAGGAATTATTAAGTCTTCTCAAAACATAAATAAAACAATTAAAACTTTTCTTTACATCTTAATACAGTTTATCACAATTCCCATAAGTAAAAGTTAGTCTGTGATTTAATAAATCACAAACGCACGTGACAAAGAAGCCTTTATTCTATTCCACATTGACATAGACTCGACGGCGTGAAAGTGAGTTTTTGGTGCGATCTCAATCCTTTGTTATCTGTGCAGTCTAACCTATCTACAGGTGACGGTATTTTGAGTCCAATAATAAGTAACCCAATGTAAAACATAATGGTCGATGGTAGGCAGAAAACCGACAGACTTAATGTGCTGGTACTGGTTGACATTTTTGAGACGGTAGAAGAGGTTACGACACCAATTCGAGGAATTGTATGCTCTACCTAAGACAAACTTATAGTACCACAAAGCCGAAAGATGTAAGCAACTGTGAGGCAACAAAGTCAGAACCTGAGATCGCTAGATAGAGTTACAGCAATTTTTTAACTTTAAAATCAATCGTTATTGTCTTTTTTTTCACTTTTACTGAACCATATTTTGAGAGCCAGAGTATGGAGGTATCGTCACCGAAACATCTTTCAGTGAAAAAAAGTTTGGTCGAATCGTGATGTTGTTGATGAAGAGAGAAGATGCAACACCTGGAAACGCCAATGAGACACCGAACCTTCTTCAGATGTTTATTCCTGAAATTCCAACCTCTACCAAAATTGTTTTCAGCCGCTGCCCTGACGTAGAACGGAAATATCTGAACTCAGGGTTTCCTGACTAGTGAAAGCAAATCTCCTGATTAGTTCTGAAGTCTTGCCGCAGCAGAACAACTTAGGTGAACAGAAATTGTTGGTACTTTGGGGAATTGTGTGACTACTACTGTCCATACACTATTCATAGTACTTTCACTAAATTAACTAACTATTACTTTGATAGTTTTACAGGAATACTGACAACTGTATCTCAAATAAAATAATATAACGGCAAATTACTACTCAAAAATCTACTCATTTCAGAATACAGTATCCCTCATAACAAATCAGTCTTTTCAAAATTGTTTTTTGTCGAGAAAACGCTTGTCATTGAATGTGTCGCCATGTCATTGTCCTGTTAGTCTCGCCTAATTATCCCCGAATGGAAGGTTAAGAAGGCTAAATTTTTGAAAGAATACATATTTTAACGATATAATCTTACATAAGATACGAAACACTTATACTCTAAAATCTATCAAGTCCAAGTCGCCAAAAGCCTGTCATATGACACACGTGCCATGTCTTCAAACTAGACTAGAAGACATCAATATGATAAAAATGAGCCAATACTATTCAAATTTAACATATTAGTGGGAGCAAGTGAACTTCTCAGTTTCTTGAATACAATCAAGCAAAAGACAAGTTTTACGTGATGTTAAGATTAACTACTGTCAACAGAAGGCAAGAAAAATTTATTAAAGACCAGTAGTATCAATGTGCCACTCATATCTAAATCATGAATGTTATGGATATAAACCAACTCTGAAGGAATCTCAGACCTTACAAGTATCCCATTATCGATAAACTCGCGCTTATACATCAAAATTTAAAACGTGGCAGAAACTGAGGTTAGTGTAAGCGATGTCTTTTACTCCGAAAATGTCAACATGAATTCGTCGATAAACGATCGATCAGTTACAGTCGTGAGTGAACTCTGATGATGGTAACATTATTTCGTGTGTAATATATACTTTAGAAAACTGCTTATTTGCAAACTGTTTTACTAGTACTAGCAAATTACCATTTTATATTTCGTTTAGTTTGCTTTAGAAAGGCAAATCTTTTAAGTTTTTATTCTGCTAACAGGTTCTTTTAGACTTTCATTCCTAAAAAATAAAAATATAAGCCCTCAATAGTTTGATAATTAGAAAATAAACGCTTTGAACCTCTTGATGCATTGGTTAACATTTATTAATCAATTGACAGTAATTCTTCCGCTAAATATTTGAACACTTAATAGACAAAATCTCCCATATACGTTTATTGATCTTAGTTTTACTGCAGTTAGTATAATGGATTTTCTACTCTTGTAGTTCACCCCGGCTCAAACAGTTTAGGTTCATACGCGTTCACCCAGTCAGGGACCAAAAACACTACAATTCTGGGAGAAAACGGTTCTATTTTAATGAACAAGGGAAATACAGACAATTACCAAAACGATATTACACCTTCGAGCTTCCAATTACCACAATGGGTCCCGTTTCTAGAAGAATAAATATTTCCAGTCCGAATTGCCACGGTATCAAATCCAAATATGGCTGTAGCCATATTAAATATCAAATTTAAACAACATATGTACAGTTCAGAAGGAAACATAAAAAACTTCAATATAAGTACAAGATATAGAAATAATAACAATATACAATGATAAAATCTCAAAATGGAATCAAATAGAGTACCAAATGTCAACAGAAAGAGTCAGTCATATCATAACAGAAAGTTATATACATGGAGGGATTTTCCAAAAAACAAAACCTTTAAAATAGATTCTACACTTAGTACTCAACCAGTTATACCACTATATCTGCCTTACTCAAACAAGCGCTGCTCTCAGTCAGCTTTACATTTTGAACCATAACTCATGTAAAAGAGAGATATCAGCAACTTCTAAACCAACCAATAGGTTGAAATCTGTAAACCCTACATCTGTAGTTCAAAGAGTCATACCATCTTATGAGCTCTGTTCTTCTTACAAACTAATTCCCCTTTCACTAACAGATACTTCGCATAACAATCCTTCCATCTCCTTGTTCGATACGCTGACTTCAAAATCCGTAGACAGAAGACATACTGTTCTGATATGTACCAAAATGTCAATACAGAATAAACATCATTGCAATCTTTTGAAACAAAAATCAAATCAGGGCGTCTAACAATTTATCCGATACGCACCACAATAATAATCAACGTCGCAGAGATGTACGACAACTGAAGACTCAGTCGCCCAAATTACCGATAAACGTAACCAGTTAGCACTGTTCATGAGCATACTGACTTCGAATAATTATAAAGATCTCGAGGAAAATGAATGGATCCTACAGTTTGTAGCTGAAGAAGAGTACTGTCTTCCTACAATAAGGTTGCAAATATTCGCCCTGGCTGCACATCCTCCACGAAGCTGAGAGCTACTTACCTTCAAAAATTTAGTATTTTTAACGTCATTGGCTAAGCCACCTACCTCAGAAAAAATTCAATGAAACAACATGCCCACTCCAGTTCAGATTTGGCTGACGTAACGATGCTAAACAATTTATTCATTTCGGCATGAATATTAGCTCATCAATCTCTTATAAAAACATAAATGTTACTCCAGGTGTAACGCCTTGTCATCGTCCTATGGAAAGAACATGAGCGACAAGATAGCATGGTTGTGTCACAGTGAACTATCAACTGTAGATATCTCTCGACCCTATTAGGAACAATGCACACATCGATTATGAACGACATGTGAGAATGCATATGATAAATTAATCTACAATAATAGTAATACTTATTATTATTAATTCTTAAACAACAACATGTTACAAGAGGCATGCCAATTTACGGGCAAGATCAAAAGGTTAAGATTGCTAACATATATTTTGTAAAACGTTGTTCAGTTGCTGAAGTGTTTCTCAAGATACATTGGCTTCATATAGATGGCTAAAATTTCCCACATAAAACTATAGATAAATTTCCAGACTCTGCAATGTACAATGCGATTAGTTGGCGCGAGTTACAACGACTGTGTTTCGACAAACTGTTAGTGACTGCAAAACAGTCCAAGGTAAAGCTAGAGGAAATTCAGAAGGAGCAGATTGTTTGCTATAATGTCGGTGAACAGAATATAATAATCAGGCACAGTAATCTGGTGCTTTTATGATATTTTCTTTTTCCTTTTTAACTCTGCAGCCAAAGAAGTCATGAGTGAGCTCTTTTCCAGTATAATTGTCCAGATCTGCTTGTAATAGGATTTCTTGGTAGAAAGTTTAAACCACTGTCACCAACATAAGTCTTAGACGAGGTTAACCAGGAAAAAGCTCCATCAACACCACTGATCAGTTACATCCTGCTGTATCGTAAGGAGCCGTAAGCAAACAAAGTGTTCTGCCCACAGACATGAGTAGATCGAGATCATCACCCCATCATCATGAATGCTGGTCAGATACACCGCCCTTCCTCTTTTTGTGGTGTTAGGCTCATTTACGTTTGGTGGTAGATTTTAAACAATGTTTTTTAGCCTACGCCATATTTTTATTCACCTTTTCGGAAAACATTTTCTCTACCAGCTCCACGTTGCAAGCAAACCAGACAACTTTGCCTTTTTTATGAAAGACAAAATATCGCAGTAACATACTTAATAATTTAATAATAATTTATTCTCAAATAACATACATGTTACAAGAGACATGCCAATTTACAGGCAAGATCAAAATGTTAAGATTAGCAACATATTTATTTTAATACGGTATACAGTTACTGAAACATTTCACACGATTCATTGGATTCCTAAAGATGGAATGTAAAATGCGAATAATTGGCCCAAGTTACGAAGGTTGCGTTACGACAATCATCTTATGGACTGAGAAACGATTCATGGTAGAGATAGGTTTTCATATAACAAGAATTGATGCGGTAAATGTACAAAGTACTGGTTGATATTGATTAGCTAATGATTTCACATGTTCTTGGGTAGGGTAACCAAGTCTACTGCAAATATCCAGACTAATATATGAGGATTGGAATAAGGTTCTGAAAAAAGAGAAATAAAGAAAACGGGACGAGGAGCGGAACAGAAAATATTCTTGTTCAAAGCCGAACAACGGCTTCACACATAAATTTACGGATAAAAAAACGCATGTTTACTCAGACTTTTTTAATATCAGAAGACTAACTGCAAACCTGCACTTATGTAGGTTAATGAAGACAATTCATTAGTGAGATAACTAATGGGAAGTTAGTCGAAAGAATAGAGGAAATTCAGAAGAACCAAGTTGTTAGTAATAATGTTGATTTACAAAATATAATAAAGAGACTCAGTGATATAATTTTTTGTTTCATTTATTCTTTTTATTTTTAACTCTGAGGCTCAAGAAGTTAAGAATGAGCTCTTTTCTATTAAAGTTGTCCAGACCAGCTTGTAATAGGATTTCTCGGTAGGAAGTAAAAACCAGTGCAAGGTTACAGACATGAGTTGTAGACGAGGTTAACAAGGAAAAGTAACATCAATATCACTGATTTGTTACATCCTGCTATATCGTAAGGAGCCGTAAGCAAACAAAATGTTCTGCCACACAGACATGGGTCGATTGAGTTTATCGCCCCACCGTCATGCATGTTGGTCAGATACACCACCCTCCCTCCTTTTGTGATGTTAGGCTCTCTTACGTTTAATGGTTAATTGTAAATAATGGTCTATATTCTACTCTCAGTTTTTTTTTGTACACCTTATCGGAATTAACATTCTCTACTAGTTCCAACATTACAAGCAATCCAGACAACTTTACCAGACAATATATCCACATAGCATATCACACTGATTTTAAGTAAACGAATGGTATGATTTGTAAGATGAGTCAATTAATAGGTAGTTTGGAAATAGGAAGGACAGGGAGCTGGAACAAGGAGAAAGAGAGAAAAAAGAGTTGAAATAATGTTAAAAATTAATGAATAAAGCGATAAGTTGGTAAGTAGGCAAGGTGTTTGGATGTTAATGAATTGGGGAAATAAAAATCAGTTAAACTGTTGATACTTAAATAAGAATGTACTCACAATGATACACGGTGTTTGAGTTCCTTGTAATTGACAGTAGTTGAACAGCATCTACAGGCTTTTCAATTTGTCTGTCTACTAGAAATAAAAACTAAAACTGCTTTGAAGATATGAAAATAATAATCGGAATTTAAATTCAGAGAAAAGTCACGGGTAACACTTCAAAGGCGTAACCTATTACTGTTAGTAGGAGCAGGGGGATTTGTCTATCATTTCGTGATACATGTATGGGTGGTAATGAGAACACAATATGTTCATAGTCTATAATTCGTTTCTGAGGTTCATCTAAATATTTGGTGGACCATAAAAGAGTGCCTGGGGGCTTGGTGTGAGTTCCGGGAATAGTAGATATATTTCTTTAGAGTCTAGCAACGGCATGACTAGTTTCCTGAACTTAGTGATTGTGTCACAGATACGGATAGTAATTGGTAACCTATTCCACAATAGACTATATCGTATTATAAAGAAATTACAACGCAATGATTTTTTGTGTTTTTCCTGTAAAAGTGTATATGCGTTGTTTCGAAGTCTGTAAGCAGTGTCGTGGTTCATAGTTGGGCGGTATTTTACGAACGAAAGACCATTTATTAGTTTTGAGACGACGGCACCATAGAGATCCTAGGGAAAGATGCTTGCATCTTTCTGTGTAGTCGAGGTTATGGCTCAATCCGAGCAGTCGCCTAGTGAAGCTTCTTTGTACATTTTCTACTCGCACTTTGTCCATGATATTCAAGTTTGAAAAGATGAGTGAACAATATTCAAGTGTGGGCCTTATACAGATTTTGAAGATAGTAAGCTTAGCCTCACTTGTGAAGAAGTTCTTGTTTATAAACTCAATTAGTCGTCTAGATTTAGAGATAATATTTGAGGCACGTTCTTCGAATTTTAGGCTTTTAGAGTAACTAATACCAAGGTCACGCGCTGATATGTGTCTGAACCCTACATTTTTGTAAGTACAGTAGTGCATCAAGGTGACGCTTGCTAAACTGCATTATGCCACATTTGTTGTGGCATAAACGGCAGCTGCCATGTCTCGCTCCAGGTAGTTAAGTCATCAAGATCACTCTGAATCTTAGCTATATATTCGCTCAGATCTTCAGGCTTATAGCTGTATACTATTTTCAGATCATCAGCATATAAGTATGCTCTTCCAAATTTTATCGTATTACATATATCATTTATGTACATTAGAAACAAGAGTGGACCTAAGACACTTCCCTGGATAACCCCACTGGTTATTGGTCTTGGTGATGAAAGACACTCGTTGTACTTAACCATTTGTTGTCGCCCATTTAAGAATGAAGCTAACCATGAGTGTAGTGGGTTTATGATTCCGAATGACTTCAGTTTAAATAGAAGCCTTTTGTGTGGGACTTTACCAAAAGCCTTTTTAAAATCGAAGAAAAGAACTGATACTAGAAGCCCTTTGTCTTGTTTATGCGTGATATCGTTGAAATAATCTAACAGACATGTATCACACGACCTGGACCTCAAGAATCCATGCTGTGAGGTCGATATCAGATTGTTACTAAGTAGATGTTGTAGTAACTCTGCCTTAACTATTTTCCCCATAACCCGAGATACTACCGAAGTTATGTTCATAGGTCGGTAATTTTCAACGTTCGCTGTAGGCCCACATTTTATTGTGGGGATGATATGTGTAGTCTTCCAGTTATTAGGGTAACACTCTGTGGAGAGAGATATAGTAAATAGTTTGAGAAGAATAGCACACAGATCATTGCTACCATTTTTCAGCATGCTGGCTGGGATGCTATCTGGTCCTTCAATGTAAGAGTGCTTTAGTGTACTAATCGCCTTTGAAATGTTCTGTACACTAAATTCAACACTGGCGATTTCACAGGGAGGAGTTTGGGTCAGGTGTGTCTCATTTGTTGAGTTTTCGTTTGTTAATGTGGCACAAAAATGTTCGCTAAACAACACTTGATTGTCCTTAATAAATACGCTACCTCCTTTCACTTTGGAGCATTTGAGTTTATTCCGAAGGAGTGTTATAAGTTCAGAGGATTCATTGTTCAGCTGAACAGCAAGCTTTTCCTGTGCGATTGCCTTTTTAGTACGTGTTATTTCTGCCTCGACACGTATTTCAGTCATCGTTACTAATGAGGAGAAATCATTACAGTTATGAAATCTGGAAGCATGTCTTCGAAGACGTTTACGTATATGATCTGGCATATATAAGTCCTTAGGAATTCTGGGTCACCAGGATTCTAAAGGTGCAAATTTGTTGAAAATGCTATCTGTGTTGCGATAAAATACATTTATTAGTTCATCAGTATTGTTTGCGGTAAAGTAGTTTGTCCAGTCAATGCTTCTGAGGCAGTTACGGAAGTTTGACTAATCAATCCTACGAAAGTCCCTACGAAGTGTAGTGGATTTATACTTTATAGTTGTAGCTCCTATATCAAGGCTGCATATGACCATATTATGATCTCTACCCGGGAACTTTTTTCCAACATATACAGTGTGAGGAATGAGATTGCTGGTGAAAACCAAATCCAATGTATTTTGATTTCTGGTTGGGCCGTTAACATGATGAGTCCACTCTCCAAGCTCTAAGCATTCAATAAATGATTCGAATCGTTTAGGTGCTTTGATTGGGAACCAAGAGATTTCAGGCATGTTGAAGTCCCCACAAATAGCCTTGCTTGTGAACGGTAGGGATGAAACAAACGTGAATACTTCTGACAGTAATGCTAGATCTGTTGGTGCATTAGGCTGTCGGTAGACATATTCGAACAGTAAGGAAACTGTATTTGACGGTTTTAGAACGATCCACACAGAGTCTGGCAATATGTTTAGTTCCGATATATCACATAAGAGCGAGTTTAGGCTAGAGTGGGCATATATGAGGCATCCTCCACCTCTTCCTTGTAACCTATCACTTCGAAACAGATCATAGTTTTCAAGAGATATAGTAAGATCAGAAATATTACTACAGGTCCATGCCTCAGTTATCATACTAAGTGATGGTTCGCAGATAGTAGCAAACATGACTAGGTCTGTTTTTTTATTACAGATTGAACGAGCAATAATAAGACATATATTAAACAGATGTCCCGCTAAGTTAAAATAGTTTAGGGTATCTTGGGTAAAGGAGTTACTATGACCTACGTGAGTGTGGTATGAGGAGTTAGGGGGGACATGGTAAATAAATTACTGAAATTTACAGGAGGGGTTGTTAGCCCGGGGGAAAGGGGGAGAATGTTGTCTGTTTGAGATTGTGCGAGGAGCGTGCTTTTATATTCTGTATGTGGCATGAAATGACTTGAGCTATATGTCGCGAAAGAGGTACCACAAGTGGCAGTTCACCACCGTTTCTAGTAATGCCTTGATGACACAGCTCGTTACTAAGGTTAAATTTATAGGGAATGGTTTTAACTTGGGGAGGGTTAACCATATACGAGTGACAGTTGTTATGGCCTTCTCTAAATTTTGGGGTCATGTTTACCAGCTGGCCTGGTAGAGCAGGATGCATAGAATTTTCATTCTCAGCGTTTTTGCGAATAGAAGCCCTGGTATTTAGGTTAGGGTGAGGGGTGAAAAATCTTCCATTTCCATTTTCACTAATAATTCTAGGATTAGGTGGTTGGGTAGTGCACCTAGCTCTTGGATAATAATTATTTGTGCGCATGATCAGATGTTGGTCTGATATGTTCTTAATATTATCAGTCTTACAACTTGGAGAGGCTAGGGGTGTTACGTCCAGTTTTTTGCTCGTTGATCTTACGAAGCACGGTTGTCGAGCTATTTGTAATTCACAGTCCCCAAATGTTTAAGCCAAGAACGAAACTCCAAAGTAGATACCAAAGTTTATTCCAAATCACAAATTCGACCAAAATACTGTATTACAAATAGACGACCAATGTCTTTCTTCTAATTTATTAGCTCTTGGAGCAAAAAACTGCAAACGAACAACAAAGAGAAACGGGAGTCCAAAATGTCCGCAAATAATAATTCAAACAAGTTCACAAGTTAAGTAAAACAAATGTACCCCAAAACAGTGAAATTAATGATATTTATACATGAAGGTTTTGATCAGCAAAATGTCTTCGTTTCTCCCGTAACACTCCCGACCAAAAGAACCTTGGTTCTTTTCACCGACAAAAATATATAACAACAATCCAAGTATGTGCATCACAAGCAATCAACAACAAACATTCAATATAAATTCTACACCGGCCCACAATATCCCTCTAAGCAAAACAAGCCCTTTCTAACACTTCAATTTACGGTTCATTCTCATCCCCTAATCCACACCGGAAGAACGAGTAGGATTTACAGCAGTACGCCTACCCGCCCTCCAACATGGATATAACCTATCAAACTAACTATGTACCTGTACCTTAGATATCAGGTCCTTGATTCCCCTATCTATCGTAGCATGACCTAACGGTAGTATAAACCTTATCCAATTCACCCACACGAACATGTGCAACACGTCGTAAAGCTGGTCATATCCTCTTAGAGATTTACTTTCCACCTCATGGGGATGAGTCGTTAATCCACCACCCATTGCTCCAAACAGCAGATACGATGAAGCCCGTGATGCTGACTTATCAACAGAAGTTCTTGACCCATAGATAATATGCAAGGGCAGGATCTCCGATTTTGACGTTTCCTCGTCCCCCGCAGACTCTAGGTGGCATAACATTGGAACAATATTCAACTCTCCATCTCCTGGTGCAGAGGTTTGATCAGCATTCGTCAACGTCGACAAATCATTTGTCACATGAGTGACATCCAGATTATTATCATCGTCATTATGATTCCGTTCTGTCAGACAAGTCGCGTCGATTTGGTCTGCATTAGCATCCGTCTCAGAGACACAAGACATATGCTCATCAATAGCATCGTCATCACACAACACTGTAGACTGGCTGTTACCATCAAACACTTTCTTCTCATCATCACTTGACTGACAGTCAACCGGAATAGGAACAGTTACAGTTGCACAACCTTGTGCATCTTCGATCAACTTAACATTCGTGACGAGGTCCAATGACGTCGAAACACTAGGAGGCTCATTCGATGAAGTTGATAGACTAGTCACTATAAGTGGACTGCTGACACTTTCTATCTCCTTATTATCACTGTCACTACTAAGGTTCTGATGACTACTACTTCTATTGCTAGTCATAGCATCCGAAAGAGAACGAAGTTTACACTTCTTAATATTAGTAGCATCATGTTGTTTCTTATGCTTCTTAGCTTGGGTGGCAGTATGCAAGCGTAACGTACGATCATTTCGACGACGATGAGCGTCCTTTAACTTCCATAGATCACTATTACCCGCCGTACTACCAATGCTATTATCATTGGTAGTCGCATCTGTACAAGTAGCAATACACTTCTCATGATAACCAGTCGACTCATACACAGTATCCAACTTTACTCGATCAACAATACTTTCATTACCAGGAATGCTCTTAACCTCTTCTATCTTATCACTGTTGGTAGTGCTCATCCCGATACCTGTAGTACGAGTCAATGATGGTGAAGTGCGACAGGTGGACAATTCCATGCTTGATTCCTCATGCTGCATATTCAAAACAACAGCATGTCCATTAAACCTAGATGACTCCTCATTGCACCTAGGGTACCGAATGTTAGCATTCGCAGTACTGCCATCACTATAGCTAAAGCTATTGCCACCGACGCCTACGTTCTCCACTCTCAAACATCCAATTTCGTCTTGATTCGAAGTACTCAAAGAAGCTACATTAGCAGCGTCAACCGACGAAACAGCACTACCTATAATGATTCCACTATCGTTACCATCTCGTTTATTATTCACATCAATTACACTATTAATAGATACATGGGGTTTCACCTCCACCTTGACGTTATTGTTGTCGACAATGATGTTCCGACTATTCACAGTTAATGACGAGTTGCGAGATAGTTGGCATGCAGGCTTCAAAGCTACGCTACCACTTTCACTAACACTATCAATGTCGATATGACTACTTCGACTAGTATACGACCGTCCATCCGTTGACCGTAAACAAACATCAGCAGGACGCGCTAAGCAGCTATTATCTTCCGCTTCAATATCATGATGCTCCATAGAACTAGATATAGTAGCCTGCAGACATCCTGATTGCTCAGCAACATGAAGTGCTGTGTCACTATATACACTTGTTGTCCTAGGATCAACTCTAGGTCCTGTTAAATAATTTACGTTACGTGAAAGGTTCCGAACATAAGCTTTATTCCATACAGTCAAACCTGTTTCGTCTTTGTTCTTATTCACTAACCTCTGTTTGCTCGAATCCAAATAACCGTTCCTTGATGTTCGAGCAGTTAAGAGGCTTTTACCATCACACACTTCGGATCCATCTTGATGCCTACACTTTTCACCCTTTTCTTTCTTTTCCATACTTAGAAAAGCCATCTTATCTGTTACACCAACCGGCTTCTTGCTAGGACACGCATCAAGAGGTTTTACATCGTTACGGTCACATACTCGTCCTTCATCAGCGTATGCTTTCGTGATATAATTGACAACTCTCTTATCTTCTGAGCGTGCTTTAGGTAGAAACGAAAAATCCTCATGTCCCACACGCAGACCACTAGTAGCTTCCGTATTATGTTCTGTTTTAGCCCGATAAGCTAATCTTCCAAACCTACTACTAGCTATCTTAGCATGAGACATAATAAATTCCGTCAATTCGTTAAAATTAGGCTCTCTCTCCTCTTCGTCCCACTTGATTCCTAGCTCTGCCCACTGGGCTTGCATTCGACGAGGTAAGAGCCTGACTATTCGTTCTAAAGTAACCATGGAATTAAGTTCCGTTGTGCAATTTAGCTGTTCTAAAGTTAAAGCAGCATTCTGCATTTTAATAGCCATTTCGTCAATAATTCAGAATCATTAAAATCTACATTCCCAGTTCTAAATAAATCCTCTAAGGTTTCTCGGGCTATTACATGCGACTGTCCAAAGAGCTGTTTGAAAATGGCCTTAGCTCTCTTATATCCTGCTTGTGGATCCATAATAATACAGCCTTCAATCGCATTTTTTGCTTTTCCTTTACAATAGTATGACAAATATGACAACAACTGGCCCTTGTCAGACAGTTTACTCTCTATAATGCTTGTAAACTGACTAATAAAACGGTGGTACTGGCTAGGTTGTCCGTCAAAAAACATCATATCGATTTTAGGCAAAACCGTATTATTAACCGTAGCACGTAACGTGTCCTTTAATTCATCAATACAACCGCATTTTGAGGCATTAATTACCTTATTACGCTCAATATCACAATCCAAATACCTTTCGACCTTAGAATTTATCTCAGCTTTGTCTACTGACAGTTGGTTATCGTTTTCTATGAGCTTACATTCTAATTCAGCCATATCAACTTCCTCTTGAAGCTCTAACATTTTAAGCTGCTTTTCTAACTCAAGTCTCTTTTCCAAATTCTTCTTCTTAATTAATGCCTTATCTAACTTAAATCTAGAAGTACTAAACTGAGATGAAGACTTACTATTAACACTAATATCATCAAGTTTATCATCATTAACATCAGACATACCACAAACAGCTTTAAAATATTTACCATCCATTTCGTCCTGCTCCTTCAGCCTTTTGCTTCTAGTTTCCATTGGATGCTTTTGTTAGAAATCGATTACCAAGCAAATATGAAATTATTCCAAACGTATTCGCCAATAATAACAAAATGTCCAAAAGTATCCAAAAGATAACCAAAGAACCAAAACTGAATTGTCCAAAGTATCCAACGACCAAATTAAAAGTTAGAAGAACTTTTGGACCCAAATTTCCAAAAGTTTCCAGCGACCAAAAATTGAATTGAAGAACCTCTGGAGTCAAACGACCAAAAGAATCCAGTTTATGACAAATTTAAATTAGAAGAACTTTTGTTACGTCCAGTTTTTTGCTCGTTGATCTTACGAAGCACGGTTGTCGAGCTATTTGTAATTCACAGTCCCCAAATGTTTAAGCCAAGAACGAAACTCCAAAGTAGATACCAAAGTTTATTCCAAATCACAAATTCGACCAAAATACTGTATTACAAATAGACGACCAATGTCTTTCTTCTAATTTATTAGCTCTTGGAGCAAAAAACTGCAAACGAACAACAAAGAGAAACGGGAGTCCAAAATGTCCGCAAATAATAATTCAAACAAGTTCACAAGTTAAGTAAAACAAATGTACCCCAAAACAGTGAAATTAATGATATTTATACATGAAGGTTTTGATCAGCAAAATGTCTTCGTTTCTCCCGTAACAAGGGGCACATCACATGACATTAAAGGAGAGAACCTGTTCATCGTAGCTGGGAAATTCGGTGGCAATCGGGTTTGAATCCTACCTATTTTTTTACTTAGACCCAAGATTTAATCAGTTCACTCTTTTTAGTTAGAGACGGAGAATGTTTTGGTCCTCTGAACGTGTTTTTCAAAAACACGTCAGTTTCTATCGTATTCTCTCGTGCAATATATTTTCGGGATTGATTCTTAATTTTATTAGTTTTAGCTGGGACATATACAGTCAAGTTAACGTTCGAACAGCTGGGATTAGGAATGTAAGTGTCGTTCGATTTCTTGGTGGCGGAGAGGATCCGTACTTTGTTAGAAGGTTTACACTCCACAGGCTTATCAAGATCTACATCGTGGTTTATTTGTTTATTTACTTTCATGACACTGAGGGTTGTTTTCTGTAGATTTTCTGCTGTAACACCGTTATGTGATCTAGTCGCCTCTCTTGTTTTGACACGACGTTGAAAAGGCGTTAGATCCCGGGTAACCTTTACTTCTTTGTATAAGGTTGATGAGCTAATATTTTTGCTCAAACGGATAAATTGTTTTGAGTCTTTGCAGCAACCGAATTCGAAAAGGAGAGGGCAAGTTGATTTGTCTGATTTTTTTCTGAGGGGAGTGACGTGACAACTGACTTTTGCCATATCACACGCTTTTAGACTGGTATCCTTTAGCGAAGTCAAGGATGTGCGGTCGAGGAGGTTATATGCAATCGCATTGCAGGAAGACATTATTCTTTTCGTAACTTCCTCAGCTACAAAATCTAGGATATATTCCGCTCTGGCTAATTCTTCTAGGTTCCTATCATTATTCGTGGCCCATAAGTGCATGAGGGGTGCTAACATGTTAAGCTTATGGCTAATTTAGGCAAGTGAGTTTTGTACCTGTCGTATCCCGCTGCCATGGTTATTACTACTATTAACGGTTTCGGATGGAGCATTCAACTCCTTGGTATGTGAATTTCCAGATTTTGGCTTTACAAGATTATGCTGAAGTTTTTTCTGTGTAGACATTTCGGGATACTTGGGTGTAGTATCTCTTATATCTATGAGTTCCACTATTGGAATACTTAGTGAAGATTCATCTGGCATAGGGTTTGCAGATTTTGATCTTTTGGGTGGTTTAAAAGTTGGAGACATTTCTCTTTTACTCGAATTACTTGCCATAATGGAAAATTGGGTGGGATAATTGCTTGTCTAAGTCACTCAAATATCTAAGGGTATAACTTTTTGTGTATTAACTGTGTTAATACTGAAAATCAATGGCGGATTTTTAAGATAAAAGGTTCAGTTATGAAGTGTAAGAGTCACTGTAAGTCAATAAGTAGGCCTCAGAAAGTGTATTCAAAAGTTAAAAACGTTATCAAACGACAAGTATGTATTAACTGATTAAAAACTTAAAGGGTTTGCTTTCTAGAAGCAAAGTGCACCGGGTACAATAGATAAATTCTACTAAATCAGTGTAGAATCCTTTTTGAATGTTTTGTGTTTTGGAAAATCCCTCCATGTTTACATATTTTTGTTATGACATGACGGACTTTTTCTGTTGACATTTTTGGTAATTTATTTGATTCCAATTTGAGATTTTATCATTGTATATTGTTATTATTTCTAAATTTTGTACTTATATTGAAGTTTTTGTGTTCGCTTCTGATTGTATATATGTTGTTTAAATTTGACCTTTAATATGGCTACAGCCATATTTGGATTGATATAGTAGCCGCTGGACTTAATGTCACTTATCTATCGTTCTTTCTGATACTCTTCGGAGTAATTGTATCCTGGAAGGAGCATTAATTCCAGGTAATGCTTTGTATTTCCATGTCTTTATTAAATAAGACCGCTTTCTCCTAGAATGTTTGTCGTTTTTTGATTTGTTTGGACCTGGGATTGGGAGAAACGAGTACAGGAGTGCACCTATTGTAACCCATTGGAACGGCCACTGTAGAAATCCATTTACAATGCCCTACAAATGATAAATTTCCGAAAAACACTATACCACGTGAAAAATGTTACCAGTTTCACAGTTCGCGCGCAGATAAATGGTCTTTGACCCTCCCTTGTAGATAACTGAAAAGTTTACAGAAATTTTTGATAAATAGCCCTGAAATGTCGTGTTAGAGCGGGTTTCAGTAGGTGAAGAAGTCTCTGCGGGGTGATAACTCTGTCTTGTAACGCTTGCCTGACTACTAGTACGTTAACGTACCTGTATTCATCTATTATCTGGTATAATAATAATTTTCATCTAAAAGTTACTTCATAGACTGATACCATTAATGTTTTTCAGAATGAACAGAGGTTCCTTAATGCTTGACAAGTCGCTCCAGGTATTCGATAAAATGTACTTTCATCACTAGATTTATTGTCTTTGATGAAGATGCTTTAACACAAATAAATGAAAGCTGGTTTGCTTAAGAAACAACAACCAATTGTGGTGGAACAAAAAACTATTTCTTTGCATATTCAGAAACAGCGACTAATTTTTACCGTGAATCAAAAATCTTCTGTTGAAAAGGGGTATAACAATTAGGCCAAATACGTTGTGTGGTGTGTCGAGGTGGATAGAAGAGAGGTTGACGTAAGAAGCTAGGTGTCTTTACATTGAAGTTGAAAGTTAAACAAGAAGAGTAAAGTTTATGAAAAACATTGGTAATTATATTGTTTATCCCCTATCTTTTTTACTGAAATACCAAAATCTAAGTCATACTGCAAGTGTCTGTGTAGGCATGTTACTGGTTGTCTAGGAAGAATATTGATCCCATCATATTATGGTAAACATGAGTCTCAGGAGTAACAAGCAGATAACAGAAACTTCTCCATCAAAACAGCAGGAAGAAAGCTACATGTTCTGCCTCAAAAACATGGAGATTAAGTTCATCGCCCTCCTTATCCATGTCTGCCAGTCAGAAACTCCGGCCTTCCTCTTTATTGTTGTTAAGCTAATTGTTAAGCTACACTACAAGATTAGGGTGTCAGTTTATCCAGAAGCTTGAATTAGAGGATAAGATTGGATTTAAGTCTGCTTTTTCGCAATGGTTGAATTCCAAGTTAATAACATCGAGTGGAAAAGTCAATAAGTGAGATGTTTTTCAGTACTTAAAAAGTAAAATTACTTTTCTTTGGGCAGTGAATTCATTTATTAGTTCTATAGATTATTTTAGGTCATTAGCGTAGAAGAAGGTTTCGCTTGCATTGAAGCAACTGCATATGCTGTTGATTTGGAGTAAGCAAAGCAGTAGACTCAAGACACCGCCATGCACAACGCCGCTGGTTATAGGCTGTGTAGATGTTGTGGAGTTAATTTCTTTAATTTGGCATATATTCGTTAGAATATATCTAATTATTTGCACAATGCAGTCAGTAATCCCGCCGTAATGAAGTTCGTTGATTAGGCGACTGTGTTGTACCTTATCGAAAGCCTTATTGATATCATAATAGAACACAGCCACTTACCGCTTTTGATGGCGTATGCTGGTAACTGCATCAAAGAAAACTATTAGACATGTAGTGCATGACCTAGTTCTCATGAAGCTATGTTTTGAGCGGTCGATAAGACCTTCTCCCCGTAAATGATTTGATAAATGACCTTTTATCACTTTCTCCATTACTCTAGAGATAACTGAGTTGGCAGTGGTAGGTTTGTGGTTTTAGATTAAGTTTTTCGAACCTGATTTCTGTTTCCGGCTTCAGTGTAGTGAAAACGGTTTAAAACTAAAACTACTAAAACGTCACGTCATTTTCATTCTGCCCCAAATGATGCAAACGATTTACGGAAGTCAGCGCCGTAATGTCTCCTCAGAGCCTGATCTCGGCTTGATAAGCGCTTGAAGCCTTCACACCAGCTTGACGCATCCAGGGCCAACGCAACTCTTGAATTTATGCTCAGACAACTTGGTGCTATCACAATACAATTATTCTTGATGTTGTTTAAGAGATATGCACGTCCACTCCTTGGAGTTCACAATGTCTTCATACCCGCTCTCCCTCAAATATACATGAATCTCTTGTATCGAATGCAGATACGAGCAGTGAAATTGGTGATGGGTTGGAAAATAAAACCTACTAGGATAGACTCCAGCATTTGGGATTATTTCCCCTGATTCGTCCCTTGAAACTTGCTAGTCCTTATTACTGCCATCTCCTCAAATCATTAACTTAGTCTAGCTCGCCTATTATCTTTGTTTCCGCTCCCTTGCTTACACTTCGGTCCTCTAGCACAACCTTCACTACCAATAAATAAAATAAATTATCCATTTACTTACTCAGTCCTGTAATAATATTCTTATTAGCATTAAAAATATCTCCTTATTACTCTCCGAATCGCAACTAAATGATCTCCGCTCTGGTAATGTGATAGCTGTTGGTATAAGGAAACACAATTTCTCTGAAATAAACGTATTCATTCAAATCACGGGACATACAAACTCACAAACCACTGCAAACTGACTAGAATTAGACAGTCGACTGAATAGACCCCGATTCATTGGACACTTCTAAACATCTGGGACCGTATCGAAAGAACAAGAAACCAATTTGTTTATACTAGCTCGTGAAAAAGATATTGAATGTTGTCCTTGTGGATGCGGCAATAACTTCTGTTGACCGGAAGCGCATAACATAAAGTCGCTCTCCTACATATGTCAAGTGAGCGGTCCAGAAATCTCCGAAGTTATTTGGATAAAGTATGTTCATTTTCGTATGTATATTAGATTTTTTGTAGCACTTCAAATCTACTTTTGATCAGGTAAATCACATTCAACTGTTTTAGTGAGTGATTAGTATGATATTCAAGTTGGTATCCCATCACCGGATCTTAAACAATACCTCGGGAAGTCTCATTTACCAGAATCAAAAATTCACAATATTGTGGACTCAGCAGATACAGATGGAAACCAGCTAATTACATATGATGAGTTCCTAAAACAGGTAAGTATTTCTCACATCTAAGGTAATAGATTGGTATGTTGTCAGTGCGTTATCTGATGTAATGCACAGTATTCTAGGGAAAATCATGTGTAGCAAACTATTGGCATAGAATAATTGGTTTCTGTTCGGTGCGGTCGGACGATTGTTTAGTGATGTCGTCTGTTAATTTGACTGACGATCTGTTTGGTGGCATGACTGCTAATCACCCTTGGTTGGGTGCATATAGTGTGTACCTAGCTCTTAGTTGTATGGGTGCAGTTCGACTCTGGGAAAATCACTCAGTTATCGTTGTTGCCATCATCATGGTTGCTTGTAGTTAGCCCACGGATTAGTTGGGAGGCAGTTTGACGCACAAATTTCAAATTGTTACTCTTGGAAACACAAGTCACGATATATTATAATTTTATACAGCAGTATAGGTCGTGTAAGTATGTCGGAATAGTTGTTTGCTTTTGTTGGGCGAAGTCCTGACTTCCAGTGAATGCAATTGTTCCGGATGTGTACGATTTCAGACTGAGTATTTGGAATAGACTAACATGGAGTTTGACTTTTGTAGTATGTTTGCGCAGTTACTTTAGCGTTCAGAATAATGCTTCTTCCGGTCAAATATGAATTTTGACTTCATGGAAAGTATCGCATTAGGTTTGTTACGAAATCTCAACTGAGTTGATCCGTAGTATGGTCTGTGCACACAGCTGTATATTTCCTTTATGTCCTACTTGATATTCGAATCATATGACGCTTTATAATACCTCATGTAAGAAACATTAGATCTTGTCCATATATTTTTCTGTAAGCATTGTTCTTGAGTAGTAGTTGTGTTTATTATAGAAGGCAGCTATAGGACAGTGTTAAGAAATCGCACTAGGTAATGTAACAAAATAACAACTGAATTATCATGCTTTTATGGGTCGTTTTGTGTGCTGAGTTGTACTATGTTACGATTTGAATTTGAACAGGTTCTGTCCGAAGATGAAAAAACTCTCCGAAGATTGCGTATTCACAAACGCATTCTTAATCGAGCTGTGTTAGCAGTAGCGCCAGATTGCGGACGACAACATCAACAAACTGTTGCAATTGATTCTGGCTTTGATATTTCCAACGCACGTATTTCAAGTGAAGCAGATATTGATAATTATATACAAGCATATGACTGTCGCCCTCCTCCTTTATTTATTCCTTTGATAACTGTTGCTGAGGTAATTCATTTCCCGAATAATTATATGTAGTTCTACATGACTTGATTCTTGTTTATGGATTTTTAAACTACTTCGTTGTTCGTTAAACAGTGTCAGCACCTTCCGCTTTGAAAATACTAATATTAATAACGATATATTCTCAAATATAGTCATACGAAGGCAACATTAAACCAGGAAATGGACCTCTAGAGTTTTGAATCGGGTCTAAGTTACATGAAAAATAGTGTATTCTTAGCTTTTGTGTGTGATCTTTCTCACTATGTGTAAGCAGTACAATAACTGTACGTAGATCTTTATGTTTGAAGGCGTTTAGGGAAATGTTCAAAAAATCTAAGACACGCACTTTCTGTTCGGTCAATGAAGCTGCTTTGTCTGGTACACTTAAATTTATAGATTCAATTGGTGTTGACATGAAAGGGTTGCTTATCGACCTCTGACTGGGTTATTAAACCTGCTGCTTTACACAGTATCAACAGTCTTACTCACGGGTAAGTCCTGGGTAATGTATTCTTAAGCCTCCTATTGACTGTGCTTGCAACATTATCTGTGAAGTTGAGATTTAAAAATATTGTTTTCTTGTTTACTGTAATAATTTCCAACTAGTTTTCCGTGTATTTTTAAATTTGACAATAAATTTCTGTGGGTAGTAGTTGTCTTTTCGATATTTGTCAGCGTTTATCGATTCTTCAGTTTTTCAAAGATACATTTCCTTCCTACTGAATAAAATAGTGTTGGATCAAAGCTTTCTTGTAGCTGATTGAGCAAAAGCTACAGAAATTCAGGTAAAGACCATTCCTAGTACCTGTCCTATAAACTGAATCTCAAACCGTTCCGTCTTGTCCTCTGTTGTGTAACAATAGCAAGAAAGGGGAACACTTTTCTTGCAGCTGCCAAAGCAGCTACATTAGCCAAACATAAAAATATCTACTTTAAACAATACAGTCACTAGAAATGTCTTGGATACAGGACATAAAGTTGATACCTTACAATCTTCCAAGGTAGTTTAACAAACAGCCAAGCCCTAGTTTTCTGAAGTTTGCTGAATCTGTTGCTACCAGGCGCCTCTCAACATTTTTTAAGTTACATTCTCATTATCACTTTTTTGAGAAAATTGGTTATGTTGATCGCCAATTTATGAGAAACAGCTCCACCTGATGTTTCTCTCACCTACCCGTAATTCACAGCATGTAATACTTTTGGGGTCACCCTTGCATACGTACTTCATGATCAGCTAATATTGACCTGTGGTGGTTGTGAAATGTGTTATGTATGCTCAACCACTGATTGCTTCGACGAGATATGTTTTGTGTTGTAAGAGTAGGCTGGAAGAAAGCTAGAGGCGGTCAAACCAAAACATGACACAAATCCATCAAGTCACTGACAACTAGATTGAGTCATGTTGGTAGATGTAGGCTACCTGTTTGGCGTCCGCAAGACGATACTAACAGATGGTTAGAGACCTTGAATGTCGTGGCCCAAAATCGTTTGCAATGACACAGGTGCATCCACTCTTTGTGTTCTCTCAAATTTTGATCTTCTGAAATCGTCGTCACCTCCATCTTTCTCTCTCTAAATTTATTTCACTGAGTTATACTTTTTGAATAATATCTTCGAACCCCAATCTCTCCGATTACTGCTAATACTTCTACTATCTCTACTATGGGATTTGAATTGATAATTCCTTCTCTGTGCCAATGCGGTGTGGCAACATGAACTAATGTGCGGTACGTACGAACTTCTACGTTGTAACTGACTGACTGATTGAATATTGACCTGTAGTTTGAGAATAAATTATGTTAGGATTTGCTAAATAGTGGGTTATTTTTCGGCTACCATAAATTCACCATACTTTGCATCGCCTCACTCGCGTTATAAATTTAAGTGATTATGATCTTTCTTATTTTTGATCTCCTAGTTTAAAAATATCAGTTATTCTTTGAATAATTTATTTTAGTTCTCATGTTTAACATAACCTAAGTTTTAAAAATATGGGCATTTTAGTAATAGTAACCTCATATTTTACAAGTAACAAAATAACCACTCATACTTTTGGTGTTTTTTGTTGCTTTAGATTGCAGTTTTTATCTACTACGTTGTTACTTATAGCAACAAACATGACTCCTCCAATATTGTTACATTTTCATCCGGCTTTCCAGTTGATAGCGTACTTATTTATAACCCAACTAAACGTCATGAAGTATGGAGATTTTTAACCTATATGTTTATTCATTACGGTTATAAGCACCTAGTTTTCAATTGTTCAGTACAAATTATACTTGGTCTTCTACTTGAATTAGTTCACAAATTTTGGCGAGTTGGATTAGTTTATTTGTTAGGCGTTATTTCAGGTAACTTTTCACATTGTTACTTGTAAATATACATGTTTGTAAAATGTTGTCCAAACAATTACGAAACTGTTTTCCTCAAAATGTAGACTTCAGAGTAACTGGCTAGAAACTTAGGTCCACTCAAAACTTGTTGTTCGATACATTGCAACAGTATGTTGGGAAGCATATCGTCTGCTTTTCCAATGGTTGTATTCATAAAATATACTAAGTGTTGAAGGTGGTTAACAGTTGTTGAAATGAGGTTTTGCATCCTCAACATCTATTGGATTAGTAATGGGAAAGTCTACTGTTTAGCACTACATTTAGAACTTTTCTCAATGAGCTATTAAGATTATTAATGTCCTTTAAAAAATAAGTCGGCTGATGTTTGAGTGTTTATTACTGATCGAACAATTCCCAACAGTGTAGTTGCTAAGCTGAGTAACATCGTATTGATTACTACAAAGTATGTTGTGTTATTGCATTATGATAATCGTATCATTGAAATTGTTTGTCAAATCAGATGTAATAGAAGACATTCAACTGAATAGGTTTGATTTTGTTATTGTGGTGATTACAAATAAGAAAATTTAAGCAGTTATGTTCACTATTCCTCTGGAATCAGTTTATGAATATCAAAACACGTGATTGGTAAATTCGTGCTTATTTCTACGAAGTGGTTTAATATAATTATACATCTAAATGATTATATTCTGCGGCACTACTAGAATTTAAAGTAAGCTTTCTTGCGATTATGTGTCAAAAAGATCACTTGGGCTAGAAACGAAATTCCTTTTCAATTATTTCATCATGGTTTAACGCTTAATAATTATCAGATCGCACTTTGTTTTGTTACTACATTGTCAATCTACTCACCATCATTTAATTGGTATTGATTTTCGTAGTCACATGCCAGACTTGATATCAGTATCGATTTGTAATGAGGAAGAGCTAGCGGAAAAGAAATAGTTGTTCGTCAAAGTTGTTTTTCTGTATGTCTGAATGAAAATCCTTACGTCATATGCTAATAAGCTAGATTATTTACTTACTTTTTAGTTCTTTACATCATAATTTTTGTAGTAATCTGTGCCTCTGTTTTCATGATTGACTGTTCATACAGTGTACCCGACCGTAGCTGCTACCTTGACGTGGTGGTCGGGCTTGCCTATCGTGATGACCCAACCGAGCTATACTGGCTGGAACATATGTTCCTCAAGTTTCTACCATGCCAGGCAGGTCGATTGGAGAACGATGAGACTAAAAGCAGCTACCCAAGGTCTGAGGGCGAAGTCGTACTGCTGACTGCAGAGAGGTGTGACAGCAGTAAGGTGTTTCCTTTGAAAAACCAGCATCTGCAGCGATGCTGCCTTCTCACAAGGAAGGAAGGGTTAGAAAAGGTCGGCCCTAAAAATGTCACACCTCCCCTAGCTCACGGATTTCCGTCTCCTTGGGTAAGGGTGCCCACTAAGGGCCTTTAAGAACGGAGCTAATCCGCAAAAAACATTTCATAAAAAGGCCGTGCGTGACCGGCCTGAAGCAGTTGTCCCTTGGGCTCTGCGGTCACGCGCCAACACTAATCTATCTTCCTTTTCAGGTTCCTCAAGAAACAACCTTCCACGGTGTGGGCAGCCGGGAAGTGACAACCGCCCTCATACCCGTAACAGCACGCGAGACCAAATTGGTCAAAATCAAATCCTTCCTACACCCCCTTGTACCTCTCTTATCTCCACGACTAACTCTTCTCACATTCATTCATCACAATGCACAGCTAATGCAGACGATACGAGTTCGCGAAACGTCGTTCCCGGTCTCTTGAAACCCCGTTCTAGACTACATATTGGAGCTTTTAATGTACGGACATTGTGTCAAATAGGGCAACAGGCTTCCTTAGCTAGGACTTTAGAAACTCGTGCCATCGATGTATGCTGCGTCTCGGAAACGCGCATACAGGATCCTAGTAAAGTCATTAACCTGATTCCACCTTGTCAAAACGAAGTAGCAGCTCGATTTACTCTCCGGGTATCCGGTAGCCCTAACGCTGCTTCCCGGGGTCTTGCTGGCGTAGGCATAGCGTTGAGTCCCAGGGCAGAATTATCTCTCCTAGACTGGATCCCAGTAGATAGTCGTTTGTGCGCTGTCCGACTAAACGGGACAGTAAGGACTCGTAAGGATAGGGACACTCGCCGTTGCCTCTTCGTCATATCTGCCTATGCCCCCACTGACTGCAGTGCAGACGAGGTTAAAGATGAGTTTTACAGAAAGCTTTCGGACCTTCTCCAAAAAGCTAGGCGCTCTGACATAGTGATAATGGCTGGTGACTTTAATGCTCAAGTAGGTAGACTAGGTGAAAAGGAAAGACATCTTGGTGGGTGTTATGGTATAGCGACTGAGAGAACAGACAATGGCGACCGTCTGTTGCAACTATGCTCAGATAACCGCCTATTCTTAGCGAACACCAACTTTAGGCATAAGGAAAAGCATCTGTTGACCTGGCGACCTCCAAAGTCGTCTCAACGTTGGACTCAACTAGATCACATCGCCATCAGCCACCGATGGAGGGGTTCGATAGAGGACTGTCGCTCGTTCTGGAGCACATGTTTGGATTCAGATCATGCTCTAGTGCGAGCTCGTATCTGTTTAAGGCTTACTGGACGTAGGAAAGACACCGTAAGAAAGCCTCTCAGGGTTTTACTTAATGATAATCAAACCAAGAAAATATTTCAGGAGCAACTAGGGAGAGAGTTAAGCAACCATGCAAGCGATTCCCATCCAGAAGCAGGTTGGTATGATATCAAAAAGGCTGTGGAAACAGCAGTGATATCTGCTAGGAAGGTAAACCATGAGGCTAGGATGAAGCCGTGGATCTCAGTCGCATCCACCGAACTGATGGATGCTCGAAAACGCATCCCACCTGACTCTGAACATGATGAAGAGCGTAGTCAGCTTAGGCGCAGAGTTATAAAAAGTCTGCGTAACGACCGCGAACAGTGGTGGGTGGCGAAAGCAAAAGCGATGGAAAAGGCAGCGGCGATAGGCAACACTAGACAACTTTTCCGCCTTATTAACGAAACCGGTATTAAGAACCCGAATGTGAGTGAGACTATCTCGGAAAAGGATGGTCTTATTATCCATTCTCAATCCAGGAGACTGGATCGATGGGCAGAACACTTTAGGGATCAGTTCAACTGGCCACGAGCCACTCTTCGGTTACCCACGATCTCCAGTCATCCTGAATGGCAAATCGACCTAAGTCCCCCTAGTCTTAATGACGTTGAGAAAGCGTTAGGAAATCTGAAACGAGGACGAGCTGCAGGTCCTGATAGACTGACCCCTGAGATATTTAAGGATGGTGGTCCAGTTTTAGCAGCTAGATTGACTGAGATCTTAGGTAGAATCTGGGAACTGGACGTAATCCCATCCGACTGGTCTCAATCACTGATTGTCCCAATCTATAAGAAAGGACAGAAGTCTTCTTGTGACAATCACAGGGGAATAAGTCTAACTAATATAGTATTTAAAATATTGGCCTCAATAATACTTCGACGCTTAACGAAAGCTCGTGAAGAGCAGACTCGAGAAAACCAGGCTGGTTTTCGACCTGGACGTGGCTGTATAGACCACATCTTCACACTCAGACAGGTCCTGGAATACAGACACACATTTAGGCGTCCTGCAATGGTTGTTTTCCTAGACCTTAAGGCGGCATTTGACTCTGTTGATCGTAAGGTTCTGTGGCAGTGTCTGTCATTGAAAGGTGTACCACTGAAGTACATTAACCTTATACAAGCTCTTTACTCGAACACCACTGGTCGGGTGAGGGCTTATGGCGAACTGTCACCGGAATTCTCTACATCAAGTGGTGTCCGTCAGGGATGTCCACTTTCTCCATTCTTGTTTAATTTTATCATAGACATGCTCCTAGAAATAACTTTATCCTCGTCTGAATTTTCAGGAGTAGACCTTCTACCAGGTGGCTCGCTTATTGACTTAGAATATGCCGATGACATAGTCCTACTTGGTGAAGACGCTGACAAAATGCAGAGTCTTCTGACTACCCTAAGCAACAATGCGAGCATGTTCGGGATGCGGTTTTCCCCCTCGAAATGCAAAATGTTGCTTCAAGACTGGGTTGCATCGGCACCTGAACTAGTGATAGGGAGTGAAGTAGTCGAACGTGTAGACAGCTTCACTTATCTTGGGAGTCTCATCAGTGCCGATGGCCTGGTGACTGACGAAATCTCAGCACGGATACAGAAGGCTCGATTGGCTTTTGCCAACCTGCGTCACTTATGGCGTAGGCGAGATATCCGTTTGCTGACTAAAGGACGAGTGTACTGTGCAGTAGTTCGCTCCGTCTTACTTTATGGCTGTGAAACATGGCCAGTGAGAGTAGAAGATATTCGTAGGTTACTGGTTTTCGATCATAGGTGTCTTCGAAGCATTGCTCGTATATCGTGGGACACCCGAGTGAGCAACGCTGTTATTAGGAATCGGGTGCTAGGTAAGAATGGCAGATCAATCGATGAAGTATTGAAACTTCACCAGTTGAGGTGGTTGGGACATGTGTTGCGTATGCCCAACCACCGACTGCCTCGTCGAGCCTTGTTTTGTATTGTGGGAATAGGTTGGAAGAAAGTTAGGGGCGGCCAGACCAAAACATGGCAGAAATCCATGAAGTCATTGACTAGTGGACTGAGCCATGTCGGTAATTGTCGACTACCTGGTTGGGGTCCGCGAGATGATAATAACCGATGGTTAGAGACCTTGAATGACATGGCTCAGAATCGTTCGCAATGGCGCCAGTGCATTTATTCTTTGTGTTCTCTCAAATCCTAATCTTCTGGATTCTTCAACACTTCTAGTTTTGACTTTCTAAACTTTTCTCACTGAATCATACTTCTTGAATAGTATTTTCTAATCCTAACCTCTCCGATTATTTCTATTTCCCTTACTACCTCTTCTACTATTGGATTTGAATTGACGATTACTTCTCTGTGCTGATGTGGTATGGCAACATGAACTGATGTACTTATGTACAAAGTTCTACGTTGCATCTGACTGACTGTTCATACAGTGTTCGAGTTGTCTGAGTTGATGATAGTATGATACATCCGTAATTCTAACATTTACTTCGATCTTTACTGTCTTGACGCAGTATCCATTTCAATCAGTCAGTCAGTTACAACGTAGAAGTTCGTACGTACCGCACATTAGTTCATGTTGCCACACCGCATTGGCACAGAGAAGGAATTATCAATTCAAATCCCATAGTAGAGATAGTAGAAGTATTAGCAGTAATCGGAGAGATTGGGGTTCGAAGATATTATTCAAAAAGTATAACTCAGTGAAATAAATTTAGAGAGAGAAAGATGGAGGTGACGACGATTTCAGAAGATCAAAATTTGAGAGAACACAAAGAGTGGATGCACCTGTGTCATTGCAAACGATTTTGGGCCACGACATTCAAGGTCTCTAACCATCTGTTAGTATCGTCTTGCGGACGCCAAACAGGTAGTCTACATCTACCAGCATCACTCAGTCCATTCGGTTGTCCCAGGATACACAACCAATGCTTCCAAGACAATTTAGTTCGAAAACCGTTAACCTATGAATATCTTCTATTCTTACTAGCCATGTTTCGTAACCATATAGTAGGACGGAGCGAATTCATACGCGGTAGACTCGTCCTTTGGTTAGCTAACGGATATATCGCCTACGCCATCAGTGACTGAAGTTGGCAAAAGCCAATCGAGCTTTCTACATCCGTGCTGAGATCTCGTCATACTCCAGACCAGTCCATCAGCACTGATGAGACTCTTGAGATAAGCGGAGTGGTCAACAGACTCAACTACTTCACTCCCTATCACTAATGCAGGTGCCGACACAAGCCAATCCTGAATCAACATTTTGCATTTCGAGGGGGAACTTGAACTGATGTACGTACGTACGTACGAAGTTCTATGTTATTGTTGACTTGGTTGACTGATTTTGAGGGGAAAAACCTCATTCCGAACATGCTTACATTGTTGCTTTGGGTATTCAGAAGACTGCATTTTGTCAGTGTCAACACCAAGTAGAACTATGTCATTAGTATATTCTGAGTCAGCAAGCGAGTGTCCTGATAAAAGGTTAACTTCTGAAAAGTCGGCATACCTTTGAAGGCAGACACTGCTTCAAAACAACGTGATCAACAGAGTCAAGCGCCGACTTCAGGTCCAGCATTATAAAAATTGTCGGACGTCTAAATCTATCTCTGTTTTAGGAATTGATGAAGTGAAAAGATGTGGTCTATACAACCATGTTCCGGTCCAGAACCAGACTGGTTTTTTCGAGTCTGCACTTCACCAGCTCTAGTTAGGCGTCGAAGTATTATTGAAGCTAATATCGTAGCCAATATTAGTTAAACTGATTCCTCCCCGACCGAAGCTGCTACCTTGACGTGGTGGTTGGGCTTGCCTTTTGTGATGACCCAACGGAGCTATACTGGCTGGAACATATGTTCCTGAAGGTTTCACCATGCTAGGCAGGTCGATTGGAGAACGATGAGACTAAAAGCAGCTACCCAAGGTCTGAGGGCGAAGTCGTACTGCTGACTGTAGAGAGGTGTGACAGCAGTAAGGTGTTTCCTTTGAAAAACCAGCATCTGAAGCGATGCTGTCTGCTCACACGGAAGAGAAAGAGGTTAGAAAAAGTCGACTCTAAAAATGTCACACCTCCCCTGCCTCACGGATTTCCGTCTCCGGTGGTAAGGGTGCCCACTAAGGGCCTTTAAGAACGGAGCTAATCCTCAAAAAACGTTTCATAAAAAGGCCGTGCGTGACCGGCCTGAAGCAGTTGTCCGTTGGGCTCTGCGGTCACGCACCAACACTAATCCATCTTCCTTTTCAGGTCCCTCAAGAAACAACCTTCCACGGTGTGGGCAGCCGGGAAGTGACAACCGCCCTCATACCCGTAACAGCACGCAAGATCAAATTGGTCAAAATCAAATCCTTCCTACACCCCCTAATGTCTCTCTTATCTCTACGACTAACTCTACTCACACTCCCTTTTCTCACTGCACCGCTAATGCAGACGAAGCGAGATCACGAAACGTCGTTCCTGGACTCTTGAAACCCCTTTCTAGACTACATGTTGGAGCTTTTAATGTACGGACATTGTGTCAAATAGGGCAACAGGAATCATTAGATAGGACTTTAGAAACTCGTGCCATCGATGTGTGCTGCGTCTCGGAAACGCGCATACAGTATCCTAGTAAAGTCATTAACCTGATTCCACCTTGTCAAAACGAAGAAGCAGCCCGATTCACTGTTCGTGTATCCGGTAGCCCTGATGCTGCTTCCAGGGGTCTTGCTGGCGTAGGCATAGCGTTGAGTCCTAGGGCAGAATTATCTCTCCTAGACTGGATCCCAGTAGATAGTCGTTTGTGCGCTGTCCGACTAAACGGGACAGTGAGGACTCGTAAGGATAGGGACACTCGCCGTTGCCTCTTCGTCATATCTGCCTATGCCCCCACTGACTGCAGTGCAGACGAGGTTAAAGATGAGTTTTACAGAAAGCTTTCGGACCTTCTCCAAAAAGCTAGGCGCTCTGATATAGTAATAATGGCTGGTGACTTTAATGCTCAAGTAGGTAGACTAGGTGATAAGGAAAGACATCTGGGTGGATGTTATGGTGTAGCGACTGAGAGAACAGACAATGGTGACCGTCTGTTGCAACTATGCTCAGATAACCGCCTATTATTAGCGAACACCAACTTTAGGCATAAAGAAAAGCATCTGTTGACCTGGCGACCCCCGAAATCGTCTCAAAGTTGGACCCAACTAGATCACATCGCCATCAGCCACCGATAGAGGGGTTCGATAGAAGACTGTCGCTCGTTCTGGGGCACATGTTTGGATTCAGATCATGCTCTAGTGCGAGCTCGTATCTGTTTGAGGCATATTGGACGTAGGAAAGACAGCCTCTTAGGGTTTTACTTAATGACAATCAAACTAAGAAAATATTTCAAGAGCAACTAGAAAGAGAGTTAAGCAACGATGTAAGTGATTCCCATCCAGAAGCAGGTTGGTATGATATCAAAAAGGCTGTGGAAACAGCAGTGATATCTGCTAGTAAGGTAAACCATAAGGCTAGAATGAAGCCGTGGATATCAGTCGCATCCACCGAACTGATGGATGTCAGGAGACTAATCCAACCTGGCACTGAACATGATGAAGAACGAAGTCAGCTTAGGCGCAGGCTGATAAAAAGTCTGCGTAACGACCGCGAACAGTGGTGGGTGGTGAAAGCAAAAGCGATGGAAGAGGCAGTGGCGATCGGCAATAGTAGAAAACTTTTCCGAATAATCAAGGAAACCGGTATTAGGAACCCGAATGTGAATGAGACTGTTTCGGAAAAGGGTGGCTGTATCATTTATTCTCAATCCAGGAGACTGGACCGATGGGCAGAACACTTTAGGGATCAGTTCAACTGGCCTCGAAGCACACTTCGGCTGCCCACGATCCCCAGTCATCCTGAATGGCAAATCGATTTAAGTCCTCCTAATCGACATGGAGTTGAGAAAGCTATAGGAGATCTAAAGTGAAGTAGAGCAGCCGGTCCTGATAGGCTTACCTTTGAGATGTTTAAGGATGGCGGTCCAGTTTTAACAGTTAGACTGACCGAAATTTTAGGTAGAATCTGGGAACTGCACGTAATCCCATCTGAATGGTCTCAGTCGATAATTGTCCCAGTCTACAAGAAAGGACAAAAGTCCTCTTGTGGCAATAACTAATATAGTTTCTAAATTTTTAGCCTCCACTATACTTATTCGCCTACATAGAGCTCGTGAAGAGCAAACTCGAGAAAACCAGGCTGGTTTTCGACCTGGACGTGGTTTTATAAACCACATCTTCACACTATGGCAGGTCGTGGAACACAGACACACATTTAGACGTCGTACAATAGTTGTCTCCCTGGATGTTGAGGCGGCATTTGACTCTGTTGATCGTGAGGTTCTTTGGCGGTGTCTGTCATTGCAAGGTGTGCCAAAGAAGTACATTAACCTTATAAAAGCTACAGGTCAAGTAAGAGCTTATGGCGAACTGTTACCGGAATTCTCTACATCAAGTGGTGACCGTGAGGGATGTTCACTTTTCCCATTCTTTAATTTTGTCATAGACATACTCGTAGATATAATCTTACCCTCGTCTGAATTTTCAGGGGTGGAATTCCTGCCAGGAGAATCGCTTGTTGACTTAGAATATGCCGACGACATAGTTCTATTTGGTGAAGACGCCTGACAAAATGCAGAGTCTTCTGACCACCCTAAGCAACAATGCAAGCATGTTGGGGATGCGGTTTTCCTCCTTGAAATGCAAAATGTTGCTTCAAGAATGACTTGCATCGGTAACTGAACTAGTGATGGGGAGTGAAGTAGTCGAGTGTGTGGACTGCTTCACTTACCTTGGGAGTCTCATCAGTGCTGATGGCCTGGTGACCGACGAACTCTTAGCACGGATACAGAAGGCTCGATTGGCTTTTGCCACCTGCGTCATTGATGGTGTAGGCAAGATATCTGTTTGCTGAGTAAAGGACGAGTGTATTGCTCAGCAGTACGCTCCGTTCTCTTTATGGATGCGAAACATGGCCGGTAGGAGTAGAAGATATTCGTAGGTTGCTTGTTTTTGATCATAGGTGTCTCTGAAGCATTGCTCGTGTATCATGGAACAACTGAGTAAGCAATGCTGTTATTAGGAGATCTGTACTAGGTAAGGATGGCAGGTTAATAAATGAAGTAGTGAAACTTCATCAGTTGGGGTGGTTGGAACATTTGTCGCGTATGCCCAACCACCGACTGCCTCGTCGAGCCTTGTTTTGTATTGTGGGAATAGGTTGGAAGAAAGTTAGGGGCGGCCAGACCAAAACATGGCAGAAATCCATGAAATCACTGACAATTGGACTGAGTGGTGTTGGTAGATGTAGGCTACGTGGTTGGAGTCCGCGAGAAGATAATAATCGATGGTTAGAGACTTTGAACTACATGGCTCAAAACCGTTTGCAGTGGCGCCGGTGCATTTATTGTTTGCGTTCTCTCAAATGCTAATCTTCTGGATTCGTCAGCACCTCTATCTTTGTCGTTCGAACCTTATCTCACTGAATAATATCTTCAAACCCTAGTTCTCTTCATTACCATTAATACCTCTACTATCTCTATCACCTGGGATTTGATTGGACATTTGCGTCTCTGTGCTAATGTGGTATGGCAACCTGAACTTATGTACATACGTACGAAGTTCTATGTTGCAACTGACTGAAACTGATTCCTCTGTGATTTTCACAAGAGGACTTTAGTTCTTTCTTCCTGGTTTCCCATACCGTGGAAGGTTATTTCTTGAGGATGCTGAAAAGAATTTTGTGCTAGCATTGGTCGTAGTGATCTGGGATCGTGACGGTAGAACGCAAGGAACAACTGCTTGAGGCCAGTCCCGCATACCTTTTTTATTGAAAGTTTTAGCGTGTTATCTGCTTTCTTCGAAAGGCTTTACCACCGGAGACAGAAATCCGTGGAGTAAAATAAGGTGTGACATTTTTAGGGTAGACTTTTTCCAGCTCCTTCCCTATGTTGTGCGAAGGCAGTTTCGCTGCAGATACTGATTGTCCGAGGAAAACCGCTTACTGCTGTTACACTCCTCTACAGTCAGCAGTAAGATTTCGCCCTGTGATCTTAAGCTGCTGCTTTTAGTCTTATCGTTCTCCTGTCTACCTGCTTGGCATGGTATGACCTAAAGTAACAGGTGTTCTAGGCAATACAGCTTGGTTGGTTCATCACAGTAGGCAAGCCCGGTCTCCACGTCGAGATAGTCGCTGCTGTTGTGCCTTCCCAGTTTTTTGAAACTTATTCTTTTCTTGTAAATCTCTCTGGAGAGAATGTAGAGCATCTTTGTAGTTACTTCTATGTCTGACTTCAGTGATTCCGCTGGTATGCTGCCTGATCCTTCTGCTTCTCCACTCTTTGTCTGATAACGTGACTGATTCCCTCACTTTTGGTGGGGTGACATTTACAGGAAGCTCTTTATGTGCTGCTTCGATGTTGGATAGGTTCAGTTGAGCTGGTCTACTTAAGAGTTCTTCAAAGTGCTCTTGCTCACGTGTGTTGCTGCTCTTGTATCTCAATGATTGATTTGTCTTTGTTCTTGACTAAGTCGCTTTGGTGTACTATATTTCTCTGCTAGTTCCTACTTCGAGTCATACAATTTTCTCATGTTGCCTTTTATTTCAGCTTTTTCCTCTGTACTTGCTAGTTCTTTCATATATTCTTGCTTATCAGCTCTACGTTTCCGCTTCACTCGCTTGTTAACTTTGATTTTTTTGTTCTTGTTGAACTGTTTTTGATTGTTGTCTCATTGCCCCCCCCTTTCTCGAATCTCACTCAATGTATCAATAGAGAACCAGCATCTCCTGATATATTGAAGTTATTGTTGCTTAAATTCCTTTTCAGTTATTCTCCATATTGGTTTGTTCTTTTAGTAGTTCTTATAAAGCTTGGAACCTATTTCTGATAGCGATCTTGAATTTATTGAGTTTGTTTGCATATTGAAAGAAGTTTGGATTTTATTTTTGTAATGGTGATGCTCCAGTCATGCAGTGCTTCTTGGCCGTCAACAGATGATTGGAAGCTGTGTCAGCTCTACTTTTTGTTCTCATGTTTTTCATAGACCTGAATTTTTTATCCATGTATATTTAATTGAACTTCTTTTCTGTAATGTGGTCCAGTGAAACCCATCTATCTGTTAATACATTTAATCGGGAGGAACGTTTCTACTTTAGAGTGTTGCTGAAACATGCTCATCTACTTGTTTCGCACTATTTTCGTTTATTTTACCCAGTCTATGTTATCCTATGATGCATTCATACCCGGTCTAGGAGTTCTGGTCTCCCATCAGGGTGCTCAGGTCTGTTCCTGGGGATTTCATGGGCATATACTGCTGCCTCATATAATTGATCTTTGTTATCTTTGCTGCTATGAATGATGAATGCCTAGAGCTAGATAGCATGGTGATTCTTTCTTTTATTTTAAAAAATTCTTTAATGATTCTGAACCCACAGGTTTCTCATCCTATGAATACTTTCGTACTTCTTTAGACAGCATCAGTATAACTCTGTTTGTGTATCGCATTTTCTTCATGGCAAGAATACACTAACAGCTTTCTTGAAGTCAGTGTCTTCTATTCATGTTGAGTTTCACTTATTCCAAACAGAGCTCTCTGAATGATCCCTAGGTTCCTCACATTGTTTGAACATTTTGTATACCAAAGTTAATTGCTGCTTTGGTTTTAAAGGGAGAGAGAGAGAGAGAGAGAGAGTCGTCGTAGCTCTTCCATATGAAGTCCTTTCAACTCCCAAGACACAGTTGAAACGGTTTTTTCCGGTTAAAATTTTTATTACAAATTCCTTTTTACAAGTTGTGGTTTCCAACCTTATGCCTCTATAGATATAATATATATTATATATATATATATATATATATATATATATATATTATATAATCATATAATATGTATTGTCTATTTAGGATGCAATTATTAATTTGTAGTTTGATGTTCTACTAAAAGAGTTAATAGTTGTTTATATCGTTGTCTTGTGTGTTTTAATGTTTTCATTAGGTTCTTTAGCTAATTCTGTTACTGACTCGTTCTCTTTGATGGGTGGCGCTAGTGGTGGCTGTTATGCTCTTATTGGCGCTCATTTAGCTACCGTAATAATGGTATGTTGGGTCTTTCATGTAACTGAGTATTTTTACGAAATCTCGTATAATATATAGTTAACTGCTGTGAGTTTATCACCTACCGATTGATTGTGTATAAAATTTAGTAGTGTAAGTAGGCTAGTAAAAGGTTCTGGAGTTTCGATAATAAAAACCTAGTAATGAACTATCAATCAAACCTGTAGCATACTATAATCTCAAATAAGAAATACTAGATAAGTAGACATGTTTTTAAACTCAAAAGGCAAATTGTGTAAAATATAATATTTCCTTCGCCCAAGTTTCTAAAATAGATGGTTCATTTCGGACCTGTATAGGTGGATTTTCTCTTCGTCGACACTAATTAGCGGAGTTGTTTTGATAAAATTAGTCTTCTGGTAAATCTATCGATGTAATACAATACAATGACTGAAATGACCGAGCTGGTCATCCACCCAATGAGAAAAACTTATTTCAATGATTTCATTTACTTAAGGTTTACAATCGTGTCAATGATTTATTTGTTTGCCAAAAATAGTTGTCTATAGTACGGTATTGAACATTTAAAAAGAAACCGAAGTAGTTTCTTGTCATAAGTTCTTAACAAAGGTCGCTTATTTAAATGTATTTAGGTAATAATTCGAAAAGTAATGGAAAATGGTTAGGTCAAGATGTTTGTAAACACAATAAACACTAGGAACAGACTGATTAAAAGTTGTCAAAACGGCTAAATAAAAGTTGTGAAAATTAACTACAAAGATCTAAACAAAGTGGTAAATTATAGAAAATTAAAAGAAGTGGTAAATGAACTGTATTTTAATGGATTGGACGTACTGTTTTCGTACACTAAACTTAGGCTTGATTAGTGGATAGCTATGGCCTTTGCTGTACACAATTTCGTTATTAGTATTCCTTTCGAATCGATTCTTGCAACCGTATGAATGATTCTAAAGAAGGACTCAGGTGAAACAGAACAATAACAATCAACTAAGTGGTACAGATTTAATCCTTTAATTGGTATATGCAGTCCTGTAGACTGCTAGGCAGGGTAATGTCTGCAGATGCTTTTCGAAAGAGCACGAGCAAGTAAATAACTGCACATTAATTTGGCCAAGGGGCGGGCTTATCAACCACACAACTACTGAACAAATGTCGACTAGCGAAGACGATTCTAAGTCTATCCAAATAAAATGTTTTTCCGAAGGATCTCTATCTTTTTTCGGAATCTCTGCTTAAGTATCTCCTTCAGACTGAATGTTCATAGAGCGATATTTTTCACGTTGATTGTTTGTGTCTGTTTGCTGATGTTCGTTACGTTATAGTAGTTACATCCGCAAATAAGTTTTGTTTAGCGTTACTAATAATATTTTATTAAAGTTAAAGCTGTTTCCTTTAAAGTGTGGTTGTATTTTCTGAATACTTTAGAACTGGGATATAATGCAGGAGGGATGGCTAAAAGACCCTTTAAACTTTATATCAAGTGGTGTTGTCAGGTTACTTCTAATCATTGTACTTGGTGAGTTTTAATTTTCATATATCACACATCATACTACTTAAATAATTCTTCTACTTCTACTAATGTCTCATTTAGTTTTTTTTTCGCAATATGCACTTATGTTATTCTAGCGTGTGGTATCCCCGTTTTGTTAATCCACCTATATTATATAGATAGGCGGTTTTTTTCTGTCGATCGTACCTTCTGTATGAAATATTCTCTGACTCCCCGACCGTAGCTGCTACCTGTGGTGGTCGGGCTTGCCTATCGTGATGACCCAACCGAGCTATACTGGCTGGAACATATGTTCCTGCAGGTCCTACCATGCCAGGCTGATCGATTGGAGAACGATGAGACTAAAAGCAGCTACCCAAGGTCTGAGGGCGAAGTCGTACTGCTGACTGCAGAGGGGTGTGACAGCAGTAAGGTGTTTCCCTCGGACAACCAGCATGTGCAGCGATGCTGCCTTCTCACAAGGAAGGAAGGGTTAGAAAAGGTTGGCCCTAAAAATGTCACACCTCCCCTAGCTCACGGATTTCCGTCTCCTTGGGTAAGGGTGCCCACTAAGGGCCTTTAAGAACGGAGCTAATCCGCAAAAAACATTTCATAAAAAGGCCGTGCGTGACCGGCCTGAAGCAGTTGTCCGTTGGGCTCTGCGGTCACGCACCAACACTAATCCATCTTCCTTTTCAGGTCCCTCAAGAAACAACCTTCCACGGTGTGGGCAGCCGGGAAGTGACAACCGCCCTCATACCCGTAACAGCACGCAAGATCAAATTGGTCAAAATCAAATCCTTCCTACACCCCCTAATGTCTCTCTTATCTCTACGACTAACTCTACTCACACTCCCTTTTCTCACTGCACCGCTAATGCAGACGAAGCGAGATCACGAAACGTCGTTCCTGGACTCTTGAAACCCCTTTCTAGACTACATGTTGGAGCTTTTAATGTACGGACATTGTGTCAAATAGGGCAACAGGAATCATTAGATAGGACTTTAGAAACTCGTGCCATCGATGTGTGCTGCGTCTCGGAAACGCGCATACAGTATCCTAGTAAAGTCATTAACCTGATTCCACCTTGTCAAAACGAAGAAGCAGCCCGATTCACTGTTCGTGTATCCGGTAGCCCTGATGCTGCTTCCAGGGGTCTTGCTGGCGTAGGCATAGCGTTGAGTCCTAGGGCAGAATTATCTCTCCTAGACTGGATCCCAGTAGATAGTCGTTTGTGCGCTGTCCGACTAAACGGGACAGTGAGGACTCGTAAGGATAGGGACACTCGCCGTTGCCTCTTCGTCATATCTGCCTATGCCCCCACTGACTGCAGTGCAGACGAGGTTAAAGATGAGTTTTACAGAAAGCTTTCGGACCTTCTCCAAAAAGCTAGGCGCTCTGATATAGTAATAATGGCTGGTGACTTTAATGCTCAAGTAGGTAGACTAGGTGATAAGGAAAGACATCTGGGTGGATGTTATGGTGTAGCGACTGAGAGAACAGACAATGGTGACCGTCTGTTGCAACTATGCTCAGATAACCGCCTATTATTAGCGAACACCAACTTTAGGCATAAAGAAAAGCATCTGTTGACCTGGCGACCCCCGAAATCGTCTCAAAGTTGGACCCAACTAGATCACATCGCCATCAGCCACCGATGGAGGGGTTCGATAGAAGACTGTCGCTCGTTCTGGGGCACATGTTTGGATTCAGATCATGCTCTAGTGCGAGCTCGTATCTGTTTGAGGCATATTGGACGTAGGAAAGACAGCCTCTTAGGGTTTTACTTAATGACAATCAAACTAAGAAAATATTTCAAGAGCAACTAGAAAGAGAGTTAAGCAACGATGTAAGTGATTCCCATCCAGAAGCAGGTTGGTATGATATCAAAAAGGCTGTGGAAACAGCAGTGATATCTGCTAGTAAGGTAAACCATAAGGCTAGAATGAAGCCGTGGATATCAGTCGCATCCACCGAACTGATGGATGTCAGGAGACTAATCCAACCTGGCACTGAACATGATGAAGAACGAAGTCAGCTTAGGCGCAGGCTGATAAAAAGTCTGCGTAACGACCGCGAACAGTGGTGGGTGGTGAAAGCAAAAGCGATGGAAGAGGCAGTGGCGATCGGCAATAGTAGAAAACTTTTCCGAATAATCAAGGAAACCGGTATTAGGAACCCGAATGTGAATGAGACTGTTTCGGAAAAGGGTGGCTGTATCATTTATTCTCAATCCAGGAGACTGGACCGATGGGCAGAACACTTTAGGGATCAGTTCAACTGGCCTCGAAGCACACTTCGGCTGCCCACGATCCCCAGTCATCCTGAATGGCAAATCGACCTAAGTCCCCCTAGTCTTAATGACGTTGAGAAAGTGTTAGGAAATCTGAAACGAGGACGAGCTGCAGGTCCTGATAGACTTACCCCTGAGATATTTACGGATGGTGGTCCAGTTTTATCAGCTAGGTTGACTGAGATTTTAGGTAGAATCTGGGAACTGCACGCAATCCCATCCGACTGGTCTCAATCCTTGATTGTCCCAATCTATAAGAAAGGACAAAAGTCTTCTTGTGACAATCACAGGGGAATAAGTCTAACTAATATAGTATTTAAAATACTGGCCTCAATAATACTTCGACGCCTAACGAAAGCTCGTGAAGAGCAAACTCGAGAAAACCAGTCTGGTTTTCGACCTGGACGTGGCCGTATAGACCACGTCTTCACACTACTACAGGTCCTGGAACATAGACACACATTTAGGCGTCCTAAAATAGTTGTTTTCCTGGACCTTAAGGCGGCATTCGACTCAGTGGATCGTGAGGTTCTGTGGCAGTGTCTGTCATTGAAAGGTGTACCAAAGAAGTAGATTAACCTTAGACAAGCTCTCTACTCGAACACCACTGGTCGAGTGAGGGCTTATGGCGAACTGTCACCGGAATTCTCTACAACAAGTGGTGTCCGTCAGGGATGTCAACTTTCTCCATTTTTTGTTTAATTTTATCATAGACATGCTCCTAGAAATAACTTTATCCTCGTCTGAATTTTCAGGAGTAGACCTTCTACCAGGTGGCTCGCTTATTGACTTAGAATATACCGATGACATAGTCCTACTTGGTGAAGATACTGAAAAAATGCAGAGTCTTCTGACCATCCTGAGCACAACAATGCGAGCATGTTCGGGATGCGGTTCTCCCCCTTGAAACGCAAAATGTTGCTTCAAGATTGGTTTGCATCGGCACCTGAACTAGTGATAGGGAGTGAAGTAGTCGAACGTGTAGACCGTTTCACTTATCTTGGGAGTCTCATCAGTGCCGATGGCCTGGTGACTGACGAAATCTCAGCTCGGATACAGAAGGCTCGATTGGCTTTAGCCAACCTGCGTCACTTATGGCGTAGGCGTGATATCCGTTCTCTAATCAAAGGACGAGTGTATTGCTCAGCAGTTCGCTCCGTTCTCCTATATGGCTGTGAAACATGGCCAGTGAGAGTAGAAGATATTCGTAGGTTACTGGTTTTCGATCATAGGTGTCTTCGAAGCATTGCTCGTATACCGTGGGACAACCGAGTGAGCAATGCTGTCGTTAGGAAACGAGTACTAGGCAAGGATGGCAGATCAATCGATGAAGTGGTGAAACTTCATCAGTTGGGGTGGTTGGAACATTTGTCGCGTATGCCGAACCACCGGCTGCCTCGTCGAGCCTTGTTTTGTAGTGTAGGAATAGGTTGGAAGAAAGTTAGGGGCGGCCAGACCAAAACATGGCAGAAATCCATGAAATCACTGACAATTGGACTGAGTGGTGTTGGTAGATGTAGGCTACGTGGTTGGAGTCCGCGAGAAGATAATAATCGATGGTTAGAGACCTTGAATGACATGGCTCAAAATCGTTCGCAATGGCGCCGGTGCATTTATTGTTTGTGTTCTCTCAAACTCCTAATCTTCTGGATTCTTCAACACCTCTAGTTTCGACTCCCTAAACTTTTCTCACTGAATCATACTTCTTGAATAGTATCTTCTAACCCTAACCTCTCGGATTACTTTTAATACCTTTACTACCTCTTCTACTATTGGATTTGAATTGACAATTATATCTCTGTGTTGATGTGGTATGGCAACATGAACTGATGTACTTACGCACGAAGTTCTACGTTGCATCTGACTGACTGACTGATTCTCTGACTCCAATGTAATTCATATAATACTCCCACTTATTATTACTTATTATGTGATCGATTTATGTTACTTCTAAATCAATTGATCATAGTTTTAAACTGTAGTATATCTTCCTTTATGTGTTTATTAGGGTGATATTACTAGTCTCACGTATAATGGGTATATGACTATTTATGTGATGTCGTGTGTCTAAATTTCATACATTAGCTTCATGAGTTTTATATTTAAATTTAATAAACGAGTTCGTTCATCATGATAAGTGTTGAAGTGATTTCGGAAGAATGTGGTTATATTAAATTTATTGTATGATTTAAGAATGAGATCTAAATGTAAAGGTATTTTATTTCGATCTATAAATTTGCGTATGGTTATGAATCTTTATTGCCATGTGATAATATGCCTTGGACAAGAATAAGCGGTCATTTGATCACGAAATTGTGTGAGATGCCGTTCCATTTGAAGTGTACTTGCCGAGACCTGTACATGGTATCTGGTTAACTGGAACTAATGAAGCTTGTAAAATATCAGTATTGAAATTAGTTCTTGTATTTGGTTTGTGTGTTATTCATTCCATAATAAAACTGTTTAGTATTGAGACTTTTTAGATTGTTATGTACATGTGTCTAATAATGGTAAATCAGGATAATTTGGCCTTTCTAGAAAGCTAGTGTGAAATTGCTTTTAGTTATTACTTTGAAAAATTTCGTAATGTTTTGTAAATTTATATTATTCTCACCGACATTGATACATGTTCTGTGTTGTCTTTTTTCTAAACTTTTTAGGTGGTGGTGATACTGCGCTTGCCATATACGATAGATACACAAATCCAGATGACGATATACGTGTTGGTTTCTCTGCTCATTTCGGTGGTTTCTTAGCAGGTTACTAACTTATTCTCACCTTTGTTCTTTTTACTACTGATTTCCCTGCTATGTTTTCTTACTTCTGTCAGTCAGTTACAACGTAGAACTTCGTACGTACCGTATATAAGTTCATGTTGCCACGCCACAATCGCATAGATATGCAGTCGTCAGTTCAAATCCCATAGTTGTAGAAATAGTAGAAGTATTAGCGGTAATGGAGAAGATTAGGGTTCGAAGATATGATTTGAGAAGTATAACGCAGTGGGATAATTTTATAGAAAGATTGAGGTGATAACGAGTTCAGGAGATCAAAGAGTGGATGCACCTGTGTCATTGCAAACGATTTTGGGCCACGACATTCAAGGTCTCTAACCATCTGTTAGTATCGTCTTGCGGACGACAAACAGGTAGCCTACATCTACCAACATGACTCAATCTAGTTGTCAGTGACTTGATGGATTTGTGTCATGTTTTGGTTTGACCGCCTCTAGCTTTCTTCCAGCCTACTCTTACAACACAAAACATATCTCGTCGAAGCAATCAGTGGTTGAGCATACATAACACATGTCCCAACCACCTAAGCAGATGAAGTTTCACTACTTCATTTATTGATTTGCCATGCCTGCCTAGTACTTGTTTCCTAACGACAGCATTGCTTATTCGATAGTCCGAATATAAACGAGCAGTGCTTCGAAGACATCTATGGTCGAATACTGATAACGTACAAATATCCTCATGCTTCGCATCCCGACCGTAGCTGCTACTTTGTCGTGATGGTCGGGCTAGCCTATCGTGATAATCCAACCGAGCTATATTGGCTGGAACATATGTTCCTGTAGGTTATACTACGCCAGGCAGGTCGATTGGAGAACTGTGAGACCAGAAGCACTAACTCAAGGTCTGAGGGCGAAGTCGTGCTGCTGACAGACTCTAGAGAGGTGTGACAGCAGTAGGTTGTTTGCCTCGGACAGTCAGCATTTGCTACAGCGATGCTGCCTCCTCACAAGGAAGATAGGGGTTAGAAAAGGTTGGCCCTAAAAATGTCACACCTCACCCTACCTCACTGGTTTCCGTCTCCTACGGTAAGGCCCCTTAAATCGCGGAGCTAACTTAGACAATTTGTATTGGTAACTAATGATGGTTATTTTTGATCGACTATTTATTGTTTGTCGTTCACTCAGTAGTACATACTTTATTGGTTTCCATGTTGAATTCAATTTCAAGAGCAAGGACATAAACGTGTACACGGATAAACTACCTACTTACAAATTTACATTTTTCATATTTTTATGCTGCTTTTATCGCGTCCAAATTTGCAAAACAGTGACTTAATGGTTTTCCAATTACGCATTTGTTGATTCGAACATCATCTACTTTAGACATAAACGATATCCATGTCCTAAAGAAGAAAAAAAGTGTAACTCAGAGTTGAGCCATAGAATTCACTGTAAATGTATTCACAAACAGAGATACAATTACGTAACTTGTTAGTTTGAGGGCTGCATTTTTACAGTTGAAAAATATCTGGAACTCCAAACAACTTTCAACCAAAATCAAAATCAGGATTTTCAATACAAATGTCAAGACAGTTCTACTGTACGGCCAATCGTAGTTCTATTTGCATATATTTATTTGATTGAATAATAATCATCATTTGTCGCATGTCATGTTTGATTCTGACTTATGTTACGGTAGATTGAATGGAGAGTATTGTCTAAACTATTTCTTCAATGTGTAAGTGTTATCATTGAAGTTACAGATAATGTGTTGTGTACGGAAGCTGAGTAATATTTTATGAATGTTTAAGTGCTTCTAAACTTAGTATCGTTTGAATAAAAGAGTGTTAAGATGTTCAACAAGGACCAGAAATTGGGTTAAATACTAAAACTTTATTCTGTCTTATTTGATGTCTGGAAAAGAATTCCATAAGTAAACCTTACTTGTTGGTGTACAATTGGAAACCAAGTATGCAATGATGTAGTCAGCTATTGAGTTATGGTAATAAGTTTATTCAGCATTTTTCTTTCACACAACTAACAATTATTTCCGCAACCAATTCAAATAGGATGAGAAAATAAACTTTTTCATTGAGACAAAATTTTAAAAATAACCAACCTGAACCGCCTTGGAAGATAGATATTTTCAGCAGGGTAATTTTAGACAAATTATTGTATACATTACAATCTGTTAGTGTTACTTTGACGTAAGAATTTTCATGAAGCTGTGTCTTCCTCGTTAATAAGACTTAAATTAAAAGTGACTACCAATTCGATTTCATGTTTGTGGCACTTGATGGTTTGAAAAGAAACCTATTGTTTCAGTTCTAAAACAGCATAGTCATTTATAGATGTAGGGTATTTCTTAACCTTCTCTAAATGGACTAATTTTCAAAAGCTTTTTTTACTTGACTATTTTGATATTTATCAGACATATTTGTTTATTTGTCTTATTATTGTTGAGGTCAAAAAAGACAGATGGTATTGGAATTGTGCATCTATAGATATGTATTAATACTGGAAGAAGTATGCATCCAGCTTATTTTTCGTTCACAGAAAAATTCCACTGAAATAATCTTTGATCAGTGGATGCATATTGAATGTGCTTGTGTGTTGTATTAATTAGATAGATGTTTGTCAAATAAAGTTTCATATACTTATATTTGTTAAGTAAACTGTGTAATCCAATGTAGTTGGAGAGTGTGGGTTTCCTTAACAGCAGTGGTGGTTGTGATTTTGAAGAAAGCACAAATTATTTCAAGGTTGTAGCTAGTTATATGTCTTGGGAGTAGTTGTAAGAAATTCTACCGGTGATCTTTAAGACTGCTAGTAACAAATACAATTCGTTGATGATATTCAATAATGATGTAGTTAGTTGGTTAGGTTATTTGGTTCTTGTGTGGTTGTGTGACAGGATTTAGTTGTGCTGTTCTGTTTGTAAACAGACTAAATGTCATCTTAAAACCGGTATAAAATTACCATGTTTCACTGTACGTTTATAACTGTAATGTGAAGTGTTAGTTCAAGAGTTGAGTTGTTCCATTTTAGCTACTGTGCAACCGGCATAGCACTTAACGTCTGTCGAGAAGGCAGGTGCGCTAATCAGTATTTGTTCGGTTACAAAAACGAATATGTCGTTGGTTATTTCATTGCAATCTAAAATGTTTGACATCAAGTTACTATGTATTTGTTCTTTTTTTGTTTCATCGTTGTTACAATTCAAATGGTGGTTGTGTTATAACACGTACATGTATTTCTATGTTAAGAAACCGATTTTTGTAAGAAAATGTAGGATTGTTCTTTGCATATAATCACTCTTCGATAAACATAACATCTAAATATTTTCGATTTCTATCTTTTTTTGAAATTTCCTTATTTATTTCTTACATGTATTTTATTTCTTTTCAATTTCTAGGTCTTTTATTAGGTGTAGTTATTTTACGCAATATAAAAGTCCAACAGTGGGAAAAAGTTTTCTCTTGTATTTGCATTCTATTATTCATCGTATCTGCTATAGCAGCTATATTATTCAATATCATTTGTTATAGGATTAATGAATGTCCTGCATTTGAATGGAATACCAAATGATTGGTTAGAATAATATTTTTCTTCAGAGATTGTATATTTTATATTTTCTGTTTTCATGTTATTTCACTGATTATTTTTTGTCCGTTATCTCATTATGAAGTTATTAGAGTTATTGTATTTTGCAGTACTGTCAGCGGAATATTCTTACTACCATATATCTTTGATATAATGTGATCCGAATTTGTAAAAAAATAGTTTATATTTATTTTTTGTATTTATCTTTTGTATTTTTTATATGTTAACAACATCTCTGTAGGAAATTATCATTCTCATTCTTGTTTTTTTTTCTGTACAAAATCAATCTTGTGATCATTAATTAAACACAGATGTATAATCTTATCTAATTGACCTTTCATATAAAAATTCTCGTGCTTGGAAATTTCTTGATGCATATTTTTGCATACCTACGCCAGTTAAAAAAAAAATAACAATGCTATCGTTGAACTACATAATTTTTTTCTTGTTTTGTTTGGAATATATTACTTTTAATTGCTTTTATTTGCCAGTTGGTTGTATCTTTTTTGCTGAAGAAGCTTTCAATCTCTGTGATTATTTGTGTATATTTGTGTTGATTTGGCTAAGATTTTTTTTTCTTCTCATTAATTAAATTGATTTTTTTTTAATAGGCTTTATTTAATTGTGCATCAGACAAACTTTTGTTTTGTAATTTACCGGTTTATCAAATTTTTTCGTTTAAGTTTAATTTTTTTTTTATAAATTTGATGAAAGTAGTGTTAACAGTAATTTTTCTATGAAAGTAACATATCAGAACAAATGAAAAATGATGAAGATTGTTTTTCATAAAATTTTTATGTAATCCAGTTTTTAATTAGAGTATATTTTAATATTTTCAGAAGTAATCCTAATGATGAAATCTTGACAGAAAAATACTAACATTGTGTACGTGTTATTTTATTTTAAAAATGAGATATTAAACGTATAATTGTATTGACATCTAGCCTTCCGAAACTGATTAAATACTAATGACAAAACAGTAAATTTTCGGGAGATTTTACTAATGTATAATCTTTTACGAACTTGAGTTACTTCTATGTCGAACAATTTAGAACAACAGTGTATTATTTTATGTAGACATATAAAGAAGTCATAAGTTTACTGTTAGTTGTGCCTGGATAAAAACGCCTTACACACAGGTTCTTTTAGGGACGGAGACTTCGATTTGTAAATCAATACTAGGTTCGAGTGACTCACGTTTGGTAAGTAGTCTATACAATAATATTTTTTTAGGATTTAAAGTAGTGAAAAATATTTAGCAAGTGAGAATGCTTAATGTTTTGAGGACGATACTTTCGAATTTATTGTCTCAAATCGATAGCTAATATCTTGCTGTACTTGGTTGTTCCGCCTATTGGATTCGTTAAATACGATGACGATGTTTGACGACCTTTCTATATTTATCGCTTCTGTAGCATTTACTGAATAGGAGAAACCTTAAAACTATTGTTGTTAAAAATTGTGTGGTTTTATAAGATATTGTAACAGATTCCATGTGCTTAATTTCATTGAGTTCCCTATTAGACTCAACTTTAGTGATCTCTTGGCCTATTTCATTATATTTTTATCAGTTGATTCATACTACTGAAAAGTAGTTCCATTTAATAAATCTAATTTTCAGCATCACGTGTGTTAGTCTGTGTTGATCGTCTAGGACCGTCTTACCATACATCAATGACAAAAATTTTCATATCTTTTCAAGAATTGCGTGAATTTAAATTACAATATCTAAATTAGTCAGATGTCTATTTTATTTATTCCTAAATTGAACAGAACGTCAAAGGGAAGGTATTTGACTGAGCATGTTTAACATCTTTCGGATTTTTATAATTTTTAGTTTATGAACCCAAAAAACAATAATTACGTTTATTAGAAACGGAAAGTAGTTTTGTACGATAAAATTAACGTATCCATAAATTTAGTTAAGTGGAGAAAAGCACCAGTTTCTCAGTTATCATTTCCCTAAAGTTAACTGCTAAATAATATGAAGCTAATGGACGTGCGATTGTAAATAATTGATATCAATAGCTTTCCAAACGGAGCAATCGACACTGCATATCTAGGCCTATTCAAATAATTAGTTTGGAATAAGTTAATAATACCCAAAGAATGTGACAGCGTAACATTCCGTTCACCTTTCTTTAATTTTACTGACAGAATGAAGTATCTTAAAAAGTAGAGTGCAAAATGTTAATGTCTAGACTCGGAAACTGAGCAAGGTATTTATTTTAAATAGGTCACATTAACTTCATCATTAGGTTATTTTTTAATTATGAAGAATAATTTGAACATTTCTAGTATTACAATTTTGAAGGAGAAATTCAAGCAGACTAGTAGTTTCTGTTAAATCGCTACAAACCTTGAGAATCGTCAGTGGAAAAAATCATATTGGATGCATTCCAGTAACCTGGATTACTTGCGCTTCATTAAAAGTATGTTAAAATGATTGGAAGTTGGATAATTATTCGATGGGGACGTGCAGTCGAATTCGAATATGTCAGTATGTAAACACTTCTTTGGGAAACAGTTTCGAAAAGAATTTTTGAAACATGTATTGTGAAGTAGTTGATTGTATCTTGATGGGATTTAAAAATTGTCATTGGAATCTTATTACAACTAGTAACTTCATCAAAAAGTATGCATGATTTCACTTAGCTTAAATCCATAGTCTGTTAGTCTATGGCTGTTCATGAGTATATGTTTTTTAAAGGAAATTTTCGTTAGCCTTACAATAAATTATTTCCACCAACAGGCAGCTAAAAATTTTAAAGATTGTCTTTTGATAAAACAGACATATCAATATCAAAAAAACTTTTAGCAACTTGAGGAAATTGATCCTACTCATGTTTTGACATTAGGTAAGCGGAAGTCGTGTTTGCATTAGCTAAAACGGAAAACAATAATAAGAAGAATTATTCAAGTACACAAACAGATAGTATTTACTCGTATTAAATGTGACTGAGGTTACTTTACTTATTCATAAATAGTTCGTTTAATGTACATATAAACTGAATTGTGGAACAAAATACCTCGTCCCATTTTAATGTATTGATTAGTAAGTTTTTGTAAGAATGAACTTTTTAACTGCAGCATTTGTGTTAATTGACTGCATGCTATTTTTATGAAGTTCGTATTTAATTATTTATTTTATCATGATTTTGCTGATCAAGATGATAAACTTATTTAAAACAAGCTGATTTTTAGTAAATTTTTCGGGAAAATACACGCAATTAATGAACACTTAATTAATCGTCAATACTGTGTCCCTAATACTCTTGACCCAGCCCAAATTAATAGGAATACATAACGCATGAAGAATGTATTTTGCAAATAAAATATCGCCTCATATATAAAGATTCTTATTAGTGATTATTAATTTCATTCAAATAATTATAAGATAGAAATAAGTTTCAAATTTTTTTAAAGTTACAGCATAGTTTATACATAAAAAAAATCATCAGAATGCGGTCAAATAACATAATAAAATATGAATGAATAGCGAAATTTGTCAAAATTTAATCTAATAATGGTTTAAATGAACGATTATAACATTGAATCAATTTTCATACTAGAGATTAGGATTACACATTATGTTGATTCAAATCTTTTTACAAGAATTTTATCAACTATAATTTATTTTACTGATAGATACGTTTGAGTTAAAGCAGTTAGTTTTACTCAAACTAAGAGATTTTATTTATTCACGTTAGAGATTTTAATAATGAGAAATCTCATTGAATTGTTTGTTTTTTGTGAGCAATTATCTACTATGTTATTAAAATGCTAATGCTGTATAAATTATATACATGATATTAATTGTTCAATCATTTTAAAGCTTTGTTAAAATTAGATAACATTTTTTCTCATGTTATATTTCTATCCTTTTGGAAAATGTAAAGAATAACTTATGAAAATAACAGAAGCTTATTTATTCTACCGACTCTCAAAATAAATGTATCATTATTACTGAAAATTATATGATTAAGTAACCAGTGAATAGGTTTTATAGAATGTCAAGTAACCGCCTAATTACTTGGATCATATCAGTTACAGGAAACATCATCTGGTAGACATGCTTTTAAATTAAATCACGAATCAACTACAGTCTGTCATCATTTTTATCTTAGAGTATAATCACTACTCTTAGGTTAATGATGGTTATACTTCTAGGAATGAACAACGGGGATGAATTAATGCAACTAGCTTTCAACATGAAATTATACGTGTTTTTGTAGGCATTATTGTTATGATACACATGTGTAAGAACGACAGTGTTAATACTGGGAATCTAAACTAACTTTTCATTCTGATATATTTGTTTCCTTGTATTCCCTTTCTAAAAGTTTTAAATTCAACTTTAAGGAACAGTCCTAAAATCAGATGTGTTAAAATGGGAGTAACTATGACTCTCTTAAGGTAGCCAAATGGCTCGTCATCTAAGTGAATGAGTATATTAGGTGACCTGCATAAATGGAGCTTTTTGGGGGTTGTGGTGGTGGCCACCACTTCGTGGTCCTGCCAGGCAACGTGGCGTTGTTTACAGCGCTGCGGCTAAAAGCTTTCTTGAAGGCGGCCCTAGACGATTGGTTTTGGGGAACCAGCCGTAAAGATCCTGGACTATTGACGCCGACCCTATTTGGTTGTCCCAAACACTGCATCTCGGTGTATTGTGTGAACTGGCGTCGGGGCCCCTTAAACAAGGGTCTCCATTTGGGTTATGTGATCTGGTGCTGAAAGGGTACTGGACGCCAATGATATCTGCCAACTTATGTAGTGGGATTAACCCTGCTTGGCTGAGTGCTTGCGATTGGTCGAGTTCATGACATCTACCCCATGGGAGGGTGCACGTTCCGGCTGACCTTGTGGGACAAACTCGATCTTTAGCTTCATGTGGGGTTTGGGGGCTCAGATCGGTAATCCGTTTTGGGGTGCCAGGTCTAGCTGTAAAAGTCCGCCTTGCTGATTGGGGACTGTGGGTAGTAGATTGGTTGGAGGGATTGAGTTGATTCATCAGTGCCCGAACGGGGGCCACTGCTCATGTGCGTGCTTATTGGACGTCCACTTGTCTGCAGACCAATCTAGACAGCATGTGCGTTCCCATATGGGGCAGGGGTGATCGAGAAATTGGCTTTTGTGTGAATCCTTGTGTTGCCTGAAAAGCAGCGGCGTGCATGTGCAGCAGGCTTGTTGGTTAACCAAGAATATACCAAAAAATAATTAATAGACTTGTCAGTTTACTAGAAAGTTGATTTTATCTATTGCGTCAATGGCAATGGTACTATATAGTTTGAAAATTGTTTATTGATGTCATTATTGTTTTATGAAAATAAATCGTATTTTAATGATGCATTTGAATTTTATAAAGAAAGATGTTTGACTGAATTTCAGGTAGCATCAATGTATTATGTGCCTGTTCGTAAGACAAGTTAAAATAGTGTTTTTAGTTTCCTTCTCCTAAATGCACTTATGGGAATTACTACTTTTCGTGATTATAATTTGTACTGTTTAACTAGAACAGCCTTGATTCATTATCCCATATTCGATACAATCAAAAGTAATTATGATTTGAATCGTGATTAAAACATTTTGTCGGTTCAGAGCTCTGTCAACTGTTACTTGATGGTAATTTTATTCACATTTTTCTGTAGTATTTCAATCTATCTTATATTCCATCCTCCTCTACATTTTATTACTCTGGATACGTGGCACTAGATTTTAATACCATCTAACTCAAATCCTTACGATCACTATAGATATTTTCGTGTTTTAAATTAACTATGAAATAATATTTATAAAACTAAACACATTATTGAAATCATGTACTGGTCACTGTTAGACCACCAGTAGAAACCGTGCAAGTACTGAATGATCGTTTCGCCTGAGTGTGGGACTCACAACTTCCACACGCGGGAATCGAGCCCAGAACATTCAGCCTAGCGTACAAACTCTTGACATTTCGACCACTGAGCTGACCTGCAGCGGTGTTAATGTCTTTCTTTAATCAATCCATGATATTGCTGACCTCATCCATTATCTTCAGTGGTTAACTGCCTCACAGCCGATACGGTTGAACTCCACTGGTCACGGCTTCTCACTAGAACTCCGAGAATTTTTTCATGAAGCTAATGTCCACTGGTGACTAGCTTTGCATATGGGGGTTGTGGATAAGCACTACTAATAAGTCTCATGTAAGGACAAAAGGCCCTCTAATGGTGGTCTAACACTGATCGACTCATGATTTCACTCAGACTCAACAATCTCCATAACTCTATGATTGCATTTATATTAACTTGTATAACACCATATAGTTGTTGAGACGATAAATGTTCGTTTAACACAAATTTCTAACTAATTTCTTCAACAGTTTAAATAACTGTTACCCCTGAATTTTCAAGAAGTTGTGAGAGTTAAGTGAAAGTGAAAAATTCCTTTGGAAAAGAATATTTAGTTGATTTTCACAATGAACAATCATAATTCTGATATGACTTAACAGTTTTAGAAAATGCTATGCATGTCCATTAAATCATATAACTCTTGTAGGCTGGTAAGACCAAAACAAATTGATCAAAATTCGAATCCGTATATCCAGTGGCTCAAAGTTACTAATCAATAAGAGTTCTATATATAGCATTCGACCTGTACAATAACTTTCACTAATTTATTATAGAGTCACTTATTTCGTATAATTTTTATCATGTGTAATTTGAATATACTCAACAACTCTCAAACGTTGCATTTCTGAATTCATTCATAATATTTACCCAATATACTTCAAATACTGTAATCGTTTATAGTAATTATCATCTTTCATGGTTACAACTCCTCAATATATTTGGAGAAAATATCAGATATATTTAATGGTGCATATTCTTTTATATTATTTCATAGTTTACTTGATTTAGATCACTTAAAATAATGAGCCATGAAGTGAGCTTCCTTTTAGATTTAAATGAAGTTACAATGAAAGTTTTAGCATTCATCATACTTCATAAATATCCCAGAGCTTCAAAGCATCTCGAATTGTTTGATAACACGATATCTCAGTAATAAATCTTAGTTGAATCAACAAGATATCAAACATACTCATTGTGTAAATTCAAACAAAGCACACAAAAGAATAATTTTGTTTGTAATCGAATCATTGTTACGAATACATCAGTACTTCTTAACTGTATCACGTTTAACATGTTTGGTTTGTTTCTGTTTTTTTCATTCATTTTCAAGTTATTAATTATTGAGTTTTTATTTTTATGTGATAAAAATTTCGTTTCGTCTGAACTGTTGTGCCTGTTGAAAACCTAAATGATTTGTGCTAGAGGCTGATGAAAAATTCAAATCCGTTGACACAGTGAAATCAGAAAAACTGCTGAGATGAATATATTTAACCTTGAAAATAAACTAAATTTGTATCTGAATACACTACTTTTCGTATAATTTATTTACAGTCATATTAACGGACAGATTTAAATGATTCGAAAGGAATAGCATCATTTAATCAATAATTGACAATGTGAATATATATTTGCAATATTCTGCTGATTAGCACATTGATCGAATCTTCCTTTTTAATTCTGTTGAATCAGTAACCAAATGAAATTACTACACCAACGAATAATATGCCATTAGTGATTTGCTTACTTACGCCTGTTACCCCCATTAGAGCATAGGCCACCGACCAGTTATCTTCAACCAACTCTGTCCTGGACTTCCCTTTCTAGTGCTTTCCAATTTTCGTTCATTTTTATCGTGTCTTTCTCTATTTCTCAGCGTAATACGTTCCTTGACCTTCCTCGTTTCCCTCTACCTTGTAGATTCCATGTGAGAGCTTGTCATGTGAGGCAGTTGGGTGCTTTTCGCAGTGTGTGTCCTATCCACTTCTACCACTTCTTCCTGATTTCCTTCTCCGCCCCGACCTGGTTTGTTCATTCCAACAGTAGGTTGTTGCTGATGGTTGTCTGGACAGCGAATACGAAGTATTTTCCGCAGACGACTGGCCATTAGTGATAGTGCTGTTATATTACATTCAGATCATTAAATGCCTTATTTCATCAAAACAAAACCACAGACAGTTATTATTTACGGGGAAGAGTAAAATAGACACAGTGATTAGTAGTGACTGGTTAAAGAATTCGTCATTACTTTGTCATCTACGAAAGATAGATTATAAAAGATTTCAAAAATAAACTAAATACTTTGTTCGTGTTTACCACAGCTAATTGAAATATATCCAAAACAAATATGCCTCAATATATTCATGCTAAAAATGTCTTTGTTATAACAATAAGTATTGAAGATAAATTGTATATTGTGTGAATATTATAAATATTTTGATTGCAGTTTTTTTTTCTAAAATAGATAGTAATATCTGAAAGTTTGTTTTCTTTTTACATTTTATTTCTAATGAATAAGTTATTGAGTTAGAAATATCCAACAAAATTAACCCATCTTTAAATATTGTAACTTTAGATGATACTGTTTACATGCATGTTGAATATATATGGACAATTACTTATTTCTCACAATAATCTTTAAACTTTTCTTAGGAATATGATTAATGACTAGTTTTATTTTATCACTAATAGCAATTATGCTTATATTTTATTGAAGTTGTCTAGTAAAAAGTATAAACTTAGATTTTAGTTACAGATATGTTTAATTTTTTGTTGTTGTATTTTAGCCTGTCTATAATGTGACTTTTAACATTTAAAATCTGATAAAATAGTATGTTATATGCTCAATTTATGTAACTGTTACTTTCAGCGCTTGAAATTAATTACTACTATAAAATAATTAACGAGTGCTGAAATATCTCCAGTAGCTGCAAAAGTCACTTAGAGGTAACCTCTCTAAATGTAAAATTAAGTGAAAGGGATTAAAGTTCTATGCGCGACATCAGCTCACTTGAACTTTCAAACATTCATGCTGATCAGTGTTAATTAAAAGTGAGTTTGAGCTAATAAGAGTATTGATTTTTGAATAAAGTCAATAAAAGCTCATTTTATTTTTTGTTTGTTGACCTGTTCATTGTACTACTTATCAGCCACATTTTGAACCAGAAATTATCTAAAGTTTGTCGTGAATATTTTTCCTTCCAATTTGAATCGCTGAGTAGGTATGAGTTTGTTGATATTGCACTTGTTGAACAGATTTCTGGAATTGCTTTCGTGTTTATGATTAGTGCTTCCTTAATAAAGGGAAATAAGTACATGAAAATTATTTAAAAAGTCTCAAATTGTTCGATTGAAATGAATGTTGTTCAAATCAGTCATACAGGAGTTAGAATGAAACAGCCTAACTTGAAGAACTCTGCATTAAACAAATGAATCGGTCTGAATTACGATTATCTTTTGTTATTTCAAAAAGTAAGTAAGCTATTGCAATCGTGTTTTACAAATATACGTCCAAATAAATCATAGTGTATGTTGCAGTTAAAATATCTAATAACGAAAATATTTGTGACTAAAGGTACTTTATTAAGTTGAATCTAGTTAAAATGTTATTAGCCACTTGATAAAACAAAGTGGTTATGGATTTTGAATATATTGTACGCTATGAAATTCTCATAATTCGCTGAATAAGTACTTGATATCAATCCTCGATTCGATTGTCCAAGTAGTGATTGTAGCACTGAAATCGTATTATCTGAAAATAATTTACACAAATGATAATTATAATATCAACTTGTGTTGTAACCAACAAATAATATCTTATACCTCGTCTGTTTTCAACCTTACTGTCCATTTATTTTTGCATTATTGTTAATTCTCTTGAAAATTCTCTACAAAATTTAGTTTTAACGGATTGTCATAACTATAAGTTGGATTTTATTTCAACATAAATTTTGGAATGATATACCGTGAAGCATTATGAATATCTGACACTAAAATCAATAATAATGAGGTATTTAAAAGTTTTATTAAAACTAGTCTTTTTCAAAAGTAGGCACGAATGGCAATGTTTCTTTTTAAAAATATATCTAAATGAATAATTCATAATAATTTGTGACAGATAAAATATTTTGAATGTTAAGTAGCGAAATAGTGTCTAATATTCTCGATTAAAAATTATTTCACTTATTTTAAACATTTTTGAGATAGTATAATTTCAAGTGTTTATGATTGCTATAATATTTACTGATATCACTACGTTTAAAAAAATGCCTGGTTAAAGCTTAAAAGTTCATTCAATCTACTGTTATTTGTTGTTAAAGTAAAAAGTTTGTTAACATTATTTTATTATACCTAATGAGAATGCTCGAGTACATTCAGATTGTCTTATTCTTTAAAATGTTTCAAGTTTAGAGTTGGAGAATTTTGAAGTCTCATAATAAAATGAAACATTTATACTCTCCTATAAAATGCCTAATAAACATCTCGCTAAAATCAATTTACAATGTCAGTTATTCTTGGGAATATTATTAAAGCTGGATAATATATTTTGAATATGAGAAATTGTGAAGTTATTCACTGATTGTATCTTATGATCATACTGTCAGATTTACAATATAAATGGCTGCTATTAATTCTACCCAGTTAGTTTATTTAAATGTTTTTGCTCTATAGTTCCATAATAATTATTTAAAAATTAAACATAAGAATATATTTTCCACAATCACATATTGTTCTCTAAATACCATGTGTTTAAAAAAGTTTAGTTTTGTGCAAATGTTGAGTTTCTATACAGTTTCATACACATGGACCAAGTACAATGTGTCTGACATTTCAGTTTTGATTCTTGACAAAATTAGTTATACGGAAATCTTTGAAGATCAAATTACTTTGAAAAAGTGCATATAATATCAAACAAAGCAGATTGGTGAATTAGTCAAAAATCTTGAAAATTTTACTATACTCTAACTTTCCTTTATTCCAAATGATGATGTTTTGTCAAGAATATCAAAACTCTACACTTTCATTTGAAAGTTGTACGGCTTTTTTGCAGATGTTAGATCCCCAGAACTTGCTTGATAAATGCCTTAATTTTGGGTTTCGCGTTTGCGAGTGTCGGCTGATCAATTGACCTGGAGATTTCATTTCCCACTAGGAAAATCCATGGCTGTGACTGTCCCAACGACGTTTCTATGATGTATAAATAAATTAGATTTGTGAGCTTGATTGCATTGTGCTTGCTGGGTGTTTGTAGAATATACTTTCTACACTTATCAAGACTTCTTTTTAGCCGTTTCATATCGAGGTAGCCTACCTGGACTCTGGTTCATTGTCTCGTTCGCGTTTATCGACTAAGATGGACCCGTAATGGTTTCAGGCCTATCTAGTGACGAACCTAACAGTTTTTCACGCTAACTGATTTAATTAGGTATTATTTTCATATCAAAGAAACATAAATATGTTACTTATAAAGCACATGAAACACCTCGTCTTTGTAGTCATAATTTTATTTACATATTTATCAAAGAACAGTACAAAACAATATGCGTAGAAGATGTACTGTAACTAGTAAAAGTTGAGAAAATATTTTTAACTTTATTTATATCTCTTCAAAATATTTTGGAGATTCTTGAATGATTTAGATGGGATACACCGAATAAATTAGCTAGAATAAAAGATATACATATGACGTTATACATAGATGAATATTGATTAACTTCAATTGGTTTAGTATAAACAATCTTGTTCAACATCAGCTAGATGTTCTAACATTTGAATAATACAATCATTTTGTAGTGAAAAGAATTACTAAATTTAGATAGTTGAATTTTGAATAAATAATGAGAGTTGCAAATTTTAACTTTCTGTTATGCATTGTATAAGCATCAATAAATAAATGTAATTTAAAATTTTTGAATAATTTTGTTCAGTATAAATACTATAGTACACACTGATTTTAGGAAATGCATTTTGCCTAAGACAAATAATCAACTTCTCTAAAAGTTTTCATTATAAAACCAAATTATTGATTCCTATAGATTCTAGTGTTAATAATTGGAACAAGAAATAGTTTTAGTAACTAAACTAACCATGAAAATCAATGACAACTACTTTTATTTTGGAAATTTTGTATGAATTACTGAATGGATGCTTGTATCATCTTTCGAAAAAGAAATTCACGACTTATTTGCAAATACACTTTGAAAAATGGTCAGTTATATTTGAATTACTAAATACTCTCAATATTATTCATTAATATATCCTATGAGAAGAACGATAAATGGCATTCCCCTATATATATATATATATATACATATATATATATATATATATACATGCTGATGGGTATTTAAAATTTACATTGTAATTAAGCATAAATCACTGTTAGACCGCCATTAGAAACCTGAATGCACTGGACGGCTGTTTCGTCCTGGAATGACACTTATCAGCAGTGCGCATCCACAACATGCTTGAGAAAGCTCAGAACGTTCCTTTTCATTTACGAAGATATATATACATATATATGTTTGAGTATTCATTTAATTCATTATGCAGCTGACACTTAAAACCATTCTTATTATTGGACATTCTGTATGCAAACTAATGCTGTTGTTAACATACAATTAATAGATATAATTCTTTCATTTCTCATTCAGAAAGGAAATATTAGTTAATTGAAAGGTACACACAATATGTCAAATGAAATGGAGAATAAGTGAAAGTTAAAACAATGAAGCATGTTTATAGTAGTTAAAAGCTAACAAAATAATAATACCGATAACATTGAAAACACATTAATGTATAAAAAATCAATTTTACTTGATTCTAATTTTTAAGACTTCGAAAATTAGGCAGTGAATATATCAATCATTTTGCCATCCTAGATATTTTTAAACAAATAATAACGCAAGTAAATGAAAAAATTAATTTGGTACTTGGTGATTTCAGTGTAGCATATTATATGTAAATGGATATATGAAGGGAAAATAAATAGTTTTTCTATCATTATTTAGAATTATCCCTAAGCCGTTTTAAAGCTTAACCGTTTAACATCCATTAACAGAAGTTACTCAGAAAAAAAGTGACAATCAGCGGTTGCTCGATACAGCAGAATAAAAGTAGAAAACATGGTAGGTATATGTAGTAACATTTCCAGGTAGCAGTGACCATTTTCGTATCGTTTCAGACACCTTGAACAGATGGACAATTCTTTACGCAGATATGTAATAAATATTCAATACGTTTGTGAACATCAGGATCATTTCGAGATTTTCTTTGGAAGTCAGTATGCTAATAGATACTGTTAGCATTCAACAGCAGAAAAACACATCTATCCAAACAATAATATATGTTTAAAATTTGTTGTTTGAACTTCTAAAATTATTTTCCTTCACTCCACAATAGAAACGTAATCACTTTACTTTTCATGCAGGTCGCTCTAAGGAATTATGTAGTCAAGTGCTTATGCCATTTTTGTGTTCGTATGAACTGAATATTGTTGCATTTAAACTATGGGATATAGAGAGAGCGGATCCTATGTCGGGACGAGATGTAATGATCCGCAACAAAATATTTCAGAAAATGTCAGCTGATGAGTTTTATTTAGAACAGAACAGTTATCCTATGTTTAAGGTAAATAATTTGAAAGAAAATTATTATAAACATACCATCATTGCCGTCGATTTCTGATGTCATCAACTTTTTTCCACTTTTAAGGCTTAGGCGTGATATTTTTTGGATAAATTTATTCATGAAGCCAAATACCAAGGTATCACGAATAGTAAAAACTTTTTGTAATTAAAATTCACTCAAACTCGTCGGTCAATGCTTTTCAATTGGTAATACCGTATATTAGCTGAACAATAGTTAGGCAATGGTTTGAAGCAGAGTATCAAAACAGTTTATTTTAGATCTGCGGAAACAGATCCTATCAAGTACTATGAATGTTGGACAGATATAGACAATGTAAAACACATGAAATTCGAATACATATATTTTTTACCCTGAATGGCTGAAACAAATTTCACATTTAGTTAGTCTGAAAGACAACGATTCAATGACAGTATTTTGTTAGTTTCTGTTAATTGGATTTAGATGCTATAAGGTTGGGATACGTTCGTCTGTTGAACCTAAAAAATCCGCAACCTCTTTTTAAACAAAAAAATATCCAATTTTCCGAAGAGCTGGTCAACGCGAATTGTTGGTAACACATTGGTTGAGTCAGATTTTCAAGTTTATATCTGCAAGTACTTGAAGTATACAAGTGAGATATGAAATTAATAATATCATGGCACTTACAAATGTAGTTGTAAAAATAACATAACACTCTACCCCCATTTACAAAACTTGCATATGTTTTACTATCTGATAATTTCCAAGGTGTTTTTATGCACATTGTGTATAGTTTGAAAGCTTTGCCTAACACAAACTATTGACTGCAGGAGACTTTTCGAAAGTCAGATATAACTATGAAGTTAAACAAATTCTGTTTAATACACCTCTAAATTGCATACCTTTACAGCTTACTTAGAAGAGGATGTTCAATTTATATTAAGTGTGTGAGTGAATAGCAATACCGAAACACAAGTACTTGAAATTCTTGGATTCGAGTATTCGGTTTAGACTACTAGCAAATTCTAATTTGCAAGCAATCAGCACTTTAGTAAGTATAGGTTTTCAGTGGTTTCCAGAATGAAGTCCAATATTTACGGAAATTACTTTTAAATTATACTCAGCAGCTTATTATTGATTTTTATGATTTAAATAAATTGTTATCATTCTGATTAAATTCACAGTTAAAAAAATTACAATAATTTTCATTTAATCCCAAGTGTTTCTGATTTTTTCTTTAAAAAATAGCATCCTATCGTGATAGAATAATATTTAAATTATTAGAATTATGTTAATGTTCTATTTGGTTTTCGAATAAAATTTCTCATAATAATAATGTAATAATAAGGATTTTGAATAAAGTAAGCGGTAATTTTAATATGCCATTTATTCTGTAGAGATTACTAAGACTCTGTAAAATTTAATCTGTTTAGATCAGTTTATATGTTGGTTCAAAAAAGCAAAGAAAAATTACTCTTCTTATTCAAACGTTTTCTCAATAAGCATTTTCAACTAAGAAATATTTATTTAAAAACTTTCAAAACAACTACTCTAATAAATATTTAGTGTTGCGTTGTGTTCTGGTGATTTATACAGATCATATAACAATGTGATCACATATATGTATATATGATCAATTTAGTAAGAAGATCTAATTTACTATAGAAATGACTGAACCAAACTGTGTGATGTAAATAAAATGTATGATAAACGAAATATCCCATAAATAGAACTTTGGGCTAGAGAAAAGTGGGTGAAGTGTTATTAAATGAAGGAAAAATCATAGAAGCACTGATCTATTAATGAAAGTGTGTTGAAAAGCCTAATCATAATGTTACATTAGACAGTAATAAATAAACGATTTGCTAGAAAATTTATTTTTTACTGATTAGCCGTTAGAATTCTGAAGAGTACATTTTCCATGGAAAAGATTTATGTTATAATCTAGTTATGATCGTTTCTACATGGAACACAAACGCTGAATAATTTGAGAATTTGACTGATGTAATACAGAAAAGAACTATTCATTTTCAGGACTACATGTTGCTTGTAATAATGGGGAACCAAAGTATTAATTAGGTCTGTTTTGCAGTTTGAATAGAAAAACTAATGTTATCTGTCGTGCAATTTAATTGTGCCTATTTTAAACTAGATTTTATATTCTATCGACCTCAGAAAGTTCTGTCATAGACGGTATGAGTAAAGTAACGCATTTATAGGTATTTTGCATTGGGAGGCAAAGATTGTTAAACTCAGTTATACACACTAGTGTATGGCTACATTTGTTAAAGTGCGTTACTCACATTCTAAATAAGAGTAATTTCTTGAATTTAAGCAGATTTTTTCTTATTTTACCTTCAGTGTGCTGTAAAATCTTTTCTATAGGATCAATATTTCAGCACCTTCGTTCAATGTCGTGCCAATGTAATATTACTGAGATGTTGGACTGGGATATTATCATTCTTTTAGTAGATTACCATAAGAAATGTGATGGGCTTCATCCGTTAATGGACAAAACAAATTTATCGACAAATGAAAGAAACTGCTCTAATTAATATATAGATGTGTTATCCTTTGCTTACTCTCAATACAACTAGATAACATGATTCAGTAGAATAATAATTAATTAATTTCGAAAAAGAACTTGTTACACAATATGTTCAGAAGGTTCATTTTAAATAATAAAACTTCACAAGTAACCTGTAGTATTATTATTGCCATGAGTTGCAGCTTAGATTGATTCCAAACGGTATTTTATGAGAATGCTTAGTCATATGTTTATGGACGCGTAGTGGAATGTATGGCAATATTTTGAATAAAAAGGTGTTTGCATAATTTTTCTAACAAGTATGCACAAACAATGAGTAGCGAAGACTACAAAACCCAATCAAAAACGATTTCGAAGCTTAACATATTTGAAGCACTTAAAATGTATTTCTGTGCCTGTACACGTGGTGATAAACTGAAAATTATCCTTACGTGTTACATGGCTGAAAGTGTAACACGATATCTAGAACAGACTCTTAAAAAGCTGATCTAGTTTTTAAAGAGGCAGATTTTTGCTACATTAAACTTGTAGACTCAGCCTTAAGTTTTGCTTAAAGGATTGGAGACCACTTTCGTTCTGTCAGCAGTTTGAAAACAGTTGACAGTGATATCGAGATAGCCATTCCAAAATTCTCTTATTTCAATGTAACTTCAATGGGTAAAATTAAATCTAGCAACCAGATGAAGTTACTATGCTGATTTAATGAAGAATGATTTATTTATTTGAAACTTGTGACCCTGAAGAAGTTTTGAATTCCATATTTTGTTGCTAAACTAGGTGAACAGAACTAAAACGAGATTCAACCTGTATTTATTAATTTAAATATTTTTTAAGTCACATATGATGCAGAGATCAATAAAAATTTCGTTCTGAATGTGACTTTGCGATCCTTACATTTTTATTGGCTGAATTATAATTTCATTGTTATCGATTCATAAATTAAATCAAAACGGACTGTGTGAATGACACTTTGAAATGATTGCAGTAGATTGATAAATGTATGAGAAACTTTTGAAACAGTGACAATCAGAATGACACTGAAACTATCCACTAGTATTTCGTTCTAGTTTTTTGTGTGTAAAAGAACAATGAATACTGAATAAAATAATATAATAAATAAACTGAAACATTTACCAGACAGTAGTGTCACTTATTTTTTTTAAAACATAAACAATAATTGTCGTTAGACATCAATCCCAATTATTAATGCTGATTTGTATTTGCAAACTAGCATGGACGTTTATTTCACAAAACGCTCCTACAATTACATACTGTTTCATCAGAAAAAAACCTTTAGTTGAAAAATATTTACATACGTTACATACAAGCGTATATATATATATATATATATATATATATAGTGTTAGGATAAGTTGAAGTTTGAAAGTACGAAAACCTATTAATTATAGGAGAAAATAAAAATTTGAAATCACCGGATTAAATATTACGGGTGAGGTCGCACAAAATCCCTAGACTGATCAGATTTAAACAATAACACAATTGGATGTCGACCCCGTGATCCAGAAGTTAGGCTGAAGGTTCTGGGTCCGAATCTTGCGAGTAGCAGGAGTCGTGGATGCACACTGCTGATAAGTCCAGTGCTTCTAGGTTTATAATGATGGTCAAACAATAATGGGCTCATGATTTCGATGCGTTAAAACACTGTTCTCCATAAATCTAAATAAAAAACAACCAACCTCTGTTGATCAGATTTGTTTCACTTATTATCTATAATGAACAAGATTTTTATATAAAATGATTTTAGTATTTTCCTACTGGTAAAATTATCTGTTGTTAATACATCAACTACATGAAATTATATTTAATAACCGAATACTAGTACAGAATTTAGATGAAATTCATTTACAATCGTTGGTGTAATAGAAACATATTACCTATCGAGTCTAGTAAATCAATATAAATTGCTTCCTTTTTCCCGTTTATCGAATTAGTTAACTAATTGATCATATCACCTTTGTATTTATAGCTGCTTCTAATCAACACAACTATATGTCGTTTCATTTAGTTAAAAAGTTAGTATATCAGTCTTTCAAGGAACAAACCAATAATTTGAAATGAAGTATTAAACTAGCGAAGAAACTTTAGTTTCTTTGATGTGTACCGTCATTCTATAATTTTGTCACAGATTTCATAAAAACAAGCAATTCTGTTTTCAAATGTCAATGTGAAACATTTTTAATAATTGGAGTTACATTTAAATACTGTAAATAACTTAATCATATCGTATCGGATTAGGAGACTGAATAACATGTGTTTGAAACATTATCGCGAAGACTGACTAATACCTTAGTACCTGGTTCAATGAATTTTTGTTGACTTCTCTTTAGTATTGACATTCCAAAAATGATGCCAAAGTGTGAAATTAGGCGAGAAGCTCAGAAGTCATTTCACGGTTTAATCGATAGGTCGGTTGGATAGACTGGGAAACTATAAACTGATTAATATTTGTTGACAGTTTATCTGTGTTTATTTATTTATTTTTTGATGTGAAAGCTTCACTGTTGAATTTTATCTTAAATTTTAAATGAAATGTGACTAAACTGTCAAAACAATACTTATTATTTACTTAATAACTAAAATATATCTTGATAAACATCATCATCTGTTGGGTTGAAAGATTCTTCCCTTAAGTAGGGCACAAAATATTTGATTATAATGCTGGTTTTGCTTATTTTTGAGAGGTAGCTTCTGAAAATGAAAGTGAAATGTTACATCAATAAATGAAATAAATTTGATTCAGATAATCTGATGGTTAGTCATTTACAACTAGTACAACAGCTCATCGTAATACTAACTGGAAATGGGGAATTGACGGAAAGTCTTCAAATAATAAGCTGTCATCATAAATTCATAGGGATTTTAATAATTAGTTGTTCTAGGTAGTACAAAGTACACAATTAAAAAAACTTAAACACACAAATTATAGGGGTCTTCTCAATTCCTTAATATTGATAGTATGCAAACAGAAGCGAATAATTTGAATTTATAGAACCAGCAGGTAAAGTGAAATTATGACTGGATGTTATTTCCGCATTTATCCTAGTCAGTAAAAAATAAAATTCAAGAGGCTCCATAATATCTTCAACCTTAGTTAGGTTGAAATACATAATAAGTTGATTCATATAACCATTTAAAACCATCGAGTAATAGGGAGTAGTTTTCTCGAGTATAAGACCATAGTTATTGGACCAAAGACTGAGACATTACAAAGAACATTTATTTTTCTTTAGGCTACACTGTTGAAATCTAATGGTTCATATTTCCATTTGTAATCGGAACAGACTATTGAACAAACTGTTATTTAGTGTCATCAGGAATTGATGTCATACTATCAGTGTGGTCAAATCTCCGTTCAGTCATTTCTAAACAACTAATCCCTTTTATAGATTTTGATAGAAAACTTAAGAATTATTAATTTTCATATGAAATACCTTGACAATTATATATGTGATCAGATTGTTTGAATTGCATAGCGCAAATATACTACCTTTTTAAGGTCAATTACATCTCCTCACTGTTCAGTCATTTCACTGATTGCGAACTGAATATCCATATGTTATAATACTCTTACGAATGTAATTCGGCTATTTCACCCTCATGATTAACCTTACCAGAAATAAATTATTTTTAATTAATCTTTTGAACTGAACTTAATGGGTATTTAATCATGTGAATAATCGATGTACGTGTGTTAAATGTTTCCATTCCAAGAAAATTAATGAGGTCATTATCATTATCAGTCAGTTAGAAATTTCAACACGCTTCATTAGAATATAGTTATATTTTCAATAATAATCTATCTGATTTTTATTCATTTATTCATAAGTTTTTTCCACGTGGTTTGAAATATATTCAGTGATAGGTAGCTGAATGTATTCATGCAAATACTTAGATGCGGGCTTGGTTTCAATGAAATGCAACAATCCTCACAATCCCTTATGGAAATTATCATGTATATATTATTCCTTGATAGAATATCATTTTAAATCATTATACAGTTTAAAGACGGTTTAATGACGAACAAACAATTCACTTCAAAGTAGCTTATTTTCTAGTCAGAGACAAATTGAAAAGTGTCCTAACTAAAAAAGTTAAAGTTTATTCCTAATTCAATAAAATTAGTTCAACGACTGTTTATGTAGATATTTTGTATTAATGTAATAGTTTTGAAATATTCATACACAATATGAAAGTCGATAAAAAATGATACGTAAGTACATTAAAAAAATTACAAGTTGAAATAATTACAGTGATTGAAAGTTTTATCAAGTGCCTAATAATTTATTATATAAAGTATAACAGAGATTTGATCGATGAGGACCTGTTCTACTAGTATTACCCCACTTAATTCTAATATAGAATAGTTTTATTCTACAGAATATTTTGATTCAAAACTTATTGCTATGAAATTTGTACACAAAATCTATCTATTCATTGTTAATAGTTTTAGGAAGTCATTTAAATTGTCTGACAAATATCGTTGGTTAAACAAACTAAACGCATTCAAAAACATAAGTACCCATCATATACATCACGCTTAACTATCCGCTTTTCTATGGATTTCTTTTACTATGGGGAAATTTTTGAGATTATTAAAAATGTAAACGAAATTACCCACCTAGAACAATCTGGTTATTTTTTGGAAATAATGCAGAAATGAATCCAGTATGTAAATGAACTATATCACTATCATTGTTCAGTAAAAACTGGCTTTTTGAAACACACTTAAAATCGATTGAATGAGATTATTTATTTATAACATAACCAAGTGAAATGATAACCGTTATCTATTATCATCAAAGATTGATAAGAAAAATGCTAAATCAAATGTGAAATAGTTTAATCAGATGAGAAAATATGTGCTAATGTAATGCTTTATATTATGATACTGTCATTGTACCAGATATTTAATATTTTTAGGTAAAAGAACCAAATTTCAGTTTGTGTGTTTTTTAAAATAGCCCATATTGTAAATAAAAATCCTTTTACTGATGGGATCTCATTATAGTTAAGAAAACATTACCTTAAACATTTTCCAAACCAGTTTCACTCACATGAAATTAATAAACTGAGTCAAATGAATCGCATAGAGTGTATTGAAATACATAATATTAGATTTGTTAACGCCTAAAGTAAGGTTACTTGAAATTGTTTTAGCTGTTTTTCTTATTTTGTAGAAAAAACAAACAGTCATTAGACAAGTTCCATTATTAGCAATAACTTTAAATTTTATAAAAAGGCAAATCATCTGTCAATGTTATTTTCTTTTTAAAAAAAATGCCATTCAATTAATAATGTGAATTTAATAGATGTTATCGCTTGGATGACTAGAAACATAAGCTTCTAATTGACGTTTAACAATGTGACTGTCTTTGTATACATTGTGAGGCTACATAATTGAATGATGACGCAATTAGACCGGATTAATCAATTAGTTATGAAAACAAGAGGAATATATGGGCAAGAATGTAAAAAAACACAAGGTAAAGCATGCACACATGAAACTAATTTTACTGTAAAAACATAGATACAGGAACAAGGAATAGATCTTTCATTTAATTCTATTTCAGGTTCTATAATTATATATTCAAATTATTAAATTTCAAAAATCTGATCATGTTTAAGGTAAATTACGTGGGCTGGAATCAAAGCATATGCAAAATACCAACAGAACTGTTATCATTGACGTGACTAGTGTACATTGTTGACTAGAATAAGTCAGTATGTTAAAATGAATTTGTAAAATTAATGATCAGAATGAACATGGGTAAGATGATTGAAATAATAATGTGATTTAGAAATTAAAATGTATGTTTGTTCGTGAATGACGTAATGTTTAGAATGAAATGAATTAGGTAAGAATGTTATTCTAACTTATAACTGCTTATTTTCAATACATTTGAACTGTATTTATCTTATTTATTGAAATAATTAAAATTATATTAACAGATTGGTAAATGTCAGTTGTTTTGATGCATAGATTTGTAATAGATTTCAACTTTTCATCATTATTTCTTAAATCTTCATTAACATTAATGTAAAAAATATGTATGAATAAGAACTTTATTTTTGACGATAAGTAACTTTTATTTAAAACTACACAGAAAACTTTTTCATTTAGTTTTAGCAATAAAATGGATGATGACAATAGGGAAAGTTGTAAAATAGCTGCCCGAAAAAGTTGAAATGAATTAAAACCAGCTAGTCTAGATAAAGAGTAGTTGCTGTAAACTGTTATATTCAAAATGCAACAAGTGACTGCAATTCTTTTGTTTTAAATAGTTGTAAAAATATTCCACCAACTTTAATACAATGAAACTATATATATATATATATATATATATATATATATATATATATATATGTACTGAATTCTTGAGTTATAGTTTACTGTCTTTATTGTAAAATCCTGAACAATTTGTATGAATTTTATTTGAATAACATTTTTGACTTTATCTAATACAGAGACTCTTTAAATTATACATTTATTTTCATTTCATTCAGATTGGGGAAAAATGTATTTAGTAGAATGGTATATTTAAAGTTAGTCGTTAAGATATAAATACCAATTATTTCAATTAAATTTAGTGGAAATAAATACTTTCAGAGTTTATCAAATAATTAAGTTTTTGCTGTACTGAATGTTCATTAAATAAAAAACTCCTATTTAATTATCAAATAAACTTCCAAGTATTCTTAAAATGTTAGAATAGCAATTTTTAGGGAAAGTAACAGTAAAATGTTGCATTATGACTAACTGAAAATATTAAAATATTTTCAAACTTACAGTTTAATAAGGCAATCGAAAATAAACATAGACAATCCAGTAGTTTTATCCCATTTCACTTTCCAGTGTTAACATCCAGTATCAGTGAGATGTTATGGTGGCACTTTTGCTTCACGTTAGCAATTGAAGACCAAATTCAAGTTACATGTTAATCAAAAGCTTTGCATGAATACGAATATTTGCGATGAATTTAATAAACTGGGGACGAAAACTACACTGCAATTACATAATTATTGCAGGTGTTTACGAAAAATAAACTAGAATTATGTTACTAGCAACATATTGTGAACATATTATCCAAAAATGATCTTTTTCAACACTCTTAAACATCTGGTTAATTATATAAACTGTTCTCTAAATGATTTTCGTTTCTGTGATTATGACGAAAGCGAGGATAATTATGGTTTATTTTTTTAATGAATACAACAGTATGTCTTTTGTTGTATCCAGTCTTTTCTAAAACAATGAATGTAAGGAAGTTGCGCATATTTTATCTAACAAGAAGTTTTTGAAAAATAGCAATAATTCAATGTACAGTTATGGATAATAACATTTCTGTGAACTGGCAGACATTCAATATCCAATAAACAGTTTTAATTTAACAATTAACTGATAAGAATAAAAGTTAATGGATTTCCTCATTTATACGTATATCATAAATAGAGCATCATAGTCTCCGAAATAGAGTAATAAATAAACCATTTTGATAAATTCATTGCTTATTTCATTGTGTAGGTTATGTAAGTTTATTATTTGGTTTAGGTAGGTATTCATCAGCTCCACGTCTTTTGTGACAAAAGCTATGTAGCAATGATATCAAAATTATTGAGTAATAGTAAATAACAATGTCAGCTCACATTAGATTCGCCTACGTTTATTCTGAAATTATTGACTGTCTCAAACAAATAGGCAGGAATAGTTGCAGAAAACATCGATAATGTGAAGTTAACTGCAAAATACAAATTCTATGACAGATGCAATTGTTTTAACTATATTTTGCAATATTCGCTTTGGAGTATTGGGCACTTGCATCAATATAAAATCTAAATTCATTTTCTAAGAATTACTGTCAGTTTATTCTATTTGTCACACAGGTATACCACCGCAAAAAAATATCAGTGAGTAAGAATGTAGTTTCAAGTAAAAGTTTTTGTGATATAAATAGTGTATTGGTTCATCGTTTCCTGACGATTAATTAGTAACAAATCTTATTTGGATAAATACTTTAACTTAAAAGTACACAAGCTTAAACCTGGTTTAAATCTATATTAACTTAATCCACATTCATCCATGAGTATATGTGTTCTTAAAAGAAACTGGAGAAAAGTAAACTTCTTTTAGTCAGACACTAAATAATATGTATAAATGGAGGGTTACGAATTTTTCGATATTGGAATTTCTTAAACCAGACAGACATTGTTACTATATTTTACGTGTATTTTTTATATTCATTGCAGTTAAAAATTCTTTTTCAACTGTTTGAGTGTTAGTGCGACAGACTATTTGGAGACCATCGCTTTTATGGACTGCTCGCAAGTTTTCATTTAGGACTGCTTGATTATCTAGTTTTAAATTACTTCCTTGTTGAGCTACCCAGGAATTTCGACCAGCCATAAGACGTTATGGGTGTGATGGCAAACAAACCGAACATAAAATCTTATTATGGAATTACTGCAGGCTTCACGGCATGTTTTAAGAACGTAATTGCATGGATTCACAATATCATTTACAAAACTTTTGTTCTTTTTAAATTTCAAATAATTATATTACTTTATACATAATATAATCTTCAAAATTACCAAAATGTCCTAATAGTTTAACTTGTTACCGAACTCAAACTGAACATTCTGTGTTTTAAAGATGCACTTATAAGATACGTTACCTGTTCATGTTCAATTTCTAAGAAAATGGGAATGTCTCAATTTTAAATATGCCTCTGTTTCTATTGTCCATTTTTTTGTTCGTTACCGTATTAACTCTCGATTATCTGGCCCATATGAATTGTTTGCAGAGATGTTTACCCTCACATGTTAAATTAATTTCTTATTTTTAAATCAACACGGCAAGAATTACATAAGTGGTTATACTATTTCAATCAGATCTTCAATTAACATTTCTTGAAGCTGATTAATATCGAATCATCGCTTAAAGGTTAGGAGCTGAGAATTCTGTTAACAGTAACTATCGTTTTCTACATTATGCTGTCAGTAATCGTTAATACAATGTGTCCTAATAATCAAAGTAATAATAATCTTACCTCAGCTTAAAACATTATAATAATACAGAAATAAAGCAGTGCACATTAATACTCATAGAAACATTGTTTAGCTTTCATTCTCACTTATTTTCTACTGAAAAACACTGATAAATTATGAATATTTTGACTAGATTATTTGAAGTGAAAAAAACGTTATGCTACTGGGTAGTAGGTGTTAATTTTATTTTTTAAGATTTTGAAGCATATAGTATAGTTACACAACCACACTACAACCAACGCGAAACAAACTGGAAGATTAGACAGTGATGAAACGCAAATAACATTTGAAATAGACACAAGAAAGTACACTCCCTACAGTGTTCTAACATATCGATCAATAAATCAAATGAAAAAAAATTAGAAAACCTTGTAATCATGGTTGTCTTATGAGATCAAAGGATGATTACTCAAATTCATTCAACATATATTCTCATGTCTCATATATTCAAATCGGTAACTACAATTTAGTGTGAACATTTTTTTAAAAATTTGAAATGAAAATCAAACAACGATCCCCATAATATTATTACAATGCGAAATCAGAAAAATGAAACCTATCATTTTTGTATAAAAACATATTGATGGTCTCTAAGAGGTAATAGTTAACACTACGCATCCGCGAACTAAACTAAACTACATTAAATCTAGCAAGAAAAATAGAATATTTTTCCTACCACTGACTAGCTATGAGATCATTTCAGAAGAATTCAGCAAACTTATATGCCTGGTGGACTTATATCTACAAGGGAAACCAGTTGATCCATGATTTGTAGTAAGAATAAGCTATGATTTTAAACGCTAACCTCTGAATTTTCAATTAAGCTGTGAAAATATTTAAACTATTGGATTTTCGATACAATTTTGATGAAAGACTATCTCTAAATATCATAACGAGTCAAAACCAGCATTCAGTGGATTGAAGCTCGTGATGAGACTCCAAATAATGCTATTTCGTGATGAGATACACGAATAGAATTAAACAATCATTGCAGTTTTTCAACAATTAAAATTTATTACTTTTTATAGCGAATTTACTAGATAATCGTCTATCAAAAAATTGAGATGAATTGGTTTTATAACCATATTTTGAGATATCTGTATTTTGAACTTTTATCGCTTTTTAAAAATAAATGAAAACAATGTCTTTTACCGTAAACTAGAATAGATAATCCTTTATAAAACAACCTGCATGTAAATGAATATGCTTCTCAAACACAAAGTTAGGTTGCAACCACTTATCCATGGATCATTTTATATAGTGTTCATTCAAAGTTAGTTTTTTAGCATTTCTGTTTGCTGTTCATAGACTACTTAAAATCGTGCTCAAATTCAGTATTGTTTATTTGAAATCTAATTAGACTGATAAAGTAGGAAAAGTCATTCCTTCAAAATTGAAAATGAAAAGCTATGATCTAATCTTCAATTTATATATATGGGCTGTTTTATGAAAAAAGGTTGTATTTTTCGAAACATCCGTATAGTCTTGCATGTTTCTTTCATACTTCGAACTATCTAAATATACTGTAGAATTTTCTGAAAATAGTTGTTAGTTGTATAAATTATAAGAAAATAGAAGTATTTTTAAACTTTTGAACCAATAAAAGGTATTTTTTGCGTAGCTAACAAATATTGTTAGAAAATTTAATCACCTGGTTATATTTGAATATATTCCAACTTATCTGAAGTATAGATAAGACGAAGACCATTTCAGCAAAGTTTCACCATCTTATTATGATAATGTACATCCTCTTCTAACTCCGCCTGGAGCACTTTCTGGAGCTACTGCCAGTCACAAGCAAGGATAAAGGAGGAAGGTTGGGCGTGGGGTTAGTGACCATATCTCGTGAAAACCAACTCGCTAAAAAACGCTAACCAGAAAAATCAATTCACACCATTTAAAATCTGCCCTAAGAGTTACAATGTCTTCATTCAGAAGAGTTATGAAAGCCATGTTCCTTCGGAAGTCACGAGGCTAATCCCCCTTCTGACAACCAGAACAACCATTCTTTTAGGTATGTTCGAACATTGTGGAATAATGGAAGACTAGTGTTATACTCCAGCCATGAAGAAGAAAACGCCTCACACACACATAAGAATTTGCACTGATGTTGTCCAAGCAAGCACAAAAGGCACTGATAAGATGAGAATCTCATGAACTCAGGATCGTCAGAGCATCTTTAAAAAGAAAGAAAAAAGGGCATTAGAATGAACGTCATCCAATGCTATGCACCGATCAACGACTGCAATGATCAGGTCTACGAGTGGCTGTAGTTAGAGATCGAGAGATGTTCATCGAAACGTTGGCGTGGACAACGCTTGATATAAAGACATCATGGAACGACATGGAATAAGGGAGAGAGACGAAAATGGTGAGAGATTTGTGAACTTATTTGCTTTCAACAAACTGATCGTCACTTGCGCAATATCCCCACATAAAACGTATACATAAAGCTACATGGATTTCACCGAATCACACTACTCAGAACCAAATAGACCATATCTGTTAAAACGGTAAATTCAGTAGGACCGTGGGATGCATAAGAACTAAGAGAGAAGCTGATATAGCCTGAGATCACCACTATTTGGTCACCAAAATGAAAATGAAACTCACGAAACACTTAACAATGGGGCAGACGGTATCACAGAAATTTTATACGGCCTTTCTTAGGGAAACTGGAAAGCTCAAAGAATTAAAGATAGCCCTCATCAATAGGTTCCAGGCCTTGCACGAGCTACTCAGTGGAGAGGAAACAATCATGGAGAAAGGGATCAAAGAGACAATCACTTCACGAGGTTCTGGGCCACAAGAAGTACCATCACAAGGAATGATTCTCTGTTGGTACCTTTAATAAATTGAAGAAAAGAGGAACAAGAAGGCAGCAGTCAAAACCAGCGGAACAAGAGCATAAAAAGTCAAAGCACAAGCTGAATACATAGAAGCAAACAGGCAAGTGAGGAGGAGCATCACTATGGACAAACGCAAACATGTGGAGGATCTAGCAATGAAAAGGCTGCAAGGGAAGGAAACTTGAGACAAGTGCACGATACAACAAAGAAGTTCGCTGCAAACTGTTGTAAACCGGGACGAACAGTGAAAAGCAGGGAAGGCTAAGTAATCAGCAACACTAAAGAACAGTGAAACAGGTAGGTAGATCGCTTTAAGGAACTCTTGGATCGACCAGCTCTACTAAACCCACCCAACATTGAAGCAGCATCCACGGACCTCCGAATCAATGTCTGCCCACCAACAATCAAACAGATAGCAACCAGTTGAATGGAACTCACCACTCTACACCAACTTCATTGATTACGAGAAGCATTCGAAAGCGTGGACACGATGATACAACGGGAGATCCTTTGACAGCACGGCGTGCCTAAGAAGACAGTCAACATAATACGAAATTCTTATGATGGACCACACTGCAAAATCGTGCACGGAGGACAGCTGACAAACTCATTTGAGGTGAAGACCGGTGTCAGACAAGATTGCTCACTCTAACCCTTTCTCTCTCTCCTGGTGATCTACTGGATTATGAAGACGGAATATCTGGAGGGCAGCAAGTTATACAGTGGACAGCCAGGATGCAGCTGGACGATCTGGACTTCGCAGATGATATGTCTCTTCTATCACACAAGCAACAACAAATGCAAGAAAAGACGACCAGTGTAGCAGCGGCCTCAGCAGCAACAGGTCTTAACATACATAAAGGGGACAGCAAAATTTTCCGATATAACACAACCTGCGCCAACCAAATTACACTTGATGGAGATCTCATGGAGGAAGTTAAAACCTTTACATATCTAGGGCAGTATCACTGTCAATCAAGATGGATCCGATGCAGTTGTGAAGGCACGGATCGGCAAAGCAAGGGCTGCATTTTTACAACTGAACAACATCTGGAACTCAAAACAACTGTCAACAAACACGAAAGTCATAATTTTTAATAAAAATATCAAGACAGTTCTACTGTATGTAGCGGAAACTTGGAGAACTACCAAAGCCATCATCCAGAACAGCTGTCTACGCAAAATACCGAGGATTCTTTGACCAGACACTGTCAGAAATAACCTACTGTAGGAGAGAACGAACCAGATTTCAGCAAAGGAAGAATTCAGGAAGAAGTGCTGGAGATGGATAGGACACACAATGAGGGAACCACCCAGTTACGTTACAAGGCAAGCTCTATCTTGGAATCCTCAGGGAAAAAATGAGAAGAGGAAGACCAAAGAACACATTACGTCGAAAATCGGAGGCAAACATATGAAGAATGAACAAATGTTACACAGAACTGGAATGAGAAGCCCAGGACAGAGTAAGCTGGAGAATACTGGTGGGTGACCAATGCTCCATTTGAGGTACCAGGCGTAAGTAAGTAAGGAACAGATTTTTCTGTTCATACGAAATTCCAGAACAACCTTATTTTAATGAGTAATCGAAAAAATGTGACATCGAGGAAAATGGAAATAGACAGGTAAGTTAGATCCTTCATAAACAAGCTCACTTTCACAATTATAGATATGGTTATATTATAAATGTGGAGACCAGATTAGATTTTTATATGGTAAGGTAGACTAGTGACATAGACAACTGATTTTATTGATCAATTTAATAAGTAAAACAATAGATTTTGTGTTCATTTTTCCTTCACCTTCAAATAACAAACTTTTTTAAAAGATTTATTTTTTTTCATTTAATATAATTTTTTTATGTAAAAAGTAAGATTCTACTTGCAACAGTTTACAGTATGGAAATTTTTTTTAAGGAAAAAAACTTTTACCCTCTATTAATCATTATTAGATAGTTAAATTATTGACGAAGAAAATAGGAAAATGTTATTTTGTTAGGTTAAAAAAAAAGAATTACGACGGATGCTGTTCTTGTATGCGGTGAAAAAAAATTATTGCAACCTTTTTTTCTGATTTTTTAGTTAAACATAATATCAACACAGTAGTAAAATAAAATAGTTATAAATTATATTTGATTTTACTGTATTCACATGAATTTGTATTAGGTAAGCAAATTGTCAACTTTTCATAAAAGCCGTTTAATAGTATACGTATAAACAAACTTTTATTGATTTCCAGTCATTAGGATAACATATATTGATGCTAGTTGTAACTTGTTAGCTTTCTTCAATATGTTTAATGTTGATATTTGATAAAAAGTGATTGTGCTGTTCTTAACATTAGAATCAGGTGAGTAAAGAAGGATTTTCTAGTTTATATTCAAAATGAATGATGTCAGTCAAATCGGTAATTCCTAATGATACTAGAAACTGCTAAATATAACATAATCTTCCGTACCTCCGTACATACAAAAACTACAATGAGAAATAAGACAGTTATGTATTAAGTTTCAAGAACAAATAAGTTTATTTAGTATGAATCTCATTTAGTTTCATATGTTAGTCTTCCTTGAAACTGAAGTATACAGTCTTCTTCAGAATTAATTTGCGTTTTTTTCTATAAGCAAAGATGTGATTTTCCTCCACAAGTATAGTTAGTTTTGATGATCTTTTCGCTGTGATTCGAACTCAGTTAGTTATAAACCTGGTCAACAGTAGTTATGTTATCCATTGTTTGATTTCACAACATCGTGTTGTACTTATTCCTAAATCCAGTCTCATCATACGCAACAGTTCCGTACGTTTAGCCGTATTGATTAGATCGTTAGCCAATGGATTAGATAGAAAATTCGATAGACAACACTAGAAAAATTTTCCGCCTTATAAAGGAAACCGGTATTAGGAACCCGAATGTGAGTGAGACTATCTCGGAAAAGGATGGTCTTATTAGGCATTCTCAATCCAGGAGATTGGACCGATTGTCCAGAACACTTTAGGGATCAGTTCAACTGGTCTCGAAGCACACTCCGGCTGCCCACGATCCCCAGTCATCCTGAATGGCAAATCGATTTAAGTCCTCCTAATCGACATGGAGTTGAGAAAGCTATAGGAGATCTAAAGTGAAGTAGAGCAGCAGGTCCTGATAGGCTTACCTTTGAGATGTTTAAGGATGGCGGTCCAGTTTTAACAGTTAGACTGACCGAGATTTTAGGTAGAATCTGGGAACTGCATGTAATCCCATCTGAGTGGTCTCAGTCGATAATTGTCCCAATCTACAAGAAAGGACAAAAGTCCTCTTGTGGCAATAACTAATATAGTTTCTAAATTTTTAGCCTCCACTATACTTATTCGCCTAAATAGAGCTCGTGAAGAGCAGACTCGAGAAAACCTGTCTGGTTTCAGACCTGGACGTGGCTGTATAGACCACATCTTCACACTATGGCAGGTCGTGGAACACAGACACACATTTAGACGTCGTACAATAGTTGTCTTCCTGGATGTTGAGGCGGCATTTGACTCTGTTGATTGTGAGGTTCTGTGGCAGTGTCTGTCATTGAAAGGTGTACTAAAGATGTACGTTAACCTTATACAAGCTTTCTACTCGAACACCACTGGTCGAGTGAGAGCTTATGGCGAACTGTCATCTGAATTCTTTACTTCAAGTGGTGACCGCGAGGGATGTTCACTTTTCCCTTTCTTTATTTTTGTCATAGACATGCGCCTAGATATAACCTTATCCTCGTCTGAATTTTCAGGGGTGGAATTCCTGCCAGGAGAATCGCTTGTTGACTTAGAATATGCCGAAGACATAGTTCTATTTGGTGAAGACGCCTGACAAAATGCAGAGTACCACCCTAAAATGCAAAATGTTACTTCAAGATTGGGTTGCATTGGCACCTTAACTAGTGATGGGGAGTGAAGTAGTCGAGTGTGTGGACTGCTTAACTTACCTTGGGAGTCGCGTCAGTGTTTATAGCCAGGTGACTGACGAAATCTTAGCACGGATACAGAAGGCTCGATTGACTTTAGCTACCTGCGTCACTAATGGCGTAGGCAGGATATCCGTTTGCTGAGTAAAGGACGGGTGTATTGATCAGCAGTTCGCTCCGTTCTTTTATATGGCTGTGAAACATGGCCAGTGAGAGTAGAAGGTATTCGTAGGTTACTGGTTTTCGATCATAGGTGTCTTCGAAGCATTGCTGGTATACAGTGGGACAACCGAGTGAGCAATGCTGTCGTTAGGAAACGAGTACTAGGCAAGGATGGCAGATCAATCGATGAAGTGGTGAAACTTCATCAGTTGAGCTGGTTGGGACACGTGTTGCGTATGCCCAACCTCCGACTGCCACGTCGAGCCATATTTTACGGTGTAGAAATAGGTTGGAAGAAAGTTAGGGGCGGCCAGACCAAAACATGGCAGAAATCCATGAAGTCATTGACTAGTGGACTGAGCCATGTCGGTAATTGTCGACTACCTGGTTGGGGTCCGCGAGATGATAATAATCGATGGTTAGAGACCTTGAATGACATGGCTCAAAATCGTTCGCAATGGCGCCAGTGCATTCATTCTTTGAGCTCTCCCAAATCCTAATCTTCTGGAATCGTCAGCACCTCTACCTTTGTCTTTCTAACCTTATCTCACTGAAGTATACTTCTTGAATAATATCTTCAAACCCTAGTCTTCTTCATAGCCATTAATACCTCTACTATTTTTATCACTATGGAATTTGATTTGAGTGGAAGAAAATGTAACGTTTGTCTTTCCACCGCTGTTTCATAAGCTAATCTGTAGTCACTAGTAAAGGAAAGTAGACTATGTGAATAACGTTTCAGTTACTTAAATTTTAATTACATTGTACTTGTTTTAAACTGTCATTCAAACTTTTTTTTTTACTTGCTTAATTTTAGCAGCCTATTCATTTCACCATCACTGAATGCATTGTTTTTTTTTAAAAAAATTCATAATTTTCATTTCTCACTAATTGAAATTTATTCTTGTGTTTAATCAGTGGTATCAGTAGATTTTTTAAAGAACAATTTTTTGTAAGATTGACTCGTGAAAATTATAATATTAAATAACTATCACTTATTTATCATGGACAGTCACATTAAATACTTATTTCTAATTTTACAGGAAAGTAATTTTGTTCTTTTTCACATTATTTACTAGATAATGGTTATCAATCACCAGCAAATATATGTGTAGTCTATATTTTCACACGTTTTCAGTTTCCTGAGGTAATGATATTTTTTTCAATAAGTAATACCATTAGAGGCATGAAATGGAACAAAAATAAAGAAGACTAAACAATCATTCTATTGGGATGATGTCCAATTATTAAACAGCTTCATTTTGATAAGTAATTTTTAATGAAATTAAATTGTTCATTGTATCAATGTTCGTCAGTTGATATGCTTGAAACCATTACGAGTTCACCTTACTCGGTAAACGAGAGCGAAGACAAATGATGCGGTGGCACCATAGGCTATTCTAACTATATCAAGAAGTCCTGATAAGGCGTAGAAAGTGTATTCTGCAAGCACTCAGAAAATACGAGGTCGACAAGCAAGCGAATCGAGCTTATTAATATATGCTAGAATCGTCCTTGGAAGGGCCACAAAAATAGCATACTGAAAAGATCCATTAACCGATGACATTCAAGGATTTTCTGAGTGAGAAATTTAAGCTGAAGTTCAAATAAGCAACTTATGCGCGAATACGCAACCAACCCAAAATCAGGATCTTTTCCAAGTGAGTTCTGGGGATCTAACGTCCCCAACACAATGTTAGATAGATATTAAGTAGTTGTAGAGCACAATAATAAAAGAATAATAATCACATTTACATAAAAGAGCTTAAAGTGGTACGTCAGACCAGTTACTCATGGCATAGTTCCCTTTCCACAAATTTTTCCTAAAATTTAATTTACTTGAGCTGCAGAATTTATCATTTATTCAAAAACTACATAACCAAACGTTGGAGTGTATATGTTGATAATTTGCTTGTGAAGCTGATTCATTTCCACATGCTCTGGCTCCAAAGTATATCCAACAAATAATTAAACCTTTCATATGGAACTCATGTTATACAAGCTTTATGATCACCTTTTTGTTTTTGGTATACAAAAAATATAACTGAACGAAGGTACTGATGTTGTTTTTCTGTTAGTTTACTAATTTTAAAAAGTGAAATTAAACACCAAATAATCAATAAATAACATCAATTTTGTTTCGTTTTACGGAAAAAAGCGCTATCAAATGTTTCCAGTGTGACTTACGTGCATAAAATCTAAGTATGATTAGCCTTTCTTAGCTAGGATAACTAAACATTGATCTAAAAAAACACTTTTCAACCTCGTTTTTTAATTTTTTCACCTCTTACATAGTCATACTAATATAGATAAATTAACTTTTGATCATATTAACTAATTATACAATCATTTTTTAAGTTCATTGCGCACATTAAGTCCCTTTGTATATTCATTGCTACTATTAGTAGCTAAAACATCACTTTTTGTACTCTACATAACCGTCTCTGAAAATTATATGACTGCAACTGAAGTATTTTACACATTTGAAATCATCAATCAATCATTGTTAGACCACCATTAGAAACCTGGACGGCCGTTTCGTCCTGATATGGTACTCGTCAGTGGTGCGCATCCACGACTCCTGCACCTCACAGGATTCGAACCCGGGGCCTTTGGTATTGTGCGCGAACGTCTAACCAATGGACCACTGGGCCGGCATCCAACGGTGTTAATGTCTAACTCTGATCGATCTAGGGATTTTGCACGACCTCACCCATTTGTCTCCGGTTGTTACTGCCTACACCCGACAGGATTGAACTCCACTGGTTACGTCTTCTCACTAGAACCTCGAGAATTTCATCACGAAGCTAGTCACTAGTGAGCACATTTTACGATATTTTACTCGGTATTTTTCTTTATATATTTTGTTCTCACAATATTATTATTATTATTTAGGTTTGCTTCATGAGACTTGACGTTTTATATGTTTCCCAGTTTGTACTTGTTTTCACAGCTGATTCGCAGATCCTAAACCGTTTGTTATTTGTTGTATTCAACGAAGTGAATTTACCGGGGAAAATTTTTCCAACATGCTCATAATAATTACTGGTTTTTGAAATGTTGTCATCAATGCATGAGCAAGTATATAGCTTAAAAAATGTTCAGTTTACTTTGTAGTTGATAAGGTAAACATAATATATTTCACACTAGTATTCTTTCATCTGACCTAGTTGTGAAAACATATCGATATTAAGCATTCTTGTTACACAAAGTAATATTATGCTGTGTTCATACACTCAGAAGTGAAAGAAACATATTTCTAGAAGTGATTAGATGCTCTAATCTGTAAATAAACTTTTGCACTAATTCATATACGTATACCTAGATGAAGTGAGATTTCGATGAACTTAGAAGTCAGTCAAGAATCTTACTACTATCAAAATGTTAACACAATACTCTTAAATAGAGTTGTCTATATCACTATTCCTTTCCTTCCAACATAATGCTTCGAGTGTAAAGTCTTGTATTAACTATTCAGTATGTTTAATGGTCTTTCTAGCCTTACTGGGATGCCGTTTATTTTGTTATAATACAAAATCATACATCTTATAAAATACAGAATATTTTTAAGAAATATACAGCGTAATAAGGTGAACTAAAATTATAATTCTCTCAGAAAACACTTCAATTTTGAACATGTTTGAGTAGTGTAGCTAATATCTTTTAGGTGCCTAAAATTATTTAAATAACTTAGCTAAATAAATATTTTGAATTTTAAATGAAACAACTAAAGTGTTTGAATACGCCGTTTTTTCGTCAAGTAATTGTACGGTATTCATTTTCCTTTTATACCAAATCTACATTAAAATATGTCTTCCGTAACTGCCGTTTTTCTTTCTACAACTTTCGGTATTTGGCATGAAAACAAGTCATTAAAATAAAATGTCTTAATCGATCTACATCAAACTCACATTGTAACAAGTTTAAATATTTTAGTAACCAATGAATTTTATGATAATTATGGCTGTATTATGGAAATCAATTTTTTTCTTACGTCAATACGTCTTAATAGTTATAACTGTGAACATTTTATTGAACACTATTGGTTTCTTTGGAGTATGATACGATCGGACCATATCATGACATTTAGTCTGTTTACTGTTGAAATGGCTTAAGTTTTATGAATTATATCTTATATGTTACTTTAAATGGAACTAAAAAAGGTACAATATTTTCACATTATGAATGCATTTCCCTATGTATGGACGTAATTCAGTTCACTGTGTCCAGTTAAATTTCCTTTTGTTAGTTAAACATTTTGGGAGAATAAATAACTAACTGGATTTTTGATTTGGTGTTATGCGTCTGAACTAATCAACACCAAAACAGTAAATTATGTTGAAGTCAGAAGCTTAAAACATTTCATCAAGGAGAATGTCATCGAGCTGTTATTTGGAAATTCATCAGTTATCATCTCCACATGAAGCCTATTTTAATTACAGATAACTTATTACTCCTCGCTAACCCAGTTTAAACTCATAAGTTACTACTGCGGTAAATTATTTTCAGATCTGGTTGTTAAGGAATTTACCTCTATATAAAAAATCAACTACAATTTCAGCGATCTGTTAAGTCGAAATAAACAATGAGGTGTTATTCAATCGTCAACATGCATATCAATCGTCTGAGTAAACAATGTCATAACGTTAATCAGACAAATGATTTCATGAAAAATATTTATTTTGAATTTAGTCACGAGAAATTAATGTCCTAGGTGTTAACAGTTGGAAAATTTTATTTAGAAATTATTAATATAAAAATTAACATCCTATAATAAATAGCCTTGACAACTTAGATACTGTTTTTGACACCGGCTGATTAACAGAAAGGCCACAACATGAAGTCATAGAGGATAACTAGTGCTAGTATTTAAGTCGTAACAAGCAGACAAGGAGAGAGAGAGAGTTTTATAACTCATGAATTAACGAATTTTTTGACTTGAGCAGCCTTATATAAATGGATGTCGAGTAAAAGAGTATGTTTGTCTGATGAACTGAAACAGACATTTATACACGAATATTTACATATTTAAGAATAAGTAGATGTATGCACAATGACAAAATCTAACTAGTAAATTTTGTAAATAGAGAATAACAAATAACAGTGTACTGCTTGTCGCCTATTTTCAAAATTTCTCAAATAAACAGATGGATAGTCTAAGCAACTCAAGATGTAAATTTAATCAAAATGAAAACATCATCGACAAGCATCAAGTGGTTTTCTTGAATTAATTGTATAAAACATTGCACAGTTTGAGATTGAATCACCGATTACTATAGGTGTTAATATACCGTTTCGTCTGAAAGTAATAATAATAATAATAATAATAATAATAATAATAATGCTTTTAATATTATGTTTATCATTATTATTATAGTCAAACTTAAGATATACTCAAATACAGATAGACAATATCGATAATCACTGGTTTTTCTGTAAATGATTAAAATATTTTCTAAAAATGAGATAAAATCAAGAAAAATTCTACTTCATATATATCCAATTTTACTCACATAATTTATAATTCAATATCTTACTGGAATGATTATCATCTTACAGATTTATTTTTATGTTAAATTCTAATATTTATTTATTCTTTTACTGTATATAATCTGTATTATAGTTGAAAGATAATAATTTTTTTTTTTTGATTTAAACTTGTAATGAACTTTCCTAATGTACAGATTATGCATGATGTTTAGTTGAAATCATTCATCGATAAGAAGTTCAGGTTATTTTTTTTTGTTGAGATTAAGCAACTACTTTTTTGATAAAACATAACAAAACTTCATATTAAAATTACAAGTTGAAGGACAACAGTAACAAACAAACAAACAAACAGATAAAAATGAATAAATAAATAAATAAACAACTAAAATATAGAATATAAATGAAGTCAGATAAATCTGAAATTTTGATTATTACGATATAAAATTTGTTTGCTCGGTTTTCTGTTTATTTACACTATATATGAATATGTATATCAAACAATAAATTACCATATAAATGAATAAAGAATGATGACGAATTTTCAGGCAAACATTTCATTGACTAGGTTATATACAGATATATCACTGTCCATCTACTGAAACAAGTATATACAATAAGAGCCAATTGTTATAAACAGTTCTACTTTGTTATATATTTTTTTAAGCAGGAAACTGAAGTGGTTCATAATAGTATTTCATTTAGGAGTTTGAATTATTTGAATAATGTATTTTCTATTCTGGAAAAAATTGATTATGGTATTGAATTATTGATTTTATGAAATATCACTGGTAAAAAAGAACTGTCTGACGTACAAAATTTGTTTTTCTCTGTTGAACACACTCGGAAATTCTTCAAAGATACAACCGTTTTTTTTAAATCTCAATCTTCACTAATACTTTTATCCAAATAAATTGTCACAGGAATTAACAATTCTTGATTTTGCATAAATTTCAAATTGGTTGACTGATTTATACAATTGCATAGAATGGTTGAAGTATCTGGAATGTTCTGATTGACTAGAGAATTTTTTTTTGTTATCAATAAATTTGGTGTGCACTGATAGTCAATGAATTTGCAAGGTGATGTATAATTATCTGATTGATTAAAACAAATATACCAATTCGGATTTGTACAATTTTGTTGTTTTAATGTATTGTTCAAATCAGGTTTTTTGATTGACAATGGAGTTTTTGATTTCCAACAATATCTGTCATTAGATTCTACTTCACATCTGGGAACAGATAATTTATACGTTTCATCTGTTGATAGAAATGAATTAGTCCTATCAAGATATCTTTTCATTTGACGATTTTTATACATGCGATTTACATGTAATTCTAGATTCCTGTGTTTAAGATTAGGTTTTTTAAAACAATTGATTAATTTTTTAGTGATTGAATTAGAAAACCAAAATCCACACAAAACAATTTGTATACTGATCAATGTGAAAAATGCCAACGTGGCTGGTAAAAGTAAAAATCGATATTCAATCCAATTTAATTGTTTTGTATTATACTCTTGATTCCAAAATATATCTGTTGTATCATTCAAATGATTTTGAATTTCTATTGTTTTCAATTGAGAAGAAATCGATGAGCTTGAGGTTACATCAGCTAATTGATAAATGAAGGAATAAACACAGAGTAAACAAATTTGTAGTTAAAAAATTTACAATAAGAGGTTTAAATTTTTCGCTCGCTGCGAAGTCAAGGACACTTGTCTACTTATCATTGATGATCGAATTCTCCTAATAAGGATTAATATGCTCATTCACTTAGGTGATTAGACAACACATTCAGTATGTTCTGATGGTTAATGATTATGTGTCAATTAGCCCTCGTCAAACAGAGGCGTTTAAAAGCTTGAGAAAATCGAATTGTACCTACTTATGTGGGACGTTGGTTTGAATCTTGAAAATGACATCAGATTATTGAAGAATAAAGCCATTACTTTCTGACGAGAGCAGTCTTACAAGAAATATTGATCTAGGGTCTTTCACTGTCCATTTTCAACAAGGATATTATGCAATGAAAAGGTACGCTCTGGTACTCTTATTTTCACAAAATAATAAGTGGTTGTGCTGGTATTTCTGTCACGTAATATACTATTTTGGAGTATACTTCACAAGCCTTCTTTGATCAATAAATGTACACATAACCATTAAATTAGTATGCTGACCTGATTCTTTTCACATTATGACTCAGCTTTTTTCATGAAATCATTGAGGAACATATTACTTGTTATTCGATTTGTTGATAAGATAATAGCCACTTACCAAGTGTTTACTTAAGCCTTAATTTTTATTTAATCTTAATTTATAATCTTATTTAATAATTAATCAAATATCCATTCTTTAGGTCATGATGTTGATCCACTCATCCTTAAATAATTTAAAAACATTGAGTGCAATCTATTTAATAACGACAAATGAACTAATATGGTATCAATGAATATACTTAAGTGGTTCAACTTGTCAGACGTCTTTAAAAACTAAATTATTTTCATTATCAAATTGTTAAATCGACAGAAAATCTATCTGTTGTGGTTATCAATATACTGATGAATTTGTACGAATTAGTGGGTAATCGCTATGATAATATTTATAATATCATATGGCTATATTAATAATGACTTGGAAATGTATGTCTTTATGTTTAAGGAATAACCAATCATAAGTAAGTTACATATTTGATGTAAAAATGGATTCTGGTAAGATCAATAATGTGAATCAAATTATAAGACTACTTTTAGTATAATGTTTACGATCATCTTCAATGATAAATTAGTCTCTGATATGAGTAGGTGTGCGTGAAAACTTTGAGAAGAACGGTGACCTAATAAAATATTTATGCATCCAAAAGCTTCACACAGAAATTTCAATCGTTATGCTTCGTGAATTCTACATTGATGCTCTATGGTGGCGAATGCTGTGCTCTTGTTGATTTTTATTCTATGTCCATTAAATTAAAAGTGTTCAAAATTTCACTAGTTTAATTTTTTTTCTAGCCATACTATTCGGGTTCATTCTCATTGCATAGCTGTCTCCACGAATAGTGTTAAATTTGAACATGATTATAGAAGTAGCAGAACTTGTAAACCGTTCGTTCACTCACATCGATAGCGTATAGCAAGCCTTAAATAAGAAACCATGATTTTAAATAGTATTGAATAAGACTATTATTTAACACTGTAACGTATGTACGTGTATTTAAACAAAGAATATCTATTGGTAATTACTAAAATTTTGTCTTTCAAATTTCTAATTGACTAACCGCCGACGGTTGGAATATTCATAGTTGTTAAAGACATATTCATTTTGAAAGAGCAACATTCCAATGGCATTTTTAACTTACATTCTGAAAATATCCGACAAAAATTAGATGCGAAAATTTACAAAACAAATTTAAGATTACATGTACAATCGACATATTTTCATTCATGTTAAAACTTATCAAGTATAACCGCGACGAAACTTTCATTCCATAGACTTGTTTATTGTTGTAATCAATTTGACTTACATTTTCTGGAATGTTTCGTTGTTTGTGTTTCTTCATTGGTAACATTTTGATAAGAAATATTTGTCATATTGCCAGACACTAATTTAACGCTTAAACGAAAATTATTCTGTTGACATATCACAGACTGAGCTATTGAATCATGAAAATATATATATTTAAATATTTTATGAAGAAAGTAGTCAAAAAATACATATGTATATACATATTTGTTTGATAGAAAAAAAATAACTGAAGAAATGTCAATCAATGATAAAGAAAATTCAAATGAATCTTATAATATCTATCGTCTAGAAGAATGAAGTATTGAATTTATAAAGCACACTGTCTGGTTATGCATTGTTTATTTACATTTATTATTTATAAGTTCTATTTAAATCTTATCTTATTATAAAATTTGAATTTTTAAAAATTGATGATGATGACTGATCATCTTTCATTCGATACTTATATCTTATATGTGACTAAATAATTCAAAAATCTTGTTGCTGGGAAAATCAATATTCTAAAATGTTGGTATTTACTAAGAGGAAATTGAAAGCTATTTGTCGAAATTGTTCTGTCACTTAAAGTATATTGTTCTCGTCGGTTACTTATTGAATTTCAGAATTATGTGTATATGTAAACATGTATATTAAGTTTGTAATGTAATGAAGTAATTTCTCAGCCGACAATTAAACAAAGACCTTCTTATGAAACCACCGGTTCAACATATTTCAGTTAGTTACCGTATTTTTCAGTGTATAACACTGTTTACACGTGAATTGTAACTCTAAACAATATGCTTTTCCAAAATAGCAATAAAGTAAGTGAACATTCATTTTGGAAATTGAACCAATTAGATTTTGTAGAATTTAATTTATAAGAACCACTTTGGTTAAGCATAAATGTATGCGTAACTGGTACTAGAATTTCTTTTCTTCAGTCAAAGCTCTGAATTCGAAATAAGAAAATTTATGTGTTTAGTGTTGAACATGGAAGTTCACATTTAGTAAAAGAGTGTTTGGCTGTTCGGTCATATATTACTGACTTGCTCACTTACGCTTGTTACCCCTAATGGAACATAGACAACTGGCCAGCATTTTCTGGATAGCGTATTTTAGCACTTGAATTTCCTACGGGACGGGGTCTGTAATCCAGGCTTCGGACCGGCAGTAACCCTATAAGGCCTCCAGGGCCACCTAACATGAAACAATACTAAAATACGATCAAATGACTTGAACAGAGCAATGAGTTATGCAAAAATTTCATACAGCTTCTTTATTGTCTAAAGACATGATTTGTGGCGAAAATCGGACAATAGAGGAGAATAAAATACGTTTGACATTGTGGTGAACTAGACTGAACAAAATCACGAAAATCAATTCTTAGTAAAAGTCTATTGAATTGCAAACATCAATACTGAAAAGTGATATTTTATGAACAACCATTGAAATTAATGCATATAGATGAGCAAAATAATATGACATACTCCATTTATTATACGAAGTAACGTTTAAACGTCAATAAAAAAGGTTTAGTATTTCATAAAACAAAGACAAAACATAATTTTTAACTGTCAAAAAATTTCTCTTTTTAGTTTAAATGGGAATAAAAAAAATGGTTCTATACACTTTATGGCTTCACACAAGCTCAATAAAATAATAATTAGTTACTCCAGTTGACGAAATTTTCATTGTGGTTATAATATGCTGCACTTCAGCTACGAATAATTTATTTTAATATATCTTTGTTACGTTATAATTCAATGACTACAATCTTTAGGCATTTGGGATATTGATCATTTTTAAGCATTACGTATGTATCAGTTGTGTTTTAAATTTTATAGATCAATGTTTTCCAGAATGATAACTGTCTGATCAAGTGAGATCGATTATTTATCAATTGTCCTTTTTTCGTTCAACGTCAGTTATTATTCGAACGCTTGATTTACCAGTAGTCGGTATTTGTTATTCTCTCCATACGTTTTGGTGTGCAAAACTAGGAGTGCATCAGAAAGCTACTTGCATTTTGATGAATGATGTTTCCCTAAATATGTTAAAACGAGTAATCTTTTATTAATTTGCAATCTACCAACCGGACACACCATTATGTTGAGTCAAACTTTTCTATAATCCTTCATTTGTCTGTGATTTGTATATCAGTAGTCATATTTGTTTCCAGCCGATGAGTTCACAGACGTTTTGACATGGAGTTATTTTTATCAGTTTCATATAATTGAGAAGACGTAAGCTTCAATTCAACAAGTTTTGTTTTTAGGTTGATATCAAAAAGTCACTATCCATTACCATCAAACAAAAAATTTAATTTCATTCTGTCAAATAATTAGTTTCGCAGTTTGGTTCTTTCAGAGTGAACATTGTGATTGTGTGGTCAGATCTGTCATCGTTTTCAACGAAAAGTATTGTGTCTCAAAGCAACACAATGATTTTAAAATGTATACGATTTGTGTACTGAGAAGTTGATAAATATAGTAAGATGATTGTTAAATTTCCAAAAAACGAAAATCTAAGCAACCCAGCGAATACGTGTTTTTAATTAAACCCATAGAATGACGCAGAGTTAGTATGTAAAATGGGAATTTTAAGTGACAATTCCATTTCAAACTCCACAGTAGTAGATAGCGAAGTTCAAATGAGACTAGTTATATATTTATCTAGCTTGCCTTAACAGTTATGTTTTGAATATGGTATAGGATACTTCATTGGCAGATATTTACATTTTAGGTTCGCGGTTGCAAGTCTTTAGGTTCACAGAAACATTCCTATGATATATAAAACAGTGAAATGAATTTAAAAATGGCTTGATCAGTGCTTCTTGAGATCAGTAAACGTCATACAAAGGATCTTCTAATGTTTTCCTATCAGATTTCTTGACAACTATTTTGAAGTCGTTAATTCTATGTAATTGGATCTTGTTATGTTTTATAAATTATGAAAATGTTCATTCAGCCTCAAAAAAATGAATAAAAAATGGAGGTTTTTATTAATGTAGGCTAAATTTCATGACAATCTCTACATTGTTGACAACTGATTTCCTTCAATTAAATAATCATAATAAAATTTTTTTACTCACCTACAAAATAAACAGGAATTTGTGGATGAAAACTTGGAAGTGACACGATTTCTGGGAACCGACTAACTTTCAAAACAAATTCTTGAACTGATTTATTTCCGAAACAATCCAAAAGCTTTATAACTTTAATTGGTAATGTTTTATTGCATTTTAATTGTACACGGGAATCAACTGTCTGTTCATATAGATAAGTACACAAACCGTAAAGAAATACCATTTATATATTTTCACTTGAACAGATCAAGTTACAATAAATGTCAAATATAATTATTTGATCCATGAATAAATTCAGTTACTTAACATTCAAATCATAGTAGCTTACATCCTATTGAACTAACTAAACACAAACTACATAAACGAAAGTAATATGGTTGTCTCTTGAACATTGATTCATAAGCTATTTTCAGAAAATGTAGGATTTTTATCTCAAGAATTATGATTATCTTTAGAAATCTAACAAAATGAGTTAGTTGACTTTTTTAAACTCAATTCTTTAATAACTTTTTTAAATAACATATCGGATGAATTCGTGCTGCGAATTAAAGAACTGTTGTTTGAGCTTCGAGAAATGATTGAAATATTTAATTCGTTTCATAACTGTCATGGCATAAGACTTATTGCTCTAAACATAATTAGAGTTAGCATACAAAATGTATTTTTGAATTCAGTAAAATCTTTGTAATGGACGAAATTGGTTTGAAAACTTGATTAGATTACATCACCAGCGATAGATTTGGTCGGTACATTTTACCCAGCGAATAATAAGCAGAAGATATATTAGGCTGATGACATTTATTTATTAATCGTGACCTATTTCCTCTTCCCAACTGATACTAATCAAAGATTTCTCTATGTGGTAAAACAGGTTGGAAATGTGAAAATGCATATCGTTTATGTTAAAACACTCCGAAAACAATAATCGTATAAATATTATATACAAATATCTGTGTTAAATATATGCATTTATTTACATATATAACGCATACCCAATATAAGTTTTGAGAAAATGTTCGATTTTTCGGACAGATAAATATTAGATTGTCACCTTCGTTGGCATAAATATCATTTCGATTTTCTTTGAACCTAACATAATGAGAAAAAAAAACATTTTACGTGATATGAAAATTACTAATTGAAAAGTAAACTAACGTTTCTAGTGTTTTTATTTCTGTTGTTATGTTCGTGGTAATGGGTAATGTGTTTAGTACACGCGATATTTCACTAAATTATCGTTAGATTAACGGACAACATTCTATCGGGTAATATGAGAATTTAAAACTAATGAATCTTAAAAAAGTGTTCCGTTCCTGTGTTGGGTAATGTAGTAAATAAAATTCTTAAACATCTCCAACCTGATAGTAGCTCATTTTTAAAAGTATAATAAATTCTTATAAGTGCTTTCTTTGTTTCTCAAAAGTAAATAGTTTTTTTTCAACTAACTCATATTACAATAGGAAATATTCTACTGCTTCATTATATCGGACATAACGATTGGTAACCATGCAACTAATAGTAGATTCTAAGTAATGTTGTATATAATTAAAAAACCTCAGTGAAAAAATCATTCTAGGTAAAAAGAAAACTATCATTTGTCTAAAAACAGCCATAAAAATCAACCTTTAAATCAATAGAGACAACATATCACTTTAAATAATTAATAAATTTTAAAGTAAGCTCTTAAATTAGGAAAAGCAAGTGAACAAAAATTAGACAAATCAACATGAAAAATATATATATGTAAAGTTATTAATTCTCAAATTTAGCCTTAAATAAAATGAAACGAAACTTTAAACGAGCAGCTTGTTTGCCTTGCTAACAAATTTGGAAGGATAAGCGTAAACATATTATGAAGAATGTTTTTTTATTTACTGGTAGCCAGTCTATAAATTGTCGTTTTAGTAGTAATATTAATAATAATAATAGTTATATGTACATTGATCTTTATCAATTCTATTTCCATGACACAAATTTATCCTGTCCAATACAGAGATACACGGGATAAAAATATTCGACAATTATATATTGAAATTATTAAATTACAAAAAAACTGATCAAATTTAAGGTAAATTACGTGGGCTGAAATTAAAGCATGTGAATACAGGATTGTTTGCAAAATAACAACAGAGCTGTTATCATTGACGTGACTAGTGTACATTGTTGATTAGAATAAGTCAGTGTTTTAAAATGAATTAGTAAAATTAATGATCAGAATGAACATGGTTAAGATGAATGAGATAATAATTTACTTTATAAATCAAAATTTATGTTTGTTCACGAATGACGTAATCTGTAGAATGAAATGAATTAGGAAAGAATTGGTAGATAGTAGTGAGTGATAAGTAAATCATAGAGTCCATAAGCAACAAAACAGTACAATAATAAATTATGATACATGCCTAAATCCGTTAGATCAAGAATCTTTCATATGGCTAAAGCGATTGCCGTTCTTATAAAAACCGGAGTTTTGCGTCCAGAGGAAATGTTTTCAACCATTTCTTCTGCCTTGAGCAACTTTTGTCTTAATTAATTAATTAATGTGCATTTTCAAGATGAAATGACCCAAATATGCCAGGCATAGGTAAGTTAGACAATGTTATATGCTAACACGGTGAATTTTTAAGTTGGTTACTACTTCAGTACTTTTAAAATGTGTCATTTGTAAATTGGATAGGTTATATATGTCAGGGATAGGAAAATTTATTGTAAGGTGTCGAATAACAGTCAGTATTAATCATAAATTAGATTATATACGTAAAATTCATAGTAGGTGAAATGATTCGTAAGGTTAATGGACAATTATTATAATAAGACTTTATGTTGAATGTTAATTAGACAAATAGAAGAAAGAAGTTTTAATTACCAGGTTTAACGTTTTACAGTAAGAGTAGAAATGTGGATCATTTGAAGAAAGACCTTCGGTTTAAGAATCTATTTATTTTAGTGTAAGACTTCGGAACCTGACAAGAGATAACACGATGCTGATTGACTACTTTAATCAACAGTAAAGCAACAAGCGATACAGAATAAGCATGCTGACTAAAAGATAACAACAAAAAATCAAATCTGACTAGCATTACTAAACCGAGTAGACAATTAGTTTTGACGAATGTTTAAAAAGATCATAATAAATTCCAAAACTAGGGTCATGTAAAGACTGGACAAGAAAGACTGGACGCCATGTTTGTCAAGTAAATCTTCCTATTTTTTGAAGATTCTTCTGATATTAAATACATTACCTTGTCTTTTATCTCAATATTTTACCTATAGTTATCTTAAATAATTATCATAAAACTTCAAATCATTTCACTTTCAACAGACTTGTATTCTAACAGTCTTAGACTCACAAGATATGCTTAACGGAAACGTAATTGTTTCGACGGTTTTTTAGCTACGGCTTATAAAACCGAGTGCCGATGAAAATGGAATATATTTTTTTTGAAACATGGTACTATACGGTAAGCAAACCTTTTTAATAATGCATTTTTATCCTGTTGAACACATGATTATACATATATTTTGACCGAAACTTTAAAAGGCTGCAATAGTACAAACTAAATGAGAAATATTTAGAATACAATTGATCTTACACTGACAAACCTCCACCTGCGCTCCATAACAGACATTATTCTTAGGAAGAAAAACAATTGTACACAATCAGTAATATTAAATGCCATTTAAGATAAATTATCAGTCTAAATTCTTAATTGTTTTTCAATATTTTCAACAGAAAAACTAAAGTATTTCTGAATAGATAAGCTATGCGCTAATGATGAACATGAAATTTGATATTTCTTTGAAATAAATTTCTATATTTATGTTTTACAGGTGTTAAAATCAAAGAGAACAGGAAAAAAAAGAAAAATACACATAAATATATAAACTAAAGATAAAAGAATGTCTCTTCAAACAGAATAGCTTCAAAAGCTCACATGTTTATTAGGCATATGATTAAATTAACTGCTACTAATCGTACAGTATGTTAATAAACGAATATGTAAATTGTTTCGTTAAATATTCATTCAGTATTTTCATTTTAAATTCGCGTTCAGAAAATTTCTATTTTACAGTTATAATGAAGTCTTAATCACGAGAGCTCTATTGAAATTTCATGAAATTGATTTAATAAGGGAAATAAAGTTTACATAACCTGCAAACGGCCGAGTGATAATCGGCTTTTTGATTAAATAACTCAGTCATCTTTAGTTATTTTATTGAAGGCAGAATATAAAATAAAGAATTATATATATACATATATATCGCTTCTCGGCTTTCTGAGCTGAGATCATGCGTATATGATGTGTGAATACGCCACCAACTACGATTCACTTATAAGAAAAACAAATCAATGTGACATTTATTAATCAGCATAATACGAATATTATTTTTAAAAAATCCGATGACATTTGTTATCACCTGTTGCATAAACACAAATATTGTATGCATATGGCCTAAGTAAAGTTAACCTTCACTTTTTGAAATTGATATTTTTGAAGGGAAAAGAAATACAACTAATAAAAAATAATTCTTTTTAAGATTGAATCTTGTAACTGTTAACATTTGTACATTATGATGAAATAAAATCTTCATAAATCTTCATTATTGCTATTGAATAATTATTGTTCTCTGTGTAATGAGGAAAAGAATGCTGTAGAGATTTTTTTCCAAGTTTTTATAGTTGTAAAGTACTTAAATTTAATGAGGATTTATGTATATATACATATATATATATAATTTGTGAAACTTTACTAGTTACGTATATTTTGCTTCACATTATTTTTTTCCAGTCAATCAGTTGTGGAATGTGTTTTCTTCATTATTGTCTTTGTGCATATTTTTACGTTACATTAAGTGATTATTTCCGAATCTCTTTGCACCTCAAAGAAATAATTGATAAATTTTTTTTCAAAATAGCAGTTCGTTCACTGACTAAAGAAAATGATGTCTAAAGAAAAAAAGATCTCGTAGTGTTCTGCTTTGCTTTTTTTTCCAAAAATATAGCTAGTAGTAGAATACTTGTTAGAGAATGACAGTTTCTAGGTTAAATCTGAAGTTATCATGTTTTAGGTCTAACTTCTTAGTTTGCTTAGATGATTTATGCAATTATGAAAGAGTTTTCTGGGCTTTCTGATTTTCGATTGGTTGGCAACGAATACCAGTTTAGGATTAAAAATTTCTTGATCTCAAATCTAAAAACCTATATTTTCATCTCACTAGTTTTGACGTTTTTTTTTGATTTGTAAAGATCACAGCTGTAGAAATAAAAGAATTTAGCAGTACATTCACTTTTTTTCACGAGAATTAATCGAAAACGTCTAGTTTTATTACGAAATGTTTACATCAAGAACTTTAGAATTCTTTAACATGTATCAACAATAGAATTGCAAACAGAAGTCGTTAGTCTCGCAACTAGAATTTGTGTACACGAGATGCATAAAAATAATGGTATTTCTTACTTTGACCAATTTATGGCAAAGTATACAAATAAATCGAATCATCACTAACTTTCCTACACCTTAATACCTCAAGTAACTTCACTTTCAAGATAACAATTGAAGTTCTTATTTGTGATGATCATGCATAATTCCCATTAATTTTAGTTTGTGCTGTAACAATTTTAACTGACAATTACATATTTCTCAACTAAAACATCCTCTTACAAATTTTGTTTGTTTGGTTTAGATTTTATGTTTCAGTAGATATCTTGAAAAAGGCGTACTTCTTACACTATTGAAAGGAAATTACTTGCGTTGAGTTCAGCGTTTCTGATTTCCACCATGCCAATGTTTACCAAGATTTCTAAAAGAAATAATCATGAGTATGATCACTTTGGTATACACTCACTGTATTTCTAGTAGCCAAACTGTATAAACGAATGAAATTTATACGGTTGATTCTCCAGCAATGATTATAAATTTTAGAATGCATAAAGTATCTTTCTCTCTCTCTCTCTCTCCTACGTTGAATAGTTTTATTACTATGCTTTCTTTATAACAGTTTGTTTTTGGTTTTATTTTATCAAATATTGATGGCCATTTGCACAATTGATTTTCTTACTGCAGTAATAATGTTGTTATTGTAAGAAAGGATTATGGCATACCATCGTAACTCTGGCATAATTTTATGATTGTATCGCCATGAGAACAAAATCACGGAATGGATCCATGTTTATTCCACTGTTACTTCTTTCAAATCTGAACAAGTTGTTTTAGCATTATGAAGCTAGAGTGATCAAAATAACTACAATTAAAGCTTTAACATTATTTACGGCATAGTAGTATGACATTAATAACACATACGCATATAACTAATTGAGAATGTTTCGTAATAAATGATTAATTTACTGTATGGAAATTGCCAACATTTGACTGTCACTTGATAAGTGTTTAATGCATGCTACTGTGAAGTAACTTGAACAATCTATTGAGTGCATTGGAAATAAAATCACTGATTTGGAGCCAACACTACTCTCATGAGACCTTGAAAACCCTCTGTTTCATCTCTCTAGAGTGAATGTTCTTAAATCAAAATAAAACCATGACAACAGACTTACTAGATATTTGATCGGTATCAATATTATCTCAAGTGTTGTTAAAATGTGATGAAAACATTTATCAAATATACTTTAAATACAAGCAAAATATAAAATTTAGGATTTTAAATTCATTGAAAATTGAATAAATTTCTATGTAATCGAATTATTCCTATATTGCATGACTGTTAATCATAGATTTTTCAACACATTTTAAACTAGAAAGTTTTAGTTAGAGAGCTTTTGTAGGAGTTTCTAAATGATGGACGAGAATAGTGATTGCTAACATTCACTCAGCTCGTAACAAGACACAGAATATGCTTTGAGTTATATGATTTATAGAATCGAAAATATATTCCAATCGTTTACCTTAACGCAACAAAATAATTAAAGATAGATTTTCTTAGTTTATCATACAGCTTAGACTACAATTATTTTATTACAATGTGAAAAAGTTATTACTATTTAATTTCTTATTTTTCTTCATCGTCAACAGAGTCTTATACATAATAAAGAGGTTGATAATGTCCTACGATATATATGTATGAATATTTAAGTTATTCAAACTACTTTAACTAACCTCCAATTACTTGCATCCCAAAGTATGATATGGTCTTGTAAATTGGCCAACGTAAATTCGACCAAAATTATCATAGTTATTTCCATTAGGCATGTCTTTTGCATTTAAATTTATATTTATTATTTCCAGATGCATTTAATTATTCTTAATAAAAAATAAAGACAATTAAAAAGACAGATTCAAGATCTAATTTGTTTGTAATTGATAATTCAAAATTTCTAATTGTAAATTTCTGTGTCAGTTGAGTATTCTGATAACTTGAATGTGAACTAATTAATTTACAATGTGACATTAATGGATGGTTGAAAAAAAAACAACTCACATCTGATTGGTTAGATTTTTAACTAGTATACAATCACAAATTTCATTGGTAAAACACATTTTATTTTATTTTACCTAAATCAGTATAATATCTGATATCCTTCTTTATGCAATGAATTAATTGAAGAAACAATATTCTCTCATCATATGTATGCCATAGTTTTTTTTATTTATTCGCAAACATTTATTCCATACATGGTGTACTTTGCTGAAGAATATGTCACTGACTAAATGGAAAAATGCGGAATGTTTTGAAACAATCGCCAGAACCTTTTAGGTTCTATGTGTATTATTTTGGGAATAAGTACATTTTCGATTTTATGTGTATTTCATTACATTGTCATTTCCACCACAAATATATTACAGATAACTTTTTACTTACTTACTTACGCTTGTTACCCCTAATGGAGCGTAGGCCGCCGACCAACATCAACCAGTCATAATTTTTGACTACGATCTTATTTTTCAAAATATAATGACGAATGTAACGTTTAGGAAAAAATGATTCTATGAAACATGGTTTATGAAGTGTTGTTTCATTGTCAGGCAGTTTAGATTTATGACATAAAATAAAATGTGGTCATAATTATTGCATGAATAATCTCGTAGACGTCCTAATGTTGTCTTTAAAATGAGGACGTAAAAACATCTGGATGCTTATGAAAATGTTGAGATTTACTGCTTCTTTTAGCTTCTGATAAATGGAATAACTTAAAAAGTGGAAAATTTAAAAGCACTATAATTTGTTTAGTGTTCAAGAGCAGTAAAGAATTACTTCAGAAAGTAATAGTTTGGAGTTATACTAATCTGTATATCAAATTATCTAAGGGTTTACACATATAAATACTAATTGAAAGGTTCACACAACCAATATTAACGTACTATTAGATTCCGGATCTACTCAGTTAATGGAACTAATCGTAAATTTCACATAGGATTTAACTATACACAGAATTAATGTAACATCCTAGGAGCTTGGTACTCATAAACAACATTTTGAATATATTTCTCACCCACAAACTAACGACACATGTTGAAACTGTCCTGTACAATATCAGAGCTGTAAGTTGTAAATCACTTAGCGTAACAAACACGGTGATACGAGAAACAATGAAATCTTCATCAGATACAAAGGTCACACTTAACTTATTCTTGTGCAACTGGACTCTTCCATTATTTAAATTATACTTTTAATAGGTTTTGTTTACCCCTGTACATTATTATACTGATAATATAGTATATGTTTTTTAATTCCTAGTTCGTTTCTATTCGTCTGATTTAGATGTTATACAATAAAAATTCACAGTTGTATGACTGCAAAATTTTTGACACCAATGTATTCGTTGTTTGTACTATTACACTTTTGTTGGATACATTTCTACGCAATCGGACATAGGAAATTTATAGTCCGATGTCAAGTTGGATTTTCTGCAATTAATTTTTTCTCAGAAATTACAGTTTAGCTTAAACGTTTGTTTTAGTTTATTAACATAGAAAATTATTTTACAAGATAATGATTTATTGCACCAAAACATTTGAGGAAATAAAATAATTACCTTTCATTTGTAACACTGTATACTTCTGTTCATTTTAACAGTCTCATTTCTTAGTTGATTTAGTGTCATTGCATAGTTAATAATAAAAGCATACTGAATAACCAATTTGGTTTGGTTTCTACGTTTATATATATATATAAATATATATATATATATATATAATACGTTACTAAGCAGATCACTAAATATTTATACAAGACTGAAATGATTAAGTGATAGAAATAATACTATTTTGTAATCTAAACCATAGAATTTTCTTATCCAATGGTATGTGATCTAAAATTCTGGGAAGTTTTACTTGGTACACCCCAGGCCAAACGGAATTATTTCATCAGATTATTGTATTCTCATATAATGACATCAACTTAACTCCTTCATTGAAAGAATTGAAGATTGTAAATGTGATCCTACTAAGGAATGCGTTGAACTTACAGCATGTTTTCAGTTCTTACAAGATATGATACAGTAAATATCTATTTTGACTTAGAATGGGATTATTTATTGGTTAGAATTCATGTCCGACTCACGAGAAAACAACTTGAAACTTCCAGGCAATAGATAAGTTATTAAAAGTTAATGCAAAAACATTTATATTTCTGTGATTGACAGTGTTCAATCTGAATACAATTATTAGATAAGTTACCGATTTATTTTCGTTTAATTTTCAGAATTAAATTGCTAAACTTACTTACTTACCTACTTACTTACGCTTGTCACCCCAAATGGAGCATAGGCCGCAGACCAGTGTTAACAAACCTATTCTATCCTGGGCTTCCCTTTCCACTTTTGTCCAAATTTTTCTTCATTTTACTCATACCTTTCTTGATTAAATTACCTAACAGTACTCATAAATATTCTAAATGACCTTAACATAGACTTCGACTTTCATTGAAATCTACTGTTAGTCATATACTGTTCACTGGTATCAGTACAGAATAATAATATACCTGACACATGCATATGACTTAAAGCATTTGATAACATTAGGTGATCATTTTAAAGCAGAATCTAATTAGATATATCGAAAGGTTATTAAATTGACACATACAAATGAATGACATTGAATGTTGAATTCAATAATTTTGACACATACCTGGCTTTCGTTTAAGTCAAACTTAATGACATTTACACCTGTTTTATAGAATGAACATCCGTATGTACAAATAAGTGCTGTTAATATAGTTGTGATAAACAGATGTTTAAAAAGATGATGTATATCTTGGTGGAAACATAAACATTTAAAATAAAATATCCTAGAAAAAGGTCTGTTTTTTTCATATTTCTACATAATACATAAAGTTGTTTACAAGAACTTTCTATTTGTCTGGACACTTTAAATAAATTCGTTTTGTATTTAGCTTAAATGTACATTGGACTACATATCTACCATTCAAATATTATAACAATGTTTACATCGGTTTCATTTCTTATTCTCCCTAAAAACTTAACACCTGTCGGAGTAACGATTAATAATATAAAATGGTGAAACTTCAATGAATTATCTGTTGTAACCATTACACTTTATCAGAAGTATTAGTCACCTTAATTTCACAGTATAATTATTCATGAAACATACGTTTATCATACGGTTGCAATAAAGAGTAACTGTATTAAGGAGAATATAACAACAAACCGTGTATTTTTACGTATACAGTACGTAGAGCGAAAACAATACCTATAATGGATCGCATCCCGAGTGATATCAATGACAGAGACATTTTCAACCATGTTGAGTTGCTGTACGACAATGCGGATTGACCAAGGTCAGACGAAAGTAAATTAATGAAAGATAAAGTAATGTTTTAATCCAGAGTATGAAAACTCTATTCAGAAAACTTGAACACATTTAATGAGTTAGAATTTTCTTGTACTAAGAACTGTTGTTTACATGGATGACTGTCAAATCTACAAGTTCTTTCGGATGGATATATGTGATCATGAATATAATCGCAAATGAATTGCATTCTCTCCCTCTAGAACAAATGTTTGCATGTACAACTTGATAACCATGTGAAATAGTTGAACACAACTATCTCTCCTTGTATAAATGTTGCCAAGTGATGATCTCATTGATTCGCTTAGACAAGCTATTTTATCTAATACGAGAGATCAATAACTAATTTTAAAAAAATAATATTTTTTTGAGAATTATTCACTTATTTTTTATACGTTTGGCAAAGAAAATAAAAATTCTACTCTTGATTATTTATACGATCATTTAAATCTAATACTATCATCAGTCATTATTATTGTTGTTCATGTATTAAAACATAAGGTAAATTAAATTTTTCAATCAGTTGAATATTATTGAACATATAATTACTGAAGAACGATTTAGAGTTGGATAAAAATTTCGCCATACTCTGAACGAAAATTCATACGCATCAATGTTAATAAAAATATTAGTCAAGATTGAATGTAATTGAAACTAATAATGAGTTCAAATAGACAAGAACTTAAAGAATTTAACATTGAATTTTACTGAAGTGAACTATTCTTAAAACCAAATAGTGTTTATAATGTTTTTCAAAACAATCTAATCTACTCAGTGATGATGTCAACAGTGTATGTACATAATCTTTTGTTTTTCTATAATCTAGTCAGAAAATTACGCTGGAATTTATGGGAAACAAGTTAAGTTGGAAACAACAATAATACATTTCTATTAGAGCAAAAGTTAAAACACTAATCTGTTATTTTGTCAAAATTTTTATTATCTTCTACTGAAATATCTTACTATTTAGTTTTCATTTATGTGTAAACACTTGGATTTAATCCATTTACCGTTTTATTTTATGAACCACGATGTATGCGCAAACCTCTTAACATCAGTATATTCTAAGGAATTTTTGGAAATGATCTCCATAGGCTTATTACAATGTTTTAAATGTGACAGCAACATTTTAAAACGTTCAAATTTATTTTTTAATAAAGTGTCCATAAAATTTCTATTCATTCATAACGAATATTTTGATGTAGTGTAATAGTCATCTTTTATTTTACTGAAATTCAGACATAATTGGAATTCGTATAATATACAACATTTATAACTACATTTACTTATCCTACAATGAAGTAAAATAATCTTACGCCAGTTAACTTTATGTTTATCGTATAACTTATTCATAAATTAAAGTGCTTCATGGGATTTTTCTTTATTCTTTGAAATGTGACTCAATATAATTGTGTTATTTCTTATTAGGTGACCGAAACTTCAATCTTACCATTAGTAGGTAAAGATTTTTTATACTTAATTATACCGATAAACTGTTATTGGTGTAGGCAATAGAATTTATGTATTCTTATGAATAAATAACGTGCTATTTATTAGCAGCTCAATATTCTTTAAGAAATACTAAATACTTTTAACTAAAACATTTCGGGGACGCAACTGTTTTTAAATGTCATTAATTTATGACTAGAGTTTAAATAATACATATATTGCTTTCTCATTTACTTTCCGATTAAACGTTATAAATATACAATTTCTTCTATAGATTATTATACTTATTACTAATTAATATATATAATCTGTAACCATTTAATTTATTTCACTCAGTACTTTAAATCTGTCGATTCTGTTGGAACATTAAAAGAGTAAAGATTGTTTATGACATGTTGAATAAAACATGTAATATCATTTATGGTCCAAGGATAGAATATTTATGTTCATGAGATGGAAATATTTTTAATGGACTGTGGTCAAAATATAACAAACGATAACTGATAACTACACATTTGGAATTAGTTATTTGGGAAACAACTAGTGTGTATCACTCAGGAAGTATGGATGTTTGACAAAATGTTCTTGAGAATAGTTCTGAACGTCTGTGAAATCTCGTGACAATCAAAACAATATCACTGTGTGAAAATAATAACACGCTCACTTGGTTTGAGTAGTTTTAGGTTTTAGTTCACTATATATTTGGATCTGTTAACAGTTATTGAACTAACTGACTTTTTTTCACCTTACATTAAACTTTTGTTTATTTCTACTAACGTGCACACGTTCAGCTTCTTTTTCCTTGTTTTAATAACTTATTTATTCTATTTCCAAACAGATATGCTTGAACACTTTCGATTTTCTTACAACCGATAATGTTTACTATAAACAATTTAAGTAAATAAATTTTAGGTTAGAAAAACTAAATATTTTTTTAAACCAAAACTGCTCTATTTAAATGATGACGTTTGTATAACTAACAACCAAAATAAACTTTTTATTAAAATGATTAAAACTTACTTTCAACTATTATGGAAATTAGTCAATTTGGTTAATTTTGCAGTGGATATAAACAGCCGACAGTCAAATAAATTAACTGGCAGATTTAGTGTTTACTTCAATATTAAATAAATTATTCATCACTTTTGTTTCAACGATGGAACTTAGTTTTCTGAAAAAAAATATAATGTTTTCCGAATTAAGCCAGATGCAAATATTTCAAAAGAATGTATATTTACGAAGAAATAAAACTTGAAAATTACATTTAAATAACCCGATTCATAAGTAACTAATGGTTAGTGTTGTTTGTTAACGGTTAATAAGAGTGTTATAGGTCCTATGTTCAGTATATTTTATGGGGCTTTAAAGCATTTCTTATAAGAGAGTTTTCTTACAGGAGTTTGGATAAAAGATAAGTGTCCAGAAATAATCAGTATACTCTATGCTTCTGCGTTTCTGTTATAGGCGATCAGCAGAACGCTTTAAACTTAGATCTTACAGTAGCAACCAGTCATCAATAAATCCTAATTTAATTCATTTAAGTAAGCAGTTTAAATATCCCAGTCATACAAAAGAACAGTTATGAATGAGATAGCTCTGATTCTGTGTCTTTTTAATTAACTATTAATGGGAATCAAAATATTTTTTGCGTCTTTTGCAGAGTGGAATGATTACTTTTGAATACAGAATTAAAACGTATCACTCTGCTGTACAGAAAATGAATGAAACATACTTTGATGAATAATATTACTGTTATTTGAACTACAATTTCCAAAAATAATGTATCATTTAACAGACAGTTCAATATTGATTAAAGCCTAAAGATAAGAAAGGATTTTTAACAAAAAAGTATCCTTCAAACAGTAAGAACAAAAGTAATATTGTGAGTAGCATACAACTAATAATTCATGTATTTGATCAAAACAGCAATTTAAATTAGAGGACTGATTCCAGAAATCTTGTTAGTTCATGCGAAAATCGTTTCTGGATAAAAAAAATTGAGGAAAGTCAGTATAGAAAATACGCACTTGGCTTCTTTTTTCACTAAAGTCGTTTCAATGAGTTAAATCATTTCAGACTAAAAAGATACATTAAGTTCAAGAAATATACAATCGTATAAAAGACTATCTGTGAAAAATATGTTACACGTTGAAAAATGTTTAAATTTTTAGCAAATATCAACTGCAAAGCAACTTTTTTCACACTTTTCTCATTAAGTTTCGTATATTTAAATAAAACAATCTTTTTTTGAATTATTTTCTTTGCATTGAAAATGAATCTATTGTGACATCTTTTTTTCTAACTACTGGCTTTCATTTAAAATGTTATTATTCTCTGTAAAATTAGAACAATTCTTTTCTTTAGGTTTGCATTTTGTTTTTGTTTTTCACTATTTTATCAAGTGTACCAATTGTCTTCATTAAAATTAAATGTGTTTGTGTGCGTCTAGGATAAATAACTCAGATGTTTATCTTCGTATACAATTGTTGAGGTTTCTTTTTTTTCTATGATGAAGTGTGAGACTGGACTGAATAGAATGCTGAAAAAACTGTATGTAACAAAGATAATCAAACAAAGTGTAATTTGATAATGAATAGCCTTAGTTTTATGGTTAATCGGATTAAAAAGTGATGTTTTTTTCCGATGGTTATTTTTCTTTCCAAAGGAGCACATGAGTTGTTTAAACATTGTTCTTGTTCTTTGTATGAAAGAGGTACAAGTCGATTTTCTATATTGAATTATAAGTTAATTTATTTATCGTAATAACAATGTGATTTGAATGTAATTACTTAATTATAAAAAGTCACTGAACTTTGCATGATATCTCTTTTGCATAAATATAAGGGTTGTGTACATTTGGATTTCAAAATCCAGAAACATCCTGATATGATGAAGTTCTGATATGATAACATTTTTGTCATATTTTCAGTTAGAGTTTTGGAGATTTGTGTTTTTACACATTTGAAATCATCAATCAATCATTATTAGACCACCATTAGAAACCTGGAAGCACTTGACGGCCGTTTCGTTCTAATGCGAGACTCATCAGTAGTGACCATCCACGACCCCTGCACCCCGAAGGAATCGAATCCAGGACCTTCGGTATTGTGCGCGAACGTCTAACCATCTGACCACTGGGCCGTCTAACTCTGATTCATCTACGGATTTTTGCGCGACCTCGCCATTTTGTCTTTGGTAGTTACTGCCTACACACGTCTGGGTTGTACTCCATCGGTCACAACTTCTCACGAGAACTCCAAGAATTTCCTCACGAAGCTAGTCACAGGTAAGCACATTTTACGATGTTTTCCCTAGATCAATCAGAGTTAGAAATTAACACCATGGAATGCCGTCACAGTGGTCCAATGGTTAGGCTTTCGCTCACAATACTGAAGGTCCCGGATTCGAATCCTGTGAGGTGCAGGAGTTGTGGATGCGCACTGCTGACGAGTCCCATACCAGGACGAAACGGCAGTCTATTGCTTCCAGGTTTCTAATGGTGATCCAACAATGATCGATTGATGATTTCAAATTTTAGTCATTTACAATTGCGAAACTGAGAGACTACCGTGACTGTTTCTGTTCTATTTTCAGAAGAATCGCAAACATTTAGTAGATAATTATGAATGTACAATTATTGGTTGTTCAAGACATGTGACATATTCCTTTTTTTGAGATAACATTTTTTATTTTAAAACTGTATAAAATATGACGATAAATAACTGTGTAGTATACATTATAGATATTAATGACATTTAATTTACTCAAACTAGATACATAATTATCACAACAGAAGATGGCAGTTCTCCATTCAGTGTGATAATTTGAAGTTAATGAACGCAACAATATAATGAGACATTTTAAACAATTATCAATTATAAAAGGTTTAAAATAGACAAAATGTTCAATATGCGCAATAATAGCATTTTCAAAAAAATCACCTCATACTGTATAAGTTACTTTACTGTTAAAGATATTAATTTTTAATTAGATATTCTTTAACAAGCTGTGTAATTTTTAGTAATCTGTAAACCGATTTGCAGAAAATAACATTTTGTCTTTTTTTCAGTGAATTTTTTTAGCTTTTGAAATCAAAATTTTGACAAATTATAGTTTATTTTATAGATAATAGATAATATATGAATGACAACCTAGTAATACTTTGAGTAGAAAAACCTTATTCTCAAAATTGAACTCATCTTGACAACAAAATGAAGACTATGAGAATAGTATATGTTTACTGACAATATTGGGGTAGGAAATAAGATATTTAAAACTGTTTGTGAATACAGTAATGTTAACAAATATATTTAAATCCACTTAAATTGTTGCATAAAAAGCAGAAACTTATCGTTTTCAATATTATTATTCAGACTAATTTATTTATCTATTGCGTGTCTGTTAAGTAGATTTAAAATTTAATTTGAACTAACATTATTTCTAATGATTTTAGTTTTCGATTTGACTTGATAATTAAGTATGATTAAAGTAAATTTCAAAGTATACCATCAGTATCTACATTCGTAGCTCACATTATAACAAGAGAAAATCTTATCCTTATAAAAACTAACTATTTATGTTGGAGTTTTGTTTTTGTCATCAAATCGAACACTTCATCCAAATGAACAAATTACGGCGAGCCACTTTGTCACTTCAGGTAAAATCTATTAGTTTATTTCTTACACAATTAAATTCTATTTCCCAAATTTTTTTTATCAATTTAGTTAGGTTTACTGACCAATACATATGAAGCGATGTCATACTTCCTTAGTTTTAGCATAGATCAATTGTAATGCAAACCGATAACCCATTTAAGTGACTGGTTTTAATGTTAGTTTGTGAAGAACAACCTACAAGAAGACGTGAAACAATGTTTAAATCTAGCAAATAATACATTCTAAGGTCACTCAATTACGGATATTTATTTCTTCAAAGCGACATAACTTGCTGTTGATATAGTGAATGCGATTTCGGATGACTTTAGTTCGAGTCATTGAGAGAAATCTGGTACTTCTACATTATATATAAGGTTTCTGACGAGCGTTGACCGGTAAGAAACTGAGATTTAGGTTTTCCAACGAATTATCTCTGGCCAGCTAATATATTTGTTTTGTTATTGATTGACATGCTGATTCACGGAACATACAAAATTAGCAAAATACACTTTAAGTAAAAAAGTAATCACCTCAATAGTTTGTGTAGGCCGTTTTTCAAAAGATTAGACACTGAATAAGTCATAATGTAGAGGATTTTCCGTTAAATTACTAAAATCTACTGTCAAGTCTTCAATTATATATGCTTTCCGAAGAAATTCAGATAAATGAGGAGTTGAATTTTTCACTTTTCAGTCTGTAATGTTTGTCAACGTTCACATGAGCGTAATAAGCCCTACATTTTCTCAAAATTTTTTCGGAAATGTCTTCGTTAAGCATATTTACCAGTTATCTGATAGATTATTTATTTCAATACATGCAATATTTAAAAAAAATTATCTATATAATTGAAGTGCTCGGGTTTGTCCATAAGTGGTCCGTAAAAAATTGACTATACAGAAAGCTGTCTGACAAAATGTATCATGGGAAATCACCTGATTGAATGACGTAAATATAAATAAGTTAATCCAGCTTATTAGACTGCAGTGAAATGAGTTAAGTGTATCAAGTAATATTCCTAATAAAATTGACCGCACAGTGATAAACTCTCAGGAATGGAAGGCTGCAGTCAACCATGTCAGTACATTTTTAAACGGATGCTATTGATAATAGTAACTAAGCTTTCCAAAAAATTAGGCTCATTCTGTTAAACAAATCGCTATATTTTGCTGAATTTATTTTAGGAAGGTTTCAAACCGACTGCCAGCACATTCAAAACGAACCCTCAAATAAAAGTTTTTAATCAATGTAATAATTCAAATTCCTTTTCACTAGTAAGTTGTAATATATATGTGTACGTACGCAGTAAAAATCCCTACTGGAGCCCGCCTGGTGTTACTACCGGTCAGAAGGCCGGAAGGGTTAGTCATGGGGTTAGCGACCTCATACCCTAGAAAACTAACTCGCGAAGAAAGCTCTAATAAGAACAAATAATTCAAACCATTTAAATTCTGTACTCTTTGTTGGAAGGTTTTAAATTAGAAGAGTCATGATGGTTCATGATGAAAGCCGATTTTCTTCTAAAGTCACGTGGTAGATGCCCCTTCTGATAACCAGAGTAATAATTAATGTAGGTACATGGAATTTTCGTGCGCTGTAGGACACTGGAAGAACCATTCAAGTTGCTGCGAAAATAAAATTATACAAACTTGTTGTAGCTCAAATCAACAAAACACAATCAACGCAAGCTGGAAAAAAGACTAGCTTCAAGAGAGATGCTGTTGTACTTCGTCCATGAAGAAGACAATTCCTCACATACTTGAAATTGCACTGATGCTGTTCAAACAAGCACAAAAGGCCTTGATAGGACGGGAGACGTAAATACCAAGGTTGGGCTGGACAACGGTGGATATGGAGACATCATAGGGCAATGTAAACTGGAAGAAAGGAACGAAAAAGATGAGAGATTTGCAAATTTATTTGCCCCCAAACTGATCACAGGCAGTACCATCTTCCAACACAAAAGCATACTACTGAGAGCTACAAAGAGCGAATCTGCATCAATGAAAAATTCAGGAGCACCAAAGAGAGGAGCTGACATAACTCCGTAGCGGTCAGGATGAAACTCAATCTAAAAGGCACTGGACAACGGGATGAACAGCATCACAGAGGAAACTACCGTGCAGATCAACTGGATTGGGAGTAAAGAAACAGTAACTTCTGCATACCACGATGCTATGGGCCACAAGGAATCGAACCCTTTCCATGCTCTTGGTAAGATTGAATAAATGAAAATCAAGAAGGCAACAATCAATATCAGCCGAACAAGAACAGAGGAAGCTTAGTACACAGAAGCAAATAAGCATGTGAAGAGGAGCATTTGAGCTAACATACGTGAATATGTGGAAGTCTTAGAAACGACAGCAGAAAAAGCTCGAAGAGAAGGAAAGATTATATAGATATACGATAGAACGAAAAAGCTCTCTGGAAAATATGGTAAACTAGAACTACCAGAGAAAATCAAGGAAGGCAAAGCGATCACTAACGTTGAAGAACAACGGAACATTTGGGTAGATCACTTTGAAGAACTCCTGAATTGATCAACCTCACTGAACACACCCAACATCAAAGCAGCATCCACGGAACTCCTAATAGGTGTTGACCCACAAACAATTGCAGAGGTTCAAACTAATAGATAAATTCATATTAGCGTAAATCAATGGCTATGCACTTCACTGACTGATTCTCCCACCATACATCATTGGCATGACATTCCAGATAAAATAGCTCTCCATTTTCTAAATGTAAAGAGCAGAAAAATTGGTTGAGTGTACTGTTTCGTGAACATCCATTTGAATCTCCAGAACCCTCTATTTCGCCCGATGGTTGTAATAGTTGACACTCAATGAAGAAGTCATTGTTTTGATCACCTGATTCTTCATCGGGGTTAAGAATTTCAGAAAGCATATTTACTTTAAAATCTACGATGTCGACATCATCTAGAGACTGATGCATCTAGGTTTTCATTTCGTACTGATGAATTTTCCGACTGCAATACAAGACAACATGATATTACGAAAAAAAGTTAGAAATCTTCAAATTAAATCGGATGTCTCTCAATATAAAAATCCAAAGTCTACTTGCAAAGCCTTTATTAACGCATCCAGTACCACTAGCTATTAGAGTGGCATTTCTTCTCTATTACGTTTAAAAGTGCCGTCAATGCCGATGAAATACATGAAGCGGCAACGTTCATTCTTCTGATCTCCTTTACAGAAAACCCACTTCAGTTGACCATCCATGTTGCGCTGTATCTGTGTTTTGCCTCTCAGCTAGCTGATGTTTCAAAACTACCTATTATGTCAGCATCGCGAAGAATCTCATGCTAACTTGAAGCTTTTGATTGCTTGACTACACGACGATGCATACTACAGACATACTACAGATGTGTTGACGACGATGTCTTCGGCCGTTGACGATGGCCTATAATTTTGTATACAAATTCAATATAAAAACCGCTCTCTTTACAACGGCTGTCACAGATAAGGAAATGACAGAAAGCTTGATTCCTTAAAATTGTTCATGGTCTGTCTAACTCCTCGTCAGTTGGAAATTCAATACCGGAAAACATCTATTAGCCTTGTTTTTTTGATATAGACATTTGAAAAGGCATAACTACATTAATAAGATTTATGAAATGCTGCATCTTTGAAGCAGATCAGTTTATTCTCTTGATTCAACTAGTTCTCAACCGTACGACTAAAAACACGAGCCTGATCGGTCTATGGACCAGTGAGGTAAGTGCACAAGGAAATTAAGTTTCACACCCTTAAAATTTAATTGCCGCAGACAGCACCTCACTCCCATTTGTCTGGCTGATCTTTTGATTTTATAGATATATGTTCGTAACAAGTAATTATGCAATCAGATTGTTCGAAGTGTATTCAGCTAATATACCATATATTTTTAATAAAATTCGTTTTCTTATTACACTAGCCAAATTGCTAGATAGTGAATTTTCACTATCAGTCAACTTATTGTTTTCTATTATATAAACATTTAGATTATTATATATATTATATTATATTACTATATTATTGTATTATACTTAATAGAGTTACATGTATCTTAATGAATAATGACCGTCAATACCAATGAATTAAAGTTTACAAATTAATATCCTATTTTTAATGAGATTACATAGCTAACACTTTTATTATTAAATATATGGTCATATCTGTTCTTGTTCAGATTGTATCAGTTTCTACTTAGGAGTTCTCTATAGTGAATATAGCTAATCTGGTAAAGCTTTATGTAGTTTATTAAAGTTACAAGGAGTGGTTATCTTTTTCAAAGTTGTATACTTCAATACTACTCTAATAAATTAAAGGAAGCTTCATAGTCAAAATTCTTGACGATTTTTGATGCAAAACATTTTTAAGCATGCTTTAGTCTGAGTGACATGAAACTTTCTTATTATTAGGTTGTTTCACGCATATTTTAGACGTACGTTGCGGAAATTATTGAACTGAGTCACTAGCTGAGTTTCAACTTGTGATTCGGAAGGCCAAAGGAAAAGAGCAACACTAATAACACATTTCGTCGGGAAACAAGCATTAGGAGAATGAATAACATTTGAGGATAACTAGAAAAGACATCTCAGAACAAAGAAGGTTAGAGATTCTTAGTCCACAGCATATAATCCATGAGGAGTAACAGGAGTAATTTGATTATCAACACCAGATACAAGCAGGTGATTACCTTAAATAGTTGTAGTGCAAAACTGTACCGAAATTTCAATAATCTACATTTTTAAATCCCGATATAAATATGCAGATACGATATGTTGCGGCAAGTATAAGTTTAAGATTTCTATTGAGTCCTCACAATAAATATATGTATGTACATGTAAGTTGACAATTAAAATGATATGAAGCCTCTATCAACCACTAGTTTTCATCAATATTGTTATCGTTAATTTATCTGTTCAAAAATAAATCTTAGTTTGCGCAGACTTGGGGTTTATGCATTTTGATTACTTTTCGTTGATGAATCATGACTTTGGTGATTTCAATTTTGCCTGTAATGAAAATGGTATAAAGGAAGATTTCACTCATTAAAAAATAAAATATTTTAGTAACTTAACTACTGAAAACCTTTGATTAGATAAATGTCAATATAATCTTTAGAAGCTTTATTAATTTATCTAAATTAAAGTAACAAATAATCTCAGAAAAATTTTTTAAAGACTTCATAGTGAAGAAACTTTTATGCAAAACAGAAAATTTTAGATTTTAGGTAGCAACGGTAAATTTTTTTCTACAAAGGGAAAATGTCTGAGTACTCTAAATCTGCACACATATTCATCACTGTTTTTGCTAAATCAATGTTTATATGGTTCTTAAACTAAATAAATCCTCTTACATGTAGATATTTTTGTTTTTTATCTTATATTGATTGTAGGTCTACTTTTGTGTACATTTTAACTGAACAGAAAAACGATAAATGAATTATTATTTCAATGGTCTTAATATCCTAAACATTTAATTTTTTATCAATAATCACTGTATTTGCAAATAGTTTTTGAAGTATAAGACGACAATATTGGCCGAGCTTTCACTGTTATTCTTAACATTGTGAACAGTTGGTTATTTGTAGTAATAATACATTAATCATATTTATTTATATCTTAGATGACATTTTAGTGTTCAATACATTTTCACAACTGACTTAGTAGACATAGATTGTGCTGAATTTACCAAAAAAACAATAGAACTTTTTCTTAAACTCTGTGTGTTTCTACGTCAGAAAATAAATCAGTTGTTGAAATGTCTGAAGATGTCATGGATATTCGGATTTGGACAATACTTTTGTTCGTAACACCTTTTACATCACGAATTCCCAAAAATTAATTCATACCCAGAAGTCAGGAATGAAGAAGATGGAAGGTATATTTGAACGATGGTCAGGAATTAGTGAACTAAGGTTGCCAGCTGACGCAGGAAGATGCGTTGCATGGCTCACTCAACAATGATATAGTGCGTATGCATAACCAGGCGCTTTCATTTAGGATGTATTTAGTAAAACTTATGAGGTCAGCATTATTGTCGGAGACTTACAGAACTACATGTTTTGTGGATTTATTTTACTACTACACGTCTAATTCACACACTATGACGTGTAATAATTACTGTACACTGAAAGTACATTTTGTGTCAACCTAATAAGCATTTATAAATAAATTTAAGAAAGATAGTTTCCAAATATCACAGTTTATCAAATAGTGGAATTTTACATCGGTTTAACAAACAGTGCAACTAGTTTTTATTCTGTTATCATAAAGGTGAGTTTTGACTAAAGAAGAAATTGACCTGTGTCATGTTTGGTTGATTTCAAATTTTGATGAATTTAACCCTTTATTTAATAGATGATGCAAAATGAACCTATTTAACATAATTCTTGATTAGATAGACTTATTAAGCACTTTTGTGACTGAGATATTTAACGTGTCACGCGTCTCAGAACAGAATGGTTGTAATACCTCAGTTTTCGAACATGAGACTGTGCATTCATGTTATTCCTTCAAACCAATGGAGTGTAGGCTGGCAACCAGCATTCTCCAACCAACTCTTTCGTGAGTCTTCTTTCCCAAATCCCTCCAGCTGGTGTTTATTCTTCTCATACCTGTCTCCGACTTTCGACGTAATATGTTCTTTGGTCTTCCTTTTCTCTTCTGCCCCTGAGGATTCCAAGTTAGGGCTTGCCTTGCAATGCAGTTGGGTGGCCTCCTCATTGTGTGTTATTTTCACCTCTAGCGCTTCTTCCTGATTTCTTGCTCTGCTAGAATCTGGTTTGACCACCCCCAAAGCAGGTTGCTGGTGATAGTATCCGGTCAACGGATCCGAAGTATTTAGCGTAGGCAACTGTTTATAAATACTTGTATCTTGTGGGTGATGACTTTGCTAGTTCTCCATGTTTCCTCCCCATGCTCCTTCAACCACTAATAAACGTATACCATTTGAGAACAAACGTGAAAATTATATTTCAATAAATAATATAATTTATCAAATCGAACTTGGTATTCCTACAATTTCACTTAGTTACTACAATTAGAGTATACAGTAATTTTTTTCAAATCTTGATGTTTTGCAGTTCATTTATTTACAATCCTAGAAGCGACAGATTGTTACCACCAAGTCATACAAACAAAAAATTTAATGACTTCAGCTTTTCAGAGATTTAATTCATGATATCCATGAAATGTTAGCCATATATATATATATATATATATATATATATATATATATATATTTCATTTTAAAACAGTTGCTTCGATATTTTCAAAATGATTAGTCAATTCACGATCAAGTAATTTTATTGACCATAATTTTGTAAACAGTTGTGCAAAGCATTCATAAAAGCTTCAGGATAAGTATAATTAATGGAAACTTATGAATAATATCAAGAAAAATTAAGTGCTCTAGTTTGTGTTATGTGTGGGGTCGACATCTTGTACACTAAAAAGAAAATAATACAACTGAATGCTTCCGCACTATTCATTTATTTAATATTATGAACAGTTTATGCAATTTTATTGTATTTTTTTTAAAATCATTGTTGTATTCTCTTGTAAAGTGTAAACATCAAATCGCCAAGAAAAGGAAACGGTGAATACATTTTAAAAAGGTATTGATCCATTTTATTCCCTAACGATGAAATACATAATGCACAAATCTGACAGTAACTGTGTTATTTTGATTATGACACTGACTGCTTTGTAAATAAATAAAAAGTTCTACATATGTTGTATTCATTTTACGTGGAAACTTTTGTTAAATTCCGAATGATCGACACTATGAAGATTGAATAAATAAATGTAAGCATTAGATTGATTAATTTTCGTAGTTAACATGAAAATTTGTGTTTTTGACAAATGTAATGTCTTATTTTAGTAAAATATCATATTATAGTGTAGGTGTGGTTGGGAATGCATATTTCTGTTTATTGTATTGTATAATTCTGATAACATGAAGCAAAACATGAAATTTCTAAAGTCATAATTTTTCGAAAACCGGCTAAAAGTCACAACAACTTAGAAATAAATGCATATATGAATGTATTCGTTTATTTAATAACAAACGATTCATTGCTCAGTATCTGCGTAGTCACTTTGAACTTACTAATATGTTAAACAGGTCAAACATGCGAATAGATATTTCGAATTTGAAAATCTATTGATGTTATTCATCAAGGATCTATAAATCATTTATAAATATAAATAGTAATAAAAAAGTTACCAGTATGAAACATTTTTCTGTTCAATACAAATTAATGAATTTCACTGATCTGAACCTCAAATAACTATTAGCACATAGTATGAAAATTCATGAGATATCAGATTTACTTGTTTAAGATGGTAAACACTCGACCTTTAAACTAAGAATTAAGTGAATAGATATACTTTGTCAAAACCAAGAGATTTTGAACTAAAATTTGTAAAACGAACGAAACTGGTTTAATTTGCTGCTTTCCACAGTCACTTCTCACAACAAAATTCAAATTTATCAGATTTGAACTCTAAGTGACAAAATATTTGTTTTATTTACCTCAGCTGGAGGAAATTCAAATCTTTGGATGATCAAGTATTTATTGAACAGTTATATCTGTTTGCTGAGGTTAAATAAAATTATTTATAAGTCTGTTAGATACTTACATTAGCGCACTGAATGAGGATTTCTTATTATCAAAAAGCTGTGAAATAGTTTTGCGTGTAAAATATCTTCATGTAAAATGACATTAGGGATAATATTCAATAATGATTTCTTAATTGTATTCGATAATTCAAAACAATCAATTTTTGAACTTATTCAGCTGCAAAACTTCAGAAACCAACCAGTATATAATCGTGCAGACAAATGCACATCTAATGATTACTTGATTTATGCGTTAGGAATGACAGTAACTACAGTTAGGATAAACGAACCATGAAATATTTAGCTGTAAATGATAAACTGAAAAACTAGCTATAATTAAGAATCCCTGGTAAGCTGATTCTATTAGGTTTTCAGTACACTAAAACACCATACCTGCTGCATTAAACAGAAATGGACCCATAATTCCAAGGTATTTTAGTGAGCATAATTAATTAAGGTTACCCAAGAGGAAATCACTAGTAGATATTCGTCAGTATGTCACTATTCGAACTTTATCAGATACCTTTTGTAGTCATTGAAATGAACCAGAAAAAATATTTCTCACAATGATGTTTTAAAAGTAAAAAAATGTCAGTCATTTGATAGGACATGACTGTAATACAAATGATGACTTTGTGTAACATAAAAGATCGAATTAATTTTTACTGTCGATAGGCACTTAAAGAAGAACAATTAAAAAAGAATGCTGATGACATCTTTTTTGCTTTGTTTTAAAAATGATGTAACTCAATACCCAAATGTTAATATTCATCACAAAGATTTTACCTAGTATTTTCAATGCACAACTTATGTACGGACACAACATAACCAGGAGGTGCGTTTTAATGAATGGTATCTTCAAATTGATGTCTACTTATATAAAGATCTCAACTATTTTGTAGAAAACATAAATTAATATTATCACCATTAAAAACTAGTGTAAAACCAAAATTATTCAGCTATTATTGCTGCTGTTTTTATTTACAAAAATCACTAAGTGATATTTCCTGGAATAAAATTATCACGACCAATTCACTTGTGACTGTGAACTGTATGCAAGTTTTTACCTTGACAAATGTTTCTTTTTAAAATCCATCAATGTTCGATCGATGTTGTCTTTTTTTCATGCTTACCATGAATCATTTTGTTGTATTTCATTTTGATTTTTAATTGAACCAAATCTATTTGTAAGCCAATTAAATTTACAAAATACTTCTTATTTGTATTCGTATTTTATATAACCTAAATGACAACTGTGGACACATATAATCCAACTTGTTCAAACAAAATTAATGTGTTGTGAGACTGAAAACATTGAAATTTTGGATCTTTTTTATCTCCTTTCAATAGAAAGCAGAAATCCAATATTTTTTCTGATTTTTGTTCAATAAACAAGGTTATAAGTATTTGAAAATAAAAGAAATCCTAGCCAATGGATGAATGAGACGAGTAGTAGGGTTTTGCTGACAGCTGACTGAATGAACCTAAATCTCATATGGATCAGATTATATGAATAAAGAAATTTCAGACAATTATTCGCATTTTTCTTTTGTTCCAAACTTCTATATCTGTCTTTCTGATAAAGACATTTAATTCACTTCTGTCGTCTTGAATAAGAGAACTCATTAGAGCCTTTTGAAAGTGGTTAATGTCCGCTACAAACAATAACAAATAACTATAGTCTGAGCTCCTAGGAGGTATGTAGGTGTTAGGTTCCATATTCGGTGTGTCATGGGTTCCCACTGCTGAAGAGTCCCATTTGTCCAGTGATTGTTTCCCGATTTTCAATGTTTGTGAAACTCAAATTCATCCGTGATGAAAATTTTCGAAATTAATGCATGCAATTATTTTTTAGCCTTCAATTTCCTGGTTTTGTTTATCCTATTCTGGGTAACAGCCCATAAAGTTATTATTGGAGTTTTAACACTTTTTTGATTCATTGGACTTCTATGGATTTTATTTTAGTCTGACTGAATTGATTCGGTCTATAGGATATTTGTTTCACCCTTTCGCTTACATTCAATTTACAGCTGATATGCACTGAATTCATTCACTTTTATTCCATAATCTACTATAATATTTCAATCGTAGTTTCAGGTAAGTACACAACTGAATATATTTTAAGAATATTATAGCCATTGACTGAAATATCTATCATGCTACTCCGTTGATTGAATAAAAAATTGAGTTTAAAGATGTATTTAGATGTATTGCACAGCGAAGCATTCATAACTATCATTTAGCTACAGAGAAGACAGTTTCATAATACAATATTTCATCATCCTATCGAAGTTAACCTTTACACTAATTTGTTAGTTTTAATTGTGTTTTCTTTGGTTTTGGAAATGTAAATACTTTTAACCAATATGTAGTAATCATGGTAACCTTACAACAAACACTAATTGCGATTTACTGGAATAGGATTTCTGACAGTCTGGTATTATATCATTTTTGATTTTATAAACGTGCACACAAGACAAAAAATGCTAACAACTTGCATATTATGTTTTACTGACCAACTTATGGACCCTATATAGTACGACAACCTTCAAAAACTCTCGAAGATGTTTGATGAGTGAACGAATGGTAAAGTGTTCGCCATTTTCAGCCAAAATTTATGTTATGTATCAAACCTCACTCTAGTATGATGATAATTATTTTGACTTATTTAAATATTCAGCACAATATTTCATGACTAACATTTTATGAATGACTTCAATAAAGTTTATTTCTCTGACTGATTTTATATTAATCCTACTAGAACAATATATTTGAAGTAAAATTATTACCATGAACGATTAAAGCAGACTGTTAAATTTTCATGTTTCCTATCATCAACTGATCTTTGTTAGACAACCGCTAGGAATCAGTGAATATTGGACTGTCGCTCATAGAATGTCTCTACGATCCAACCAGGAATCGATCCCAGTACCGTCAATCTTATAGCAAACATATGACCACCAGACCAGTGGCTCGAAATCCAGTGATATGCAAATTTAACTTCCATTATTTTGTGGTATTTCGCGACCAACTTCCATTACCCAAGAAAGGTAAACATCTTACATTCAAAATGATTGAACTCCACTAGTTACCTAGGAGTTTACTAGTCACTAACTTTGAAAAGTAGTTCCGGCAGAAATGATGAAAAGTTCTGATTGGTTGAGTTCAGATACATTCGTTGTGAGACGCACACACTACAGGCAAATAAAGACGCCTGCGTTAGACGAATATGTCGAGAGAATATAAATATTTTCTGGTTTACTATTATACGATCAGAAGACCGATGACCGCGAGTTTGCCTCCACTAGATTGAATACGTGATTGATATATTATACACAGACCGGATCAAGTTATATCAGTTATATCAGCTCAAAGACTCAGGTATACTCAAGTATTTTTTTAAATGTCTCAGTGTAAGTTAATTTCTACTGCAGTTGTTTAATTTTTAACTTGATGGTCTACTATTAAGGAAGAACAAACATACACTGTAAGAGAATATTTATTTTTTCTCATTTTTTTACATATCATACTATGATATTTGTAAACACACTTCATAAAATATGATACTACCATATCATATTGTATTAATTATGAGTTGAATCGAATTGTTGAATCACTAGACACTCAAAGAAACTGAAATAAAAGTCATCAATATTGTGTGAAGTTAGTTAATTTCATTTTGGAATTGAAATTTCATCAAAACGTTTGTCTATTCGTCAAACAAATAATTCTTTCCACTGTTGGGTTGTGGAGATTGTTGAGTTTCATTTAAAGCACGAAGGGACCAATGTTAGACTACAATTAGTAATCAGGAAGCACTGTATGGCCATTTCGTCCTAGTATGGGAAAAGTCGTAATCGGTAGAATTCATCCCTGTTCGGGTATGAAGCAGCGATCGCCGAAGAGAGTGGATGATTTTGTAAAAGATCGAATTTAGACATGAACGCTATTGGATGCTGGCTTCATGAGCCAGAGGTTAAGCGCTCACGCGCTAGACCGGAAGTTCCGGGTTTGATTCCTACGATAGCAGGAGTCATGGATGCTCACTGCCGGTTAGTCCCATACCAGGACAAAACGGCTGTCCAGTGCTTCCAGGTTTTTAATAGTAGTCTAACACTGATCGATTCATGATTTCATAGTACCTCAACAATCTCCACAACTCAATGACAACAATACTTATAAGTGTAATTTTTGTTTACTTTTTCAACTGTTTACACAATACATCATGGTATGTGTTTATTGCAATATTTCAAATATTCATCATGATAATTAAATTGGTCTCAGTTAGTTCAAGGTATAGCAGTTGGTAAACTAGATTATTTCATCCAAAATCACTAATAGTGTTGATTGTTGGATATAATAAACATGCTACAAAATAGGAAAATGTTTAATAAGTAGAAATATCGCATTTCGTAAGTTTTCAAGTTATTTTATTCTACCAAAACGAATATTCTACATTTTCAATGAGGATGATTTTATCAAGTTACTTAAAAGTTGACAACCATCATCAAACGCAACGCAGAGCTGGTGTTTCCTCAGTTTTTCTGAAATTATGCCAAGCTATCTCATGTTGGGTATTGGTTTCTTTATTGACTGACGACTTCTCTAATCGCTCCTGAAATATGTTCTCATTTTTGACCATAAGTTTGATTCTAATGGATTTTCACGCACGTTTTTTCTACGTCTAATAAGATATAAACAAAAATATGCTCTTCCTAGGAGACAATTTGAGTTTAAATATGTTCTCTTCAATCAGCAATAGACTTCTATCCAGAGTCTCCAAGGTCATCTGTGGTATTTGAGCAGTCATGGAGTCGACTGTAGTGAGCGACATGTCAGATGATGCTTTTCCAAATCCTCAAAGTCAGCGTTTGCAAGAAGTAGATACCTATCCAAGCACAGTTGCAGTAAATGGTTGTCATTATCTTCTCCTTGAGCCACCATACCATAAAATATACATTAGAGCCGTTTCATCGAGTTTAGTCTACCAACTTGAGCTCTGAGGCCACTTTTTACTTTTACTACGTCTAAGGCCTTAGCGTTTTGAAGGAGGGTGGAAAATTTCCCATAGAATCCATCTGTTCCTTCATCTGAGCTACAGTCAGTGGGAGCAAAGGCAACCACAATGAGGAGACAATAACATATGTTCATATCTTTCTGAGTTCTTACCATCTGGTTAAGTCGGAAACTGTGACTGTTTATTGAAGTCCGGTCTAAGAGAGCCGATCCTACTTTTGAACTTAATACATCAACGAGGCTTTAGGAACTAGCGGCAGGAACTCCAGATACATAAAGGGTAAATCGCGCCGGTTCTTTCAAATTGATAAGATGGGCTCCAGAAAAATGGTTCTATATGGATCTGCTGTGCGCACCGTTAAATACAGTTCTTTCTAATTTATCTATAACATTTTCAGATTAAAGTTTATTTTTATGAGACATCCCGAATTTTCTTCGTGTATACCATCTGAATTTAAAAAATCATTTGTTGTTCTTACAGAAAAACCTGTTTTTAAATCAAAAAATTACTTTAATATTGATCAAAAATTTTGTATATGTATGTTGTATTATTTTGTTTATATCCAAATAGTGAAACAGTACATAAAGGAAGAAGTTTAAACTGTAAGTTTTTGGATAGATTTCAGCACTGAATTTTAAACCATTTTTTATTGAAATATTGTTTCACTTGATATTGATTTTATTAATAATAAAAATATATTGATTTCTTAACTGCCATAACTGTGATGATTAATTTTAAATGTTTTGACTCATTAGGTTAAAATATAGCTAGTGTTCAATGCTATTAGAGTATTGAATGTTGATAGAGAATAACTCAATGACAGCAATTTGTATCTACTAATTTCCAAAACGATGAAATTATTCGACAAAAATTTGTCCACAATATACTTGAATTTGTAAGTTGAATACAAGTTAGCATTTTAGTAAAATGAACAATAAGTGAATAAAAGTTTTGGATAGCTTATCAACTGAATAATAAAATATATTCATATGTTCCGATTATATATTCTTCAAATTCCACATTCAAATATGGCATATTGTTTGAATCAGTTAACAAGAGCTTTTTTAAGATAACTAGGTTTCAAATAACTGTTTAGATGAACATGTAAAAAACCAAACAATACAACTGACTTTAAGCAGAGATGGATACTTTCTATCAGCGAAATCCAGGATGCAAGTTCCATTGTGACACAAATATGGAGGACATTAGGACATGTTTATTTCAGTTTCTTGATTACATGACCGAAAGTCTGTATATATGATAATTTTATTCATCTAGATAAATTTCTAAATATATTTTACCATAATAGATGAAGTCAAGAAATAAAATTCGATAACACGTTAGTATTCAGCTAACTTGTTTGATTTGTTTTAAATAATTAAAGTAGTCAATATTACTAAGTTTCTTTTTATTCATATTTTTCATTTTCTTTAGACATATGGTGTATATGAAGGATGTCGAAATTTCCGAGTTAAGTTTACATATGCATCGATTTCCGCTTAGTTAGTTAGTTAACTATAGATCGTAAGAAAATATTAAACTTATTTTTTTAAGAAATCAACTTGAATTTTTTCTGAAATTATTCCCTTAATGAAAATAAATTGTACTTTCTTCTGCCAAAACGAAGAGGATTCAGATCAATTAACACATGATGAGTACTTTATATATCTTTATCTACACAAGTCTGGATGAATTTAGTATTAGGATTCTACAAGTTGATATGTATATATTTATGCATAGAATTCCATGCTTAATGCGAAGCTCATAAATGACATTTTTGTAGCCAGAGGTGATAACAAAGATCTGTAGCTCAGGTTAATGATTTTGATGTTCTTGTTTTTGATGAGCTTCTGGTTTTTTTCTAAGTAGCACCATGAACGTCGAAATGAGTTGTGCAAATGCATTACTCAATACCAAAGGTATTAAGTTCCGATAATCTCATTTAAGATCAGTTGTCTTCACATGTTCCATTGTAGTTTTCTACTTAAAAAGTCCCGTTGACTTTTCTGATTAAATGTATAGTACATACGTAGTTGATAGATCTTCTCGACAATATTTGATCTTCTTTGAAATATATTTGTTTGCCATGGTGTGTTACGTATGTTATACGTCATGAAGTTGATTTAGCGATCATCGATAATTCATGATCCAAAATATGACATAATATTAATCAAATTTATGTATGTAGTTACCAGCAACCGTTGATGCAAATGAAAGTACATCTTGTGTTTGAAATGTTAGTCCAGCTTTGTACTCGAAAGGAATTTCCATTATATCAGATATAGTGCACTGTTTTAAAACAAAAATCAACCGATGAATATTGAAAAGAAATAATATCAATTGACAGAATGACTACTTAAATGTAATATCAAAGTTTTAGCCAATATCATGACTGTATAAACTACAACCTTAGTAATATTACTGAACAAATTTACTTTACTAATGGTTCATTGGCACTACAGGTTTTGTTCGTGTACATTTTCTATGTTGTTGCCAAAATAAATGCGATTTTATCGCTAAACTCAATAATTACTTATCAGGTTACAATCTACATCTTTTATATTAACTGTGTCTAATGAATGTCGGGAAAAATAGTTAACATAAATATTAATTAATGTCTGAGTAATTGAATGAATTAGTTTTTAAAGCATGAATTTAAATAACATTTTTATCTGCTTTAAAGGAAATTACTGTAATGGTTTTAGCGACATACAAATGGTAATTCATTCATATTTGATCAGTTAATTTAAAGTAAATTAACAATCCTTTTTACTAAAAACATAAACGAAACGTAAAATCCACTTAAAGTATAAATTTCGAGGTACCGTCCAGTATCGGATGTTGATTTCGAGAAATAATTACACAGTATGCATACATACTTGTTACTTCAATTGTTCAAAGTGCATATATTTGATGAAAATAAACATTGAAAACTATATCACATCATTTCTAAGTGTAATAATCCTATCAACAATGAAAGATTTATACTGGATCAAAGAAAATTTAAAGAAGGATCAGTTACTTGTTTCGAAATAGTTTATTGCGCAAATTAGATTTCTAACAATACAATATCAAATAATGTAGTCTATTACACAACTCAATCGTACATGGTCAGGTGGAAACATATTTTTTTGACACCGCATCAGTGAAATGTCAGAATTTTAAGTATACTCGTATATGTTCATAGCGACTGGTTAAAATATATATCGAAAGAAACATCCTACTTATAAACATCACTTAACGAACTTGTGAATAGTGACTACCACTGAACAGTTTTCGAATCCTCATTTCCTACTTGCCATTATTAGCGACCATGTAGCAAACAAGATCGATATCTAAAGCTTCGGGTTGCATAAAAGTGAAAGTCTCTAGATCAATGAGTTGTATTTCATTTTATCAATAGAAGCCAGGACAGGGTTGGTTGGAGAAAACTGGTTGGCGGCCTATGCTGCATTGGGGGTAACAGGCATGAGTAAGTAAGTGATATTCAGCGGAGAATACCGAATGAACTCTGCTAGTTTACATTCAGTTTTATCATTGTTCGTTAGAGTAAGTTATTTTCTGAATACTAATGTTCACTCACTTATTTTCTAATGTATAAAGAATAAAGTTAGCAATCTGAAATATGAAATATATATATATATATTTGTGGAAATGAATATAATTTGCATTTGAAATTTATTCAATGAGAAAAAGAACCAATAAGAAGTATGGGTAAACGTTGTCAAATAAACAAAATATATCTTTCAATAAACTTTCCAAATGAAAACTAAATTAGAATCCATTTTATGGAAAAGTGTTTAACCTAGCCAGATGAAAGAACTAGTAAACCACTGGTAATCGTTAACAAATTATCTCAAACTTTCATCATTCTCTACATAAGACCAATATTTACGTTTTGGTTAAATTCTAGATTTTTCAATGGAATGGAAGAAGAAATTCACATTGGAGGAAAAAATAAAAAGGATTATTGAATTCAATTGACCTAAAACAGTTAAATTTAATTTATCTTAAGTAGATATGATAAAGGCAATAACAAGTACATTTAACCTACAAAATAGTTTGCCTTATTGTTTGATGTACTTATTATGCATTCCGTAAGTTCAAACAAACATTAACAGTAAATATATATATATATATATATATATATATATATATATATATATGCAAATAGTTAGATGTAAGAAATTCAATGAATTGATAGACGTTGTGATTGAATACTGTGCCGTAATCCAGAGTAGCAGCATCCTCAGCAGCAGTAGGTCTAAACATACATAAAGGGAAAAGTAAGATTCTACGATATTACACAACATCCACCAACCAAATCACTCTTGATGAATATGCCTTGGAGGACGTTAACACCTTTACATATCTTGGAAGCATCATTGACAACCAAGGTGGATCCGATGCAGATGCGAGGGCGCGGATTGGCAAAGCAAGGGCTGCATTTCTACAGTTGAAAAATATCTGGAACTCCAAGCAAATATCAGTAAACGCCTAAATCAGGATTTTCGACACAAATATCAAGACAGTTCTACTGTATGGAGCGGAAACTTAGAGAACTACCAAAGCCATCATCCAGAAGATACAAGTATTTATGAACAGTTGTCTTCGCAAACTACTTCGGATTTGTTGGCCAGACACGATCAGCAATAACTTACTGTGGGAGGGAACAAACCCGATTACAATGGAGGAGGAAATCAGGAAGAAGCGGTGGAAGTGGATAGGACACACACTGCGAAAAACACCAGACTGCGTCACAAGGCAAGCTCTCATTTGGAACCCTCAATTTCAAAGGAAAATAAGAAGGCGGCCTATGCTCCATTAGGGGTAACAGGCGTAAGCAAGTAAATAACTGTGTCGTAAAACAATTTTTTGTGATGAATGTTCAATATTGAAGTAGATTTAATCCAACTAAATTGTTACAGTTTGTTTCACGTTACACAAATAAAATATTTTGAAATACATATCTGAAACCATAGAAGCATTTTCTTTCTGTAATAAAATTTAAGGAGACAGACAATACATTCATGGTACTATTTATAAACATGTAACATTTATTTGTCTTAAAAATACCACTTGGAATTTAAAAATTATACCTGTCAATTGATTGAATGCATTGATGTAGAAAATTATTTCATTAATTTGTGGCATAAAAACATATTCAGTTAGACATATTTATTATCACTCACGATACTAATACATTATGGATTGTTGACCAGTGTGCGTTTTCTATTCTTGTATATTTGAATGAACTGTTTCATTAGCTGGTTGAATCGCTAAATATGTCCTACTAATGACAGTGTTTATCATTATAAATAATTTGAAGTCAATGAAATTTTCCAAAGATGAACTAATACTGATAATTCTAATTCTCACTATCCTAATCTTTGATGATAATCATTGTATTGCAGAATGATTAAGTGTACTGATTTTCTTTTTTTGTATGAAATATTTTGTTTCAAATGTTTAATGCTGAGCAACAGTGACAACTTGTACCTGTTAAACATTTGCTTGTATTTAATTTTTTTTATAAATTGAATTAAACATTTTATGAACATTAATTTATTGTATGATTAGGCATTTTTTATAAAATTTGAAGTCTATATCAAACCTATTTACTAGAATTCAGCATAGAATTTATTCAAATCTAAATGAAAGCGTTGAAGTTTCAATTTAAAGAAGTACAGAAATCCATTTTGTGACATTTAATCTTAGTAAAATTTTTTTAATAAGAATAATTTTAATCATCATAATTTATATATGCTCTGTAATAAACGGTATATTTTGAAAAAGAATTAGAATTAAAGCTTGCATAAACAATAATCATTATTTTCATGGCAGTTTCGTTTCCGCTCAACAAATGAAATGATTAATACCAGTGAATTAAACAACATGACTATGATAGGAATATTTTCTTTCTTCTCATAACACAAGTTTTTATCGTTCTAAGTAACAGCATTATTCACCGTAGTAAAGCCAAGCTTAGCTAAAGCTACTCTTTCCCTGCTCCTCATCAACGATACAAATTTGCAAAAATATACAAAGATTCAGAGCCAAAGTTTGCTTGAACTCATCGATCTATACTTAATAACATATTTTCATTTCAATAACACAGTCTACAAACAAACAAAAGGAACACCAATGGGATCACCAATATCAGGACTCATCGCAGAAGCGGTAATGCAGAGACTAGAAGCGTTGATTTTATCAGTGATCTAGCCAAAAATGTGGGTTTGCTATGTAGACGACAAATTCGTCACTGTCAGAAGGAACGAGCTGGAGAACATCTACAATCAGATCAACAACGTCTTCGTTGACATCAAATTCAAGACCGAAAAGGAATCAAACAACAGTCTATCATTTCTGGATATACTAATCACAAGAACTAACACAGGAAAACTGGAAACTCAAGTATTTCGGAACCCAACCCACACAGACGTAATTCTCAACTATGGTAGCAACAACCAAAGAACCCACAAAAATGGTGGTATTTCGTTCTTACAACGAAAACATCCAGCTCAGAGAACGAAACACCACCACAACACTAGAGAAATTTTAGAAGCTTGGCACTCAGATCAGTCATCAATCAACAAACACATAGATTTGACCCAGTTTATTATCAACCAGCAGAAAAATCATAGGTGACATCAGATCAAGAAACAAATCAAAAGTTTGATACAATCAAAACAAAGGTGCAAACAACAACAGGTTTAAGATCAATAGCAACCAATCAAGATCGAGGTCAACAGAACAAACTAGAGGTCAAACGTGGAGAAATTCGAATGCTTCACTTCTATCTGAGGTTTGTGCTGATGTTGTTGCTCAGAAGAACAATGAAAGCTCTACAACCAAAACAACCAGCTCAAAAAATGAAGCGCCACCGTAGTAAAGTGGATGACTTCAGGGTATTCATATGTGAGAGAATCAGTGTAAAGCATTGTCTTATTAATTTTATGAAGATCAGTTTTGATTTTCTTTACTAAATTTCTAGTCTGATGAAATAGAATATTATGCGTTTCACTTTTCGCATAATATTTGTGGTTTAGATAACTGACCAGTCTTGGTTAGAAGATCATTGAAAACCTAGAGGTACTGAATACTTCTATAGTCCCAGTATGCTGCTCTTCAACAGTGCGCACTAAGAACTGACCTTAGGTCTCCCTTTGAGCGCTTCACCTCTAGACCACTCAGGTATCTGTTGATGTGTGTGACTGAAATTGATTCACGGTTTCGTGTAACCATCTTTAGGTAACTGCGATGAGCAAATGTCTCACATTCGACTCTTTTGAACTCTAAAAGTCAAGTCTTTTTACTAGACTTCTGGGAATCAAATTTAAGATTATTTTATTTGTATAAAGGTATCATACAGTCTGATTTTTTATTTGACCATCAATTTATGTTTATTAGCAATAACTTACAAGAAAAAATACAGTGATTATTCACTTTTACTTTGTTGAAGAATATTTTACGCTGTCGCTGGACAAATTGCATGTCACCAATAAAAAAGCTCCTTATGAATAATTAGATAAAAGAAACACAAGTCACTTTATGATAAAATTGTTCTGAAAATTCAGCTTAATCCAAAAACGATAATGGAAACCGACTTCATGAAGTAGGCATTAGTAAACTTTACACTGATAATTATTCAAAGGTTTTCAAGCTTTGAATATTATTTCATACCATTGTGCATCAACTATTTTGCATCCAAACGTTGTTTCGACTGAAACTTAACAACCAAGCAATCAAAACACATTTAAGTGCATATCTTATTTTTAAGTCAAATATATTATCAGTTTCATGACCAAATTTAATTGAAACAATTCAAATATATTTATAAATATCTCACAATATTTTATAAAGTTAGTTGAAACCGGTTCTTATTTGTATAAATTGTTGTATATGTAACAAATTACAATATCAGTTTTTGCTATGCAACTTGTCGAACAGATCATTTGTTTTTAGAAAACTTTTTTAAACCATCCCTTACTTTAAATTATTCAACATTCATTATCACCTTGACAAGCAGGTTTTTGTGGTCAGAATATTCTGAAAGCACTACATGAACTATTGCTTGTCTAATGAATTCTTATATATATATATATATATAGCTCCGTTTCCTATAGTTTTCAGCAAGAAATGAAAAAAAATTCATCAAACGAAATGTTAGCGAATTTTATTTAACAACAACTGATCAATTTCAAAATAAGTCAAGTGAAACAAACGGTAATTGTCTAGATAACAATATTGTGCATACTTAAATGACTACATTTTTTTCCATTTAAATAAGGGTTAATTTTGTAAGAAAGAAAATGATGTAAAGAATTTTTCTCATTCATCCTCTTTTATCAATCCACATGTGCTTTTTTTTACACAAGCCACAATTTGATTTTGCAAACATTGTTCAAATTAATTGCGTCATCGATTCTAGTCGATTTCAACGATACATTCTGTTACATAAAAAGTTATGCAATATTTATTAGCAAGCGGAACAGCATATGTACGTAGAATTCCATAAGTTGAATTGTGTGGTTGTAACAGGGTTAGTTTGAAGTAGAAATGACATGTTACAGTAAAAAAAAATTATATGATACATTATTAGAATAGTAGATTAAGTAAGCTTAGTTTTATTAGGTGGTTCCGTTCCAAACATTAGAAAAATGGTTTCAGTAAATATTTCAGGAATTCTAGTAATTTTAAAATTTTTAATGATACGACAGTAAACTGGTTACTGAATAATCAGTATTAAATTGTACCAGGTTTAGTTATTTTCAGAATTCGGACTTAAATCAAAGTGAAGTAAATTTTTCACTTACAACAAGTTAGATTCAAATTTAGTGGTTCATCGGTATAAAATACTTTATTATAACTCAATCAACATTGTAATTATTGTGAAGAGAAGAATGCAGAAGAATTAATGCAACTTTGTGAGACATTAGTTTGTTTATTGATAATCTGTTATTGTTAACAGTTATTTAAAACAATTAGTCCCTTTTATAAATTTTGATAGAACAGTGAGATGTAATTGATCTGAAAAATGTATTATATTTTCGCTAAACATTTCGAACAATCTCGTCACACATATTTACTTGTCAAGGCATTTTACATGAAGATTAATAAAAGGTCAGTTAAATAAAAGTTCAAATAGACATAAAGTGATAATTGTAAATAAAGGAGAGAGAAAATTAGCGTAATATAAAAATAGTATGCTTAAAGATTACCAGGGTAAATTCAAGGTTATGACAAATTGTTTCTGCACAAATAAGGGGGTTTTGATTTACAAATAGCCAAGGCCTCCATAAACCGCAAAATTCGTCCTTCATCGTTTCTATACAATGTTTTGAAGGCTGTCTTGATGTCAATTTTATGCCCTGTCTCAAATATGTGTTTTGCGACCAATGAACATGGTTTTTTTATTTCCAACGCTCTCATCTGACGTTCACTGATTTTGAAGCCACATAGATACATGTTCCATAATCCTTGATCGCAAAGTCCGATTACTCCTCCCTATGTATGTGTGTCCACACGAACATGTAAATTGATAAATACAATAGGATATGAAATAATCATTCGAGCAACGTCTAAGTCTATGTGAAATCATGGGCTTAGTCTATTCAATGATAATCAGTTTAGCAGCGTTGTACATTTAACAGTTAGTTTTTTTTGAACAATAAGCTTTCGTGCAATCAGTAAATTATTGTCACAGCTTCTTATATTACAGATTTATCGTCATTTAAATGTGATCCTTGTACCCAGATTGATTCACTTTTCTGTATATTGTATGCTTCCATTAACTGTGTGTTGCTGTGCTGTTATTCATAGATTTAGTCATGGAATCACCGGAGTTGTAATAATCAGATATAGAGATTTTCATCTGTAATTTTGTCATTTCTTCTTTCATCAACCAGTGAATAGAATAATCCTCTGAACTGAAAGTCAGTTCGACAATAATCGAAGTTTTATATCCTCAGTTTCATGGATATAATAAGTAGTCCAGAGGATGGAAACAATTAGTTTCGAAACTTATTTTGTCAACAGATCACGATCAAAGTTATGTCAGCAGATCAGTTAAATATTTGTAAGTAGCGTATGATACATTTTATTCTTTCTCATTTGATCAATTTAATTCAAACTATCTATTATCAAAATACAAAGCAAAATACTGGATTTAATTTTGCTTTCTATAGAATGCCAAGCTAATAATATAATGGAAGCCACAAGCATTTGTTATTTGAAAACCATAAATTTATGAAATGTGAATTAATTCACTACTTAAATTGTTTATCCGTGTTCTCTTTTTATAATAACGAACAAATATTCAGCATCAGTAAAAAATCGACTGACAGATAACTATCATTCGATGAAAGAGAGTTTGTGGATACTGCGGAATTTTCATAGTTTAGATCATGAACTGATCCAGCAATTCCCTCATATATTGATAGTAATTCGATGCTCACTAATGACTTACTACAAGTCGCAACTCGTGGAGTTCTAATGTAAAGCTTTGACCAGTGTAGTACATCTGTGTCGAGTGTGAGACAGTTATCTACTATAGCAAAAGGATAAACGTTACTCAAAATCATGCATTAATTGAATTTATATATGAACTCTCTTAGATCCTGGGCCGGGTGGTCTACAGGTTAATGGCTCCCACGCGATGCCGTATGCCTTGAGTTTGATTACTGCATTCATGGTCAGGTGTGTATCTTACAACGACGGAACGGTTGTCCAGTAATTCTAGGTTATTATTTATCAGTTTGTAATTACTTACTGTCCTCTTGTGACAAAGTTGTTTAAATACATATCGGTTACTAACACTCTTATGTCTACCATTCGACGTAACTTTTTTGACGTAATGAAATCTTTGGTCTGATATAGTTATCAGTTTGACGTCATTCAAACTTTTTAAAGACTGAGACATACTTTGCAACTGCTGTACTGTGATAAATGAGGTGACGTTTTAGTGATTATGTATTTTGAAGCAATTTTGTCATCCTGTATAGACAAAACACTTTCGGTTACACTTAATCTTGTTTGTAGCGCTGACACCACAGTAAAATACTGCGATGTGTTTGGTTTCTTTTTTGCATCATTGTATTTTTTTGCACGCTCATGTCTTTCAAAATCATTCTTTATCACAGTTTATCTTTGTTAGTATTCTCTTTTCACTCCTTTTTTTTGAATGTAAATATCAGGTGATCAGAAACTTGTTAAAGTTTAGAAATCATAAATCTGATATGAATAGGACATATTACCTGTAAATCATTTTGCATCTTATACTTAAAGAATTATTTCTAAAATGTTACGTAATTAGTTTCCTTGGTATACTTTTGTAAAGTAGGAACAACTAGCATTGTGAGGTAAATTGGATTCACTAGATTTTCGGTAGTCGAAATCCATCGCAAAGACACTGAATTGTATAAATGAATAAAATTTCTTACAAATATGATTAGGCGAATAAAGTGTATACAGTTATTTGGTTTATTAGAATAAAATACTCTTTCCATATTCATGCAATGACAATATACTGATGAATGAATTAAGTGTGAGGGAACAAGAGATAATGATGTAATCGAGCACCAAAAGCATCTATGAATTGTTATGATAACATCGAATAAAAAAATAGATACGTAATAGGTAATATTTGAAATCATCAATCAGTCATTGTTAGACCACCGTTAGAAACCTGGAAGCACTGGACGGCCGTCTCGTCCTGGTATGGGACTCATCAGCAGTACGCATCCACGACGAAACGGCCGTCCAGTGCTTCAAGGTTTCTAATGGTGGTCTAACAATAACTAATCGATGATTTCAAATGTGTAAAAAAACACAAACCTCCAAAACTCTGACCCATAGTAAGTAATAGCAACAAATCTAATATGAACTTCGTTACCTGACAATCTATAAAAATATTTTATGTACATCACATATCGTTTTACTTTAAGAACATATTTATGCCGTTTATCTAAAGACATCATTAGAGCGAGAAATGCTTGATCTATTAAACGATCCTTTGAATTCTCAATGATCAATGTGAATTTTCAGCAATATTTTTTACTGATTAGTTAATGATGTTTCGAAAATTATTGTCCAGTATGTTAAAGACATTTACCCTTGGGAAAATAACACATCTAAAAGCTTTCTTCTGAGCTATAAATCTTTATGATTATTTAATTCTTTATCTGATCACTAAATTGCATTCCTATTTTAACTTCGTTTAGAAATGTTATTGTTAATATTTCAAGCAAAATCTATCTAAGTATGACTATTTTTGTTTTTTTTTTCATATTATCTATGCATAATCAGCACCATCCATACACTCACGTGATAGAATATTTTGGTTTTATACAGCTTAAAACTTAACATTACCCTTTTTTTTATATATTCCACTGAATGTATGCTATGCAACCAGGCGGGAGACATCATTTCTTTCATGTGTGTTTGAAGAAGCCGAAAGAAAAATAAACTTTATAATACAATTTGCCATTTTTCGATGACCAGTGTTTTTAGGTATCTTTTTTTAAAAACGTTTCTTTAATGTTTAATTTTTTTTAAATGGTTTGCAAGTATGTTAGGATTTTGTTTTATAGGTCAAATTGAATTTGTTGGACATTTTCCTTTTTCAGTGATTATCTCTTTGTGAAAATTTGTATGATGTTTTTGTTTTGACCAAATAGTGAAATCATGGATAGATCTGTGCTAGACGACCAATGAAACTCAACCATCTTCACAACCCTACTATGATAGGTATCATGTGTTCATTGGTGGCTAATTTCATTAGGGAATTATCAGAGTTCTAAGGCGAAGCCATAACCACTGAAGTTCAACCGTGTTGGATGTGAGGCAGCTAACTACCGAAGACAATGGATGAGGTCGCTTAATATCGTGGATTGATTGTGGTTAAGCAATAACACCGTTTGGTGCTGGCTCAGTGGTTCAGAGGTTGAGTTCACGTGCAAGACCTTAGTTCGATCTCCACCTGTAGGCTCTTCGATGCGCACTGCGGATGAGTTCCGTACTAGAACAAAACGGTCGTCTAGTACCTCTACGTTTCTAATGTTGATGTAACAGTGATCAATCCATGGTTTCAATAAAATTTAACAATCTCTACAATACTATAATGAAATTTATCCTAAAATACTAACCTTTCTTTTAATCGTCATTTTCATTTATCGTTATTGTAATGGGTGATTTAATACTGTCTTGTTTGTAACTAGTTAAAGTATTTTACAAGAAACCTATATTCGAGTTTTTGTCGTAAAACTTTATTGAAGGAGGCAGTCACCAGAATTCATTTAGCATTCAAGACTGGTTTGATCAAATTGTCCTTCTCGTTTTGGCTGCAACTAAGAAAAGTGATACCTTTTGTCGAATTCGACCCGCCGTCAAACAATAGCATGGTTTGAGTGAATACCAGAGAGTTTCGTGCTTCACGACTAGTTCCATGTAGAACTGAGTTATGTATATGGATTAAATACTAAGTCATATCTAATGCCTTGTACGTCGAGTTCTTTTATTAACCTTTTCTTTTCTAGTGCGAGACTCCTCAAAAATGTGTATCCACAACCTCTCCTAGTATGAAACAACTCTCAATGTTTGGTTTTGATTGATTTCTGGAGATTATATCACAGTATGATAATAACCTTCTTCAGAAGCGAGTCTATTCTAAAATTGTCTGTCTATAACAATTGTCTCCAATAAGTTGATTAGTCTTACTAGACGTGCGTATATAAACACTTAGAAAATATTATTTTCGATCTCATCTACCTACATTGCAAACCAGATTGTGCAACTGTTTTATGCTTTAAACTGATTTTAAGTTTAAATCAGTTTTTCTCTAATGTTCTTCTTTTCTGTACTGTGGTTATAAGCCATCGACAATTGAGGTTTAGTATAAAATATTTTTATCCTATGGTTAAAAATACATGTAAATTGAATTATACTATAAAGAATATTGAAAATTTGTCAAGATAAAAGTTATTCTTTTATAACTCACCTACATATATCATGTATGATATTCGGTCAAACACGAAATAATAGTCAACCAGACTTATACATTTATGGAAGCCTAAATGCCTCGAAGTATGATCCTAGGTAGGATGTTGAATCCGCACTAACAAGGAATTCCATTTGAGGACAAGATATCTGCCAATTTGTTTATAAATGTAATAAATAAAAAAAACGAAGTTAATTTCCCTTGTTATATTCATGAAGTTATGATATATGGTTATATTCTGATTAATAGACAGGATTCAAATATTTGTTTCGCGGTTAAATGAGCAACCAGTCTTGACAAGGATTAAAATGATGAGTAAAATGTCATACTAATCGGTTTTCATGCTTACCTTATTCTTAATTAACTTTTAGCTAATATTATTGTTTTATCGTTTCATAGTTAAGTCAACACGAGAATAGATAGTACTAGTCTGACTGTCAAACTAACTGCAATGTAACTAGTCATTGGTTAAGGATGCTAATTCGCTTAAAAAGGTTGGTAATCAGAAAAATGCAAAACTGCGTTTACGACAAAACGTAAATTTATTACGCTGATCAAAACGTACAGCGGTAATACTGTCCAAACTCTGTGAAGTCTGTCGTCCAATCAAACTATTCCTTAATAATCATTCCAAGAAAATTTATTCACTAGTTTAAATAGTTTTCTAAGGATAAGTTTAGGATACAAACTGAGGTTTGGACCGGTGTATAGCTGTCTAGGCAGTTTAGATACGCGCTTTGCCCAGTTGAAACCAAAACAAGTGATTGTAGAAATGATGGTTCTAAACAAATATTACCCCTCAGTTATTCCACCAATAATTGTTCAATTATTCAAATCAATAGCAACAAATAAATGATATTCTTTCCCTCCTGGATAGATCAGATTCCTTCAAAAGATAATATTTGGTCGCTTTATAACAGTGTTTTTTATTCTGGTAGAGTGCTTCAATTCACAATTAAAATGCAGTCAATGCAAGTGACACAATCAAAAGAGGAACAAATCAATATGGCTGTCGTCATAACTAAGTATCAGCTTAAACAACATAATGCAGTTCAGAAAGAAACATGGAAACTCAATAGAGGCAAAAGAAATAGAAACTATAGTAAAATACAAATATCATCTCAAAATGGAATCGAACAGACTAACAAACTGTACAACTGAAGGAATCAATAAGAACAAATTACAAATGTATACATGGAGGGATTTTCACAAACAAAGCCTTCAAAAATGGAGTTTACATAAGTAAACGAATAAACAGTTTTTGGCACATAAATTTTAAATTTTATTGTGCTAAGGTGGTCAGTCAATTTCTAGGAAAAATGAACATGTTTCTGAGGTTTTCTTTTCACCCTACCATATATTGGTGTTGTACAATCGTATTTATAGTTTATTCAGTGTATTTTTATAAAACTAGAGTTACTGAGTCAAAAAGATAGCTAGTAAAAATCAATCAGAACACAAACGCGGTAATAAACATATAACAATAGAAAGGAATACTTGTCAAGACAACTTAGACATAGATAACTGTATATAAAGGAACAACCATAAATACGATTTTATAGACTTAACAAATGACATATATATATATATATATATATATATATATATATATATATATATATATATATATATATATATATGAATATGTTCTCCGCTTACACTTTTCCGTTTTGTTTAATGTTTTTTGAGATACTCAACTTTTATCAGTAATGCTTACTTTTTGATAGAACAGTGTAAAGACGTAATTGATCTGAAAAATGTAATGTATTTGTGCTATACATTTCGAACAATCTCATCACACATTTTATATGACAATTAATTAAAGATCAATTAAATAAAAGTTCAAATAGACATAAAGCGACAACTATGAATAAAGGGAGAGAAAATTAACATAATATAGAAATAGTATGAAAGGGTAGGAAATTTTCACATTACCCTAGGCCATACAATGGCTTATGCTTACAACTAACCAATAACGGAAATCACTAGTGCTCTTTTTCTGTTTTCACTGTTTATAGGACCTTAACCGATTTTCATGCTGGCCACCAATACTAACATTTTGCTAAACGTTACGTTTCAGTTACTAAACATTTTAAATTGCACTATTTTAAGTGGTATGTTTTTCATGCACATCATCTTCCTGTGTATTGTACACCAGCTGCCATTATACAATCCTCACTTGAACTATCTATTCCACGATAACCTGAGCGTTCCTCAATTTGCAACTATCGCAATTCGATCAAGATTTAAGATACTTGTAAATCTAACATTTCAAACTATTTAATGATGAATATGCTTATGTTTTTTTAATTACTATACTTAATTTTGTTTGATTTTCAAAAAACCATGTTGAAAGATTTATGCACATATACTTCATTTATCAATTTCTTAATGGCCAATCTGGCTGGAAAATACCATGAACTAAATATGAAGCAATAAAAATCTGAACCGATTAAGTTGTGAACATATTTCTCAAAATATTTGATTGATTTTATCTAACGAAAAATGTCCTCCATATTCTTGCAATGATAATCTCTCTTATCTAGTTTGATCTCCGCACATCTTTCAGTTTATCTGATTCTGTGAGTTTGAGTTCAAAAATTGTCATCAGGATTTCCTTTCAACATATTTGCAAAATATATTTCAACAGATGTAAGGTCTTGAAAACAGATAGAATTTCAACCTTATGACATTTAACTAACTGTAATGACTAATTGAATATATTTTCGTATTTGAAAATATTTTGCTGTCATTTGTTTATTCAAACAACTTCCATAATCGTTACTGTTGCTGATTTCATCTCAGCTTAATAAAAACAACTTAATTATATTATTCTATTCTAATTCTAATCCAATTTATGTATTCAGAAGAAATTCATAACACTACTGTCACTTCCTTGGCCAGATATAACTTACACGATTTTAATTTATTACTATCAGTATTACTTTCACAGAGTTTGTTCACTTTTAACTATGAAGATAAAATTCTAATTTAGTATATTAGTTAGTTAGGTTGGTGTTTTTACACAACTGAAATCTAAAACAATTAGTCCCTTTTATAAATTTTGATAGAACAGTGAGAAGACGTAATTGATCTGAAAAATGTGATGTATAGCACAATTGAAATAATCAATGTCATTTATTTAGCAGTAGGAAATTTTCAATAATTTACAACTGAGATTGTAAAGTGAAAAATTGGGTTGACCACTTAAGGTTGTTCAAAAGTAAGATATCATGTATGTAGAGCTGAAAAATGTTACATTCAAGCAATGAAGGCAGAAGAAAACGATGAATGAATGAAGCCAATAATCTACCTTTATTTGTTGTTAAATAAAACAAAATGTATTATTTCAGAATGAATTTTTGACCATGGAATAATTCTCGTGATTTGAGTTGAATGAGTTATTTGTTTAGTGAAATAATTATTCACTATCTTAAGGGAATTGCAAATCGAACATTCAATGTGTATGTGTGCGTGCATGTTTGTGTGCGCGCAAGCATATAACTAAACAATAATCAGAATTCTGTAAAAAATGGTTATTTCTATAAGTTTTTCTCTAACATAAACTGAAAATTGGTTATGTTTTTGTTAAAAAAAAACTAATATTATGCGTAAATCGTTTTTGTCAACAATAATCTATCTGTTTCGACTGCACATACACATTCGAAAGATGACCGAATTTCACGATTGGAAGTGTTTAAATAAGTTTTTTTTACATGCAAATTACTATACACAAGGGATGAATAAATGAAGCGTTTTACAACGGAATAATCTAAAAAAAATCACAAAATGAGATCATAAACTTTTCCAATAAATCAAAGTAATCACATGAACCTGCAATGATGAAAATTTCGAATGCAAATAAGCGAAATGCAAATATTTCGAAACAATTGTTGTAATTACTGTAGTTTTAATTGTTGTCATTCTGATGCTTAATATTATCATTTTTACTAGGTTAACTAGGTGAATACAATTTTTAATCTGTACAAAACAGTAGTTTCTACATTAATTATGAACATTGACAGTAGTTGTGTTTTCGATTAAAAGTATAACAAAGAAAGTAGGAAATTGTATTTCTGATATTTTTGAGAATCATTCTCAAAGAAATAATCCACTTAGAGTTACCTAAAGTCAGGAATTCAGTTTTCTTCGCACATACGGATATTAAACAACTACTACATTCCTGGATTCATTTGAAATTATCGAATGGTTGTTTTTCTTTAGATCGCTAGCCCATAAACGCATAATTATAAGCGGTAAAATAGATTTAATTATTTACAGTACAACTAATTATAATGTTCACTGAATCATAAATTATATGATATCGTAACACCGACTTCAATATTGAAACAGTTGTTAATCAACATCAAACAGCACTTATTTGTTGCATTTTTTTCAAAAGTGTATAATTAAATTGTAACTTATAAATTAATCCAAGTGTTGTTAATGAATTGCAATTACATGAACCATACTTTTCGGCATAAAAAGTAGGCTCTCTACGTGTTTTTGTTTTATAAGGTATTGTAATTTGTAACCTCATATATTTAAAAACATTATTAGAAATGTCCACGACATTAGATGTAATTCGTCATGTGCTGTATATTTCATCAAAATACTATGTATTTAATAAATGTTTTTAGCGAGTTCAGTTTTTTTCTCATTTTAAGATAAAACTAATTTCTCCTGCTTACTGCATTTTTAATAAACACTTTGATAATGCTGACTGACGCACTTATACATTTCATTACTGGACTCCTTGTAATCTATTGGTCAGTCAGAGCACACAAAAATAAGAACTGGTTACTGTTTTAGGTGGATTTTGTTTCCTTACATCTTGAAGTTTATCTTTGTGAAGAACTGAATTAGCGGTCTAGACATTCAGTAGGTATTACGGTAGAGAACTCATTTTTTACTGTTTGTAGATGAGGATATGTGAAAAATTTTCCACTTCAGGAAACTATTCAGTTTTAACATTAAAAATCAATTTGCTATCACTTAAAATTAAGCATGAATTTGTAGACTGACATACAATTACAAGCTGGGCACAAAAGGCATGAAAGTGTTCGTTAATTTTACTTACAAAACTGACTTTTACATTTACCTCTCTATGCTCCCCATAAGCTTGGAGACATTATTATAAGATGAAAGTAGTAAAGATGTTGGCGCACTCTTAAACAATATTTAAAAGTTATATTATTAGTGAATATGTGAAAAGCGATTATTTCTCTGCTATGCCTAAATTTTCTAAATACACCTCCGAAAAAGTGACAGTTCACTTCTTTCTGTTTATACATGAACAAATACGCATCCACTAGTAAATATATGGGACAATCTACATATGAATATCTATATATCTTATCACTTTTAACCAAACTTTTTAAAATTTATTTTTGTCTGATATATCTGACAAATTGAATTATACACTCTTCCTCTTATTTCTTTGCCTTTCTGTCATATTCAGTTGTTACTCTTATATGTAACCTTTTTCTTCTTAAAAAAAATTCTTAAAAGTTAATTAAGATACATTTTTGTCTGAATCAGTAAAATTTCATATGAATAAAATAGAGATGGCAATATTTAATTTCGTCTTATTAAGTTGATTTGTATGTACTGAAAAAATATAGACATCAGAAGTTTTATATTTTCGTAAACAAAATCACTAATTGATATTTCGAATTACTTCTTTGTCATATTAAATTATTTAACTTTCAAACAACATAGTACGATGTTATATTTCAGTAGTATATCGATAAACATTTGATCACTTATTTTGATATATACCATTTTATACAGTGAAAGTTAACTTTGTGATGATAAATAATAAATTTATTTTCTTTTGTCTGTCATGTTCAATTTGTTGAAGATGAAATTTGAAAAGACTAAAATGTAGACAGAATATTTGTAAACGCGTACATCAAATTAACAAATAAATTGATATTTGTTCTGATTGTAACTACTTTCTACGGAAGGTAAGTAGTGAAGTATTAAATGTTAGACATGAGAAGAAAAACACATTTCCCTTGAAATAAAAAAATTCAAAACATCCGAATTTACCTATGTACATCAACTTCACTGACTACGAGACAACATTCGATAGAGTGGACACGATGATGCAGTGGAGGGTTCTTCGATACCACGGTGTGGTTGAGAAGATAGTCAACATCTTAAGATGGATTAAACTGCAAAATTATGCTCGGACGACAGTTAAAAGGCTGGCTTGAGGTAAAGACTGGTGTCAAGCAAGGTTGTTACTCTGACCCTTTATCTATCTTCTATTGATCTACTGGATTTTGAAGACGTCAACATCTGAGGAGTAGCAAGGGATACAATAGACAGCTGAAGTGCAGCTTGACGATCTGGACACGCAACAACAATCCAAGAGAAGACGACCCGTGTAGTAGCAATTTCAGCAGCAGCAGGTCCCAACATACATAAAGGGTAAAGCGAGATTTTCCGATACAACACAACATGCATCAACCGAATAACACTTCAGAGAGAAGTTATGGAGCACGTAAAAACCTTTACATATCTGGGCAGTATCACTAAAGGGCGTGGCGGTTTTGATACAGAGGTGAAGACGCGAACTGACAGAGCAAGCGGAGCACTTCTATGACTGAAGAACATCTGGAACTCAAAACAACTGTCCGTCTGAGTCCAATTCAGAAACTCTAATAGAAACATCAAAACAGTTCTATTTTATGGAGTTGAAACCCGGAGAACTACGAAAGCTATCATTCAAACGCAACCGATATTTATAAACAGTTATCTGCTAAGGTTACTAAGGAAATTTTTTCCAGACACCCTTATCAACAGCCTAATATGTGCGAGAAAAAACCGACTTCTAGTTGATGAAGAAGTTATGAAAAATAGCTGGGGTGGGAGGGCATACATTTTGGAAACCAGCAAAATACTTATTAAAGTAAGCACTAAGGAAAAGAAAAAGATGAAGACTAAATAATAAGTAACGCCGAGATTCGGAGGTAGGCATGTAAAGATTGAATTGCTATTGTGAACAACCGTTGTTGACCTTTCATTAGTGTCTTAAATGATGCCATTTATTGAACAGATCAACTTTTGCATTCAGTCAGCTACATAAAAAAGTGAGTTGAATCAAAATAAATATAGAATTTCTGATAGTTTTTGACTTTCATGATAAACCTTACCATCACTCAGTCAACAGTGTAGATACTTGGTAAGTCATCATAACTGACAGTATGCACTCTATACTGAGAATCGACTGAAGTAGAAAATGGATTGTAACTTAATTGTCTGGTATTGGCAGCTGATCTGCAAGATCAAAGGACATCAGGTTGGAGAGTACTCACTGGCAGGAAGAAAGTCTCGAACTAGAAGGAATCAGCCACCCGATTATTTCTCAGCCGTAATCAGTCTGTGATTAAATAGAATCTCTTTCATTAACTTAATTTTCACACTCTTTTGAACTTGATTACAGTTTCATTAAAATTAGTCTAAAAATAAGGAAAATTGGATGAGTTTAATTGTTTCTCTCTATCTTTTTTTTCTGAACTGTATTGAGGGCATTACATTCATTACTGTCAGGCAATTATGTTTAAATATACCGATTAGAAGTAATTTAAACTTAATGTAAAGTGTACAAATGAAAATCTTATATAACTATGTAACAAAATATGTAATGATACATAATATTTTTTGCTTGTTATGCTTCAAGATATTTTCTAGTTAATTTGTTAAAAACTTTAATTGACAAAAGTTGAATAAGAATAAGCAATGTCTCAACTTTTATTTTAAATATAAGGTGGATTATTAAAAAAATAAAAGTTGAATGCAAAAAGGAATTACTTTAATTTGCTGTATTTTTTTCATTTTGCCTAAAGGCATAAATTACTGAAAATAAGGATCAAACACAACAGTTTTAGTACATTTTGAAGTAGATGAAATTGGAACAGAGTGACTTTTCTATTAAAAAAGGATGACCCTAAGCTTCTCTTTGTTATTTTCTTTAGTTACCAACTGAAATACTTGATTTAACTTTGAAGTTTTTATTTGAATATCTATATATAAACTGCTGAAAAATTTTTCACTTGCAATGTAAACAAAATCTCTTTCAAATAAAAAATATTAAAACTTTAATATTGGAATGATGGTTGCTTTTTTTTCATAAAATCTATTCCGATTACAACAAATATGGACAGTGAAGCCGAATCTTTAGTTTACAAATTAATGGCTTCTTATATGATGGTAAATTTGAGATTATGATACTTTAGGATGATTCCACAGCTTTCATATCTTGTATAATAAAACACATAAAAAATTCATCAATTGACAAAATACTTTTTTATAGGCTGAATGTGCAGTCACTACCAACCAGTGTAATTGATCAGTTATTAATTTCCGCAGTCTTCAGGAATACGCTGTATAATTATATGGTAAACTTTTCTGTATTGCGAGCAATCATTACAAAAAATCGATTCGAAGCATTTATATGCACTATGTGGAAGTGGATTAATAAATACAATGTTTGTATATAAGCAATGGTCCCTGTATATTTGAATAATACAGCTGACGCCTGGTTTCTCAGCTTACTATTAATTGGTCGCTGACTATTGACCGAAACGATGTTTATCTCAAACATTAGTACCTACCAAATCTTATCAATGAAGTTGTGATTTGATTACTAGTCTAAATGATTAAAGATCGTGTCGATGAGTGCGAGATTTAGGACATTGTTGTATGAAATCAAGGTCTAAGGAATCCTGCCAACTACTTTCAACCAAAAATCATCCCACGACGACCTAAATACATTCCTAAAAGTTCATTAAATTCACACTAAGCGAATTATGATAACGACAATGTTTATCAGTGATGTGATTCCTATCTAAAGTAAAAGCCACGAGGATAAACCCAGACAATCACTAAGAATTATGTGGTATTTTCCATACATTGTCACATGCATATAACATTGCAGTTATTCATGAAACAGACTTTTAAGTTTCCAGTCATTATTAGCTAATGATATCTTCCTTTTATTGTCATAAATAATTAGGTTAATGATAACCATTTGTACTATTTTTTTCCCAGACGGATATGATTGATTGTTAGCATGATTGTTAGCATGACTGATGCTGAACATATAGATTTGTGATAATCAGAAAAATAAATTCACTAGACATACATACTTTGATAAATCATTTCCAGCTGTTTTACATGTATCATAAAAAGTCAGCCTGAAAAAAGATGTCTTTCAACATAGTTGATATTATATATTAACAAACGATCAAGATTGATATATCTATATTAATAGTTATGATTTCAGTCAGACAAATAATCCTGACTTTAATTTTTTTTATCATAAGTTGTATTATACTTAAACTTTATATTGTTGACACTGACGTTTTAGCGATGGGTCGGTAATTTCAGTCAAATATTATCAATGTGTCGGTTTTTTTAGTTATTTCTAGAAATGTCAATACAAATTCAGTGATTGTTTCCGAACTCATACATGTAGAATTATTAGTATTTAACAATATTTTTACCATTACGGTAGTACATTGTCTTAAGCGCATCTGACAAAAATCGGACAATGTATTTTGTTCCCTTTGCTGATTCGTTAAATATTGTTGACAAAAATAAACGTTTATCATATATTCTATATATATATATATATATATATATATATATATATATATATATATATATATATATATATATATATAATCGTAGAATGAATTTATGAATTTATGTCTTTTGGAATCTACTTGACTTACACTTCAAAGTCAAATAATCAATGTACAGCTAAATATTAATTAACTAAGTTAATATTCAAAGAAGTTACAATGTATCTATCGTATTGGACAATCATAAGTTATGATTAAGTATTTGAACGATATTTCATCAAAGTAACATTATTTGTCTCAGATTCTTACTTCAAAAGATATTTATTCCACACAGTTCTATATACGTAGAATCGCGATTTTAAAATCCCGGTATTTATATTGCTTGATAACTTTCTAAAACGATACTATTCTCAATTAATAATCTACTTAATTAATAAACATCAAAAGCATGATCATTATTTCCTTACTGCTTGTTACAAACAAATTACTCTTTCATTGTTTTGAAAATTATTGACGAGATAATGGCCTATATGTGCCTTATTTAAAAAAAGACCAACTAAACATTACCAACCACACATTAAAATATGTAATGTAAATAGAAATAACCAATATATTTATTGTAATGACTGAAGCACTGGTTTTTCTCACTTCATCATTCATCTCAACACTTTCTTGTTAAATATTATATAACAATACAGATTAAAACATTTTGCTGTTAATGTTTCATAATTTCCCATCCATGTCTATCAATTTTAATTTAGATAAGTGATAATTTTTATCAGAGTGGATGGATATCTGAGGAGTATCATTATAGTCAGGGACTTTTAATAGTTTGGTCATTCTTTATTGAATTTTATTGGTAATTACTCTTTGTATTTGGACTATGGTCGAATGGGGGTGTCACTATTTTGAGACTCACGTTTCCAATGAAACTCAAAGTTAATACTACCATTTCCAACCACTAGAATATTATCCAAAAGAATTTTATGGAGCTTGTATTTTCAGTGTATCTTGCGAAGTACTGTTACATAATTATTTTGTAAAATTTTGATCAGGACTTAATAAAACTTTTCTATATTTCTCAATGATGAAAGGACTGAGCATAGACAAGAAATATTTAACTTTCTATAATCTTTATTTCATAACTAATAAACCATAAATGACTTGCTCTATATCACGAGAAAAAGTTGAATTTCAATATAATTTAGATCCCCAGTATAATCAATTTTCGTTTTTAGTATTGACTGGTTAAACGGTTGAAGACTTACCCAAATTACACAAAATTTAATATCCTCAAATGAACTACATTTTACAACTTATTTTTCAATAGTCTTATCTTTGAGAAAATTCTATGGTAACTCTTTTCATGGTTAGTCACAACCAAAACATGCTGATAGAGTGTAATGACGGATGCCCAAGTATTTTTCTAGTTCTTTGGTGCTAACCGAGTTCAGCTGATTAGGTTGCGAAATAGCCTCCACTCTAAATGATATGGTATAGTGTACTAGCGAGTAACATACAGTTTCAAATTGGAGTCTAGGGTATCTTATCAACTACCTCCAACCATCTAAAGGGCTTATAAACTGTTCTTAATGACAAATCCTTAAACCCAAATACAAACAATAAAATCATATATACATGCAAGGCTCTAATGAATATGAGTGTTTTCAAATTTATTCAGGTTTCTTAACAAATGTCCTCATTAATCTTCAAAGGAGTAACGGTGAGAAGTGATAAACACTTTTTTGGACAGAAAAAAATTCACTAGATGCCGTTCTATTACTATAATATAACATATTTTATCAATTCTAAATAAGCTGTTGCTGAATTTTATAATCAATACCTTCAGAAATGAAGAATGAGAGTATTTGCATGTACTGCACTTGATACACTAACATATATTGATATTTTTGAAACTAACGATGTATTTACTGTTCATTTATTGTCAATCCTTATTTTCAAAACAGCGTTTTATAAAACTCTATTATTTCTTGAATGAATATCAGTCAAATCATCTGTAGCTCATAAATACATTTTTACTTAAAAGACATTAGTTTTGTGTATTCAAAATAAATGTGGATGCATTTCATGATTGTCCATATCAACAATGAGCGAAGTTTGGGAAAATCTACTGATAACCATGACATCAAATGAACCAAGTGATAGTATTGTAGATATTTTCTTGAACATTTAACATTTTTATTTGAATGAATTATTAAAAAAATTATTTACCCGGTAAAAATTTTGTATTGTTGATTACGATTAAAATACAGAATGCTTATTTTTAATTAACTTAAAATAATTATAGTCAGCTTTACACTGCTACTGAAACATCACGAAATAATGTATTAGCATAGAATTTACGGTGCTTGTTTATTTATGTTGATCGACTTTTATTATTTATGTTTCGCAATGACATTACTAATCAAGATGACTTAAAATAGTATAGTTAAGAGTTTGATTTGATTTTGTCCAATTCAGTTTAATTAGCAGCAATGTTTTGAACAATAAACAGTCTTACACTACGAAACAACTGAAGTATAATGGACAATTTTTAATCAAAAGTACATGTACTCTTTTTTTCATTCTATAAGATATTCAGAATTACACCACAATGAATACTTAGTTTTAAAATTTATCTGAGTGTTGATTTACCTGGTAACATATGTTAATCAATGGACAAAGTGAGCTGTATGTATTTTTAGGTGAATAAGTCACAAGAGAAAAAAATATATCACACGAAATCTATGAATAGCTGGATACCACAGTTTACTGATATGTAAGTACAAAATATTATTTCTTTAAGCAAATGGTGATTTCCACTACAGCTTCACTATCTCATCTTTATTTAGTACTGGAAACGTAACTCATGTCAGTTAGTGAGTAAATCAGAAAATGCTGATACTAAAAGGAAAACGTAAAAATAACAGTAAATTCTTGGCTTTTCATCGACAGTATGAATCGGTTAGTCTATGGTTTTGTTTGATGTAGCATCATTGCTTACCGAAATATTACATCTTGAATCCATAGATATCCTTCACCAGCTTTTTAACATCTTACCTTTAGCGGTATCAGAATCCAAACAACTGCTAATCATGTGTACAAAAGATTTCCAGCTTCAGTTCATTAACTTCATATACCGTCAAACTGGTGGTGTAGTCATGGGAAGTCTTGTCCACGCATATCTTTTCAAGGCTAATATGGAGCGAACCTAGCCTAAAGTAGTGAACAATCAAATATTTAGGCATGTAGGTGACACTCATATCGTATGAAATAATCAAAAATATGCAGTTACTATGCTGAAACGTTTTAACAACTCTCACAAAAATATCCTGTTCACCATGGAACATGAAAATAAAAACAAGTTCCATTTTTTCGATATCACAATAAAAAGGAGAAACGATGGAACCGTTCAGAGTTTAGATTAGACAACTGATGAAATGCAGTTTATCTGGAATTCAATAGAATTTGCCGATTTGGTCACTAAAGTGTTCTGGTTAAAACATTATTTAACAGAATAGAAAGAGTAGATCCTCCTGATATCCTGATATCAGAAAGCATATAGGAAACAACGGATACCGATTTGAATTTATTGAAAAGTACTAAAAATGTAAATATAAGAAGCTTTAAGAAACTACGGTTAACAAAAATCCTTTATTTATATAATTTGAATTCAAAAGCGATGATGTTACACAGAAAATCAACGAGATGAAACACTGCATTAATAGGAACATATCTTAAAGTTAAATTGTTTGTAATGTCCAAAACCAAGGTGTTCCTAAGCACCATCGTTGCTTGGCATGTACCTCTTGAATTGTAACTTAATCAGCAGAATACAGGTTGACTTGCATTCCTCAAACCACTTACACTAGGGGAAAAGAAAGAAGGGGGTATGTCTAATTCAAAAAACATCTAAAACACTTGCGGTCAAACGGATTAAAGCGTTTCATCAGTGCCATCTTCAAACATTTCCTTGATTTAAGACATCAGTTTGATACAGTGAAGTCATTCAAAGTGATTATCGAGCAGTCGAATCCAAATCTTTTGAAATCTTCTGAATACAGAGCAATCAAGCGTCTAAAGCTAAATTTATGTATTCAAAAAGTAACAGTAATTAATTCCTCTTTACTATGAAAATATTATATCCATTTTATTGCATCACTGTTTATTTTAACTCTTTACCTGGTTTTTATAGTACTATTTTCATTGTTAATGAATTCATAATTTTAATTGTAATTGACTGATTTTAGCTATTATTCTTTAATACCATTAGTCTGTTTTCAGTTGCTTCATAACACAGCCATTTAAAGTCTATCAACTCTACGATATTCAACTAAAAGTTCGATGTTCTGGAACTTTCCTTCCCGCATTTGATTAGTAAAAACAAATTTTTTAAACTCTAACTTTATTGCCATTTTTGCTACAACATGGTACTCATATTCATCTCTAATCACTTTCATTCTCAGATTATTATTGATTTTTGTGCTTATTGTAATTCCAAAATATTATACTTTGTCATTAGTTGATGACAACCAAGTCAAATGAAATTAATCCATGTGATTCTGCACCGGTCTTTTTTTTTTGCTCCCTTTATTTTGGTTTAAAAAATGGTGAAGCTCCTCAAATACAGATACAATTAATTTTCAAATTCTAAACACTGACTTTCACTCAATTTATAAAGCACATCGATATTTAGTTAAAGCAAATTAATTTCAACTGATATCAAGTGTATTTGAACAAGTCAATTGAATTCGAATAATTTTACTTAAAATTTATATTTTTGTTATTAAAGTGTGTAACATTTTAAGTATACTTGCTTGAATGTTAAAAATTGTACTTCTTTCATCTGTTTTGAGAGTGATTTGCAAAAGATTTACCAAAAAATATTAAAAATAACTAAAAATCAACAGGTAGACATTTTTTAAATTTTCTCGTTCAATTGGTTTACACTTGATGATGAGAAAAAATTTAATTGTCTAACTTTTTCATTTTCTTATTAAATCGAGAATAATCGCTTTAAACTAGGAGTAATTTAAAACCTCTATTTATATTGTAGTATTCAAATGTTCATTTTAACTTTTTATTTCAAATGAAAATTTATCTATTCATAGAATTCACTGAAGAATTCTAATTATCTCTAAAAGAGAATAGAAAGCGCAATAATTGGCGTTTTTGTAAATTGCTTTTGATTATCGATATTGAGGGTTAAATATATGCAAATAAATAAACTATTTCATTAGGACACTGCAATAGAAGAATTCGTAAATTCTGTGACGAATTCGATGCAGGATACTTTAACATGAAAATTTGTATTCACTATGTGTCAAATAAAACAAATAACCAGATTTAAATTACCTGCAATTATTATTCCTAGAAATAAAAATGGTCATTTTAATTCTGGTTTAGAACTTCATTTTTAAATTGATATGATCAACCCCATAGTTACGAGAAAACTCAACAATAAATAGTTACCAATCATATTCACAGCCGAAACAGTAAATCAATTGTATACATTGTTTTTAAAACTGTAGATGATTCAAACCACTTTTCCATAAAGTTTTTAAAATACTTCTTTGCTGTTTAACCTCTAGTTTTGGTAGTAATCGTTTCCTCAAAACCACTTTTGTGTTAAGCTTCATCTTGAATTAGTCCATTAAATGGAGAGTGATAACGAAGTGTCGAAACCGATTAGCAATATTGAAGTAGATTATCGACTATATCAAATTTATATTTCAGTGGTGCATTTTATAAGTTCAGACATGTTGATATTGATTAGTCTACAGAAAAGTAGTTAATAAAACTGTTTCACGTTGCTAAAGTCGTGTAATAGATTATCTGGATACCACACTTACATCAAGGATCCAATATATCTACTGGTTATCATGGTGAAAATCTTCAATCATTGAAAAAGTATGATACCAAATCTTCTAAATTGACATGCTTTCTATCTAAAAGTGTTATCCATCCAAACAATGATCTCAAGAACCATTCTACAGTTGAGAAGATCAGTGAATTTTCTTGTCAGGCTTGATAAGGTAAACGAAAAACATAACCTCCTCAGAAAATAAATTATTAATTACTAGTACCAAAGATTTATTGGAAAAAAGAAGTATCTTCTCTACTTTCCTGTAATAAATTAACTCATCTTGGAAAAATGACTAAATATTTTATTGAAAAAATGACTTTTGAATAAAATTTAGTATACCTATCAAGAAGCCAATCTATAACTATTACAAAACCTTTATTACCGTTGCATTCTATATTCTGAATAATCGTGAACAGTGAATTGTGATACATTCATTCTATTTTATGTTACTGTTCAACAGAATCTTCCCGCATCTCGCTGTATTAAAAATCCGACTGAATGACTTGTTATGAAAAAGTTCGTTAAAATAATTAAAGTGAGGACTATTCTAGAACTATTATTATGATTTTGCGGTAATCAAGCAAGTATAAAAACCTACTCATAACTTGCATAAGTAAACATTTTTCACTATTTCAGCTTATCTACAAGATAAAAATTATTACATCCAGAAAGATAAAAAATTAATTGATTGGATCTTTGAAACAAATTTAACATTTCCAATCGGAATCGCTCACGTAAGGTTTATTTTAGTGATTATGTACCGGAGTCAATCATATAAAAGGAGGGCGAATTCCAAATGTGCTTCATTCATACATTGATTTATATCTCATAGCTGATTTATTTGGCAAGAAAGCATAAACTAAAGTGAATATCACCTGATGAAACAGAGTGAAATCCCTACTTTGAGATTTCTTTTTAATGTTTCATGTATTCGTGCCATAAATAACATACATGGATTTTACAAAACAACAGCTTATAGGAATTTTAGGAACATTTTCAACGATCAATATATAATAAACTACTTCCCAAACGTCATGGAGATCTAATAAAGAATGAATAGCTGAGTATTATTTTTAAGAGTTTGTTCATTCTAGCATTAGTTTTACTGTCTGTACAGAAATTATGTGGAAATATCCCTTTTTTCTCACTTGAGTGTACATAGTTTTTGTCACTAATTCCAGCATGTTGCAAATTATACCTAACAAAATGATGTAATTTTTACAAATAAACACATCTGAAATCTTTGATTTTAAAAGATTCGGTATTTATACTTCTTTAGTGAGATATTTGTACTCTCTTACCGAAACCCAAGTTTCCTCACATTCCTAGAATGTATGAGGTTGTTTTTGAAATTTTCAAAATACTCTGCTAGTGCAAATATATTTATGTACAGTTCTGTAAATAATATTTTTGCTAACTGGTACTTATCAGTAAGGTATGCATGAAAGGAAGTGATGTTAAGTAATGGATTCACTTTCCCTTTTCCAATACCAGTAAACAAAGATATCATTGAGATTTGATGTCCGTAAATATGCTGCTGTAGGACTGAAATATTCACAGTAATTAATCATTGTGTACCAGTGAAAATCTTGTTTACATAGGTTACTACCCTGACTTGATAGACTCAGATATATTGATTTTATTTATTGCATCACACTCGAAGCAATCGAAATCTCTTTAGCAATTTATAAATCATGAATATATGTACATAAAAATAAAGCACTCACTTCTGTTTTGGTACTTAATAATTTATGTAGCACAATATATTTTTATATCATACAACATTAAACTACAATCAAAATAAAACACAAAAAAATCCATGCAATTTAACAATAATGTTATTTTCCAAATGGCATAATTTGGCTTCATATTTACTAAATGCAAATACAATTTGCATCAACAACGAATGTTGTTGCTTTTGTCAAAAAACCTATTCATGCAGATAATGAACAAGGTTTCAGTTAGATATTTCATAATCATACACTGTTGTGTTCGTGGTAGAACGTCGGTTATTGTCACCGGTTGTCATACCTGCACCAGTCGATCAAATACAAATCAGGTAACTGAATGAAAAAAATTTTCCTCCTGAAAAGGAAGAATATGTTCGCATTTATTTACCATGATAACATACTACTTAGTCAGTGGTTAGAATTCGCTATATGATTTAATTAATAATTTTCATAATAAATTAATTCACTAAATTGTTAAGCCTAAAAAAACAATGAAAAGATGAATCTTGTCAAAAGCCGCCTGAATAGGGATTTTACGATGAACCCGAAATTCGATATTAAATAACTTCTATTTTATGTGCATATATAATATTGAATAAACCATTGAAAACGATGTGGTTTTACAATGTTATGTTCGGTAAAAATGCTGGTTACTGATCCCCTTTCAGAAGAACATATTCATATTTTTAAGAAAAACCCTTAATTACACGGCGTCCAAACCATTTAAATAAAAACGAGTAAAAAGTTATTTTACACATATATGCATAAATCTGACCAATGAAACTGTAATTTTGTTTCAACCAATCATACATTGCTCTCATTTTATGTATTCTCCTCATTCATAAAATATATAAGCATTACATTAATATGCTCTTCCGTTGTTTTTAATCAACTAGAAAATTTCATCTCATGTGGATTTCATAAGAAGAATTTTAAATGCTTATAATTTATCAATTAAACCTTAAATGTACAAAAAATGCTTAATTGGAATAATTGTAATGCATTCAGTGATTTCTTGCTGCGCTCAATTCCAAGATCATGTGATACTATGGGATGCTAGCAACTGGAGGTGAGAATTTTTTCAATTCAAATTAGGAATTCGATTTTTATATTTTATAAATTTAATTGTATAAGTTAACTTGTAAAATACATCAGTCCGAAAATCAATACTAAACTGTATAATTTTTGTTGTTCGAGCATTTCACTGTAATAGATTGTCATATTTGATTTTCCAAGTCGTTTTGTTAAGATTGATCTGACTTAGTGTGAATCTGAAACAATCCTTAGTTATATATAAATTGCTAAATGTCTCAAAGTTCCTCGAAAATTCACGAATAATCTGGACAACTCTATAATGATTATCGAAAAATGTGCTCACTAGTTAGTAGCTATGTAAGGAATCTCTGAGTTCTAGTGAGGATGTGTAACCAGTGGAGTTTAACCCTGTTGGGTGTAGATAGTTATCTACAGAAGGCGATGGGTGAGGTTGTGTAATACCTTGGATTGATTGAAGTTAGACACTAACGCCGTTGGATGCCTGGTCAGTGGTTCGCTGGTTAAGCTTGGCCGAAGGCACTGGGTTCGAATCCTGAGAGTAACGAGGAGTCGTGGATAGGCGCTGCTGAAGAGTCCCATGCTAAGACGAGACGGCAGTCCAGTGCTTCTAGGTTTCTGATGGTGATCTGACAATGATTTCAATGAGAAATCCTAATAAAGATAGAAAATCGATCGAGTAATTTGAAAACATTTAAAAACTTATGATGTTTGTTCTTAATTAATACAAGCTGTGTGCTTTAATGTTTTGTTATTTCACATTCACGTGTTTCACATCATTTTATTATCTTAAATTGATACAAAGTAGTACTAAAATAATGAGAACCTTATCGACTTGGTATTGAACAACTCGTAAACAATAATATAGAACTTTCCACTCAACAGGCAGCTGAAGCATAAAATTATTCTCCATATATCAAATAAGGTATGAATAACTATTGAACTACGGGCACATCGAAATTAAATAGAATAATTTTAACAAACAAAATTTAAAACATTTAGTTTCTCCATAAACTTCAAGGACGTGATGATGTATAATTATTCTCAAAAATATGATGCACTAACGCTGAAGTGCAAGTAACTATCGTTTACTAATACTGAATCAAAATTCATAAACTTGACTTTATATTAATCATTTGAGGGTTATGTTTGAAAACGTTTTACAGAATTCAAAAACTTTGATTATCTAAAATTTTAAAATTTATTTATCTCTTAAAAAACATATTCTTTTTTTTAAAGTGAACCTTCCTAGATTATAAATAATGTAGTTTCATTGTTGAAGTTTACATGAAACTATTTTCTGATCATTCCATAGTGCATTTTCATAATTTATGTACGCATTCAGTACGCATTCATCAGTTTTGATATGTTGTGTTTATAAGCTCGTTGTTGTTCAAGCATATAGAAATAAACTACACATTAACTTATCATGTTATGTGAAGACAATTATGAAATTTTTGATTTTATGTAGTTAACGAGATTACAACAACATTAATTTACTGATCGAAACCTGTCATTTTCAAAGCTTAGACGGACAAAAGATCATTTTCCAATGATAAACTATCGTTAAGCCACACAATTTTCCCGTTTTTTTTCCATGTACTTTGTTAGTTGACAATTAAGATCTAACTCTTTAAAGCTTACTTTAAATTTGATTGATAATATTTCTTTTCACTTCTGCTGTGTATATCACAATAATAATACATAAATATAGTTCTATATTAAATCCATCACTGAAATTATTACTTTTCTATTCATAACGTTGCAATCATCTGTCAGCATTGTGTATTATTTTTCAAAAACATATACTTAAATTCAAACATTCCGAAGAATATTATGTTCAACGAAACAGAGAAGTAGAAACCAAAGATTCAGTATTTCTGTTTCAGTTTAACCAATGTGTTGTTGAATTCGAAATCAAACTCTAAATGCTTAATTTTTGTGATAAAACATATTAAATATGAATTCCATACTTAACGAATACTTTCTAGGAAAAGTAATTGAAAAAACATTTGCCATAAAAAACAAACGTATTTCATGTTTATTTTATAACAACTAGTTAACCTTTCTGGAAACAATTATTATAAATATTTTTGTTGCAAGGAATTATATCGGTAGATAAACGTATTGGACACAAAGATTGAAAAAGTTGATAACCTTCTTGACATTTTGGTATTAACATTAGCCTATTCCGTAAAATTTAAAGATACTGCAATTTATGTGTTCATACTTATAAAGCACAAATACAATGTTGTTTCGCTGAGAAAATAGTTATGAAATTTGTCACAAAAAATCACAATCTGATGTAAAGATTCCAGGCCAAAAATCCTGGACATTAATTTATTGCATTCAAATATTCGGATTTTCAGGTTTGCAGCATTGGGTTGCATAGGCAAACAACTAGTTTTGATATGTATATGCTGACGCAATGTAGTTTTCTATATGATTTTACATTGTTGCATAAATCATTTGGTAATAAAATATTAGAATGAAAACTGTTATCATATATATAGCTATTTTTTAAATAAGCGATTGCGGTGAAAAACTACTGATCTGGAATCAATTTGAAATGAATTAAGATTACATATGTAAAAGATTACATTCATACATTTTTTCTGGTTTCGTCATTCATTATGCGTAAATGTTTATAATAGTACTGTTTTCTAGGTTGAAAGAATATTTGTAAACGGTTGCAAACATTGAACTCTAAATTCACCTATATGATTTTAGAATGTCTTTCAAGTTATGGGTATCTGACGGATCCATATTTCATTTCGGTGTAGTGTGTAATATATAAATAGTCAAAATAAGTGTTCTATAGGGTTAAGACAACTTTAGAACTGTGTGGCTTGTGTAATGATCCCTTGTATTTTGCTTACAATCGGTTGCAGAAAGCTTTTTCTGATTGTTAGCGGAAATTATAGGGACCCAGATGTCTTGTAAAATAGCATTATTCTAATTGATGATCAGTATTTTTGCCAGACACTCTATATTTCCAGTAGAACAGTTGATGAGATTAATGTATTAATCAGGATTTTATGCATCACACTTGGTCGATTGACGGCAAGGTGAATACCTTATTATCTATGTAAATCTTATTTATTTCATTCAGACTTCATTGATGATGTACAGAAATCGAGAAATAAGTAAAACATTATCTCGGTGTTTTTAAATGCTAAAGATACACGTGATGTCGAGGTATAGATTGTCGGTATTTAAATTAAATTTAAAAAAAGATTGAACAATTCTTTCATCCCACATTTGAATTTCCATTTTTGAAATCCTGTTTTTTTTTCTTTCAACTTACATATCTAGGTAGTCCTAATGCTTTCATCTCATTACTGTGAGCCAGTGAACATGTCAAAAAATCAATATGTCTAAAGCAATTAAATGTTTGGCTTATGTATGAATGAGTTTTTTGTATGTCAGTCAATCAATTTTTATTTTATGCTTAGGTTTACTGCTATAAATTGTTTTATTTAAGAAAAACTTAGGATGCACTCTTGATGTTTCAGAAATGTACTTCACTCTACTTATGGTTGTAACCTATTTCTTTCACTTGAAAATATAATTATCTGTAAATGATGTGATAAATATGATCATCAGCTACTTTATTCAAATATGCTCAAGTGATAATAAGTGTTTTGTCTCCTATTCTATATAAAATATTTATCATGCATTGTTAAATAGACATTTTTTGATAAATTTCACAGTCAATAACTGGGTATATTATAAATTGGAAAATTATACAGATTTTATTATGGAATGTGTCGAAATGATGCCACAAATTCTCCTCCACATTTATGCCTTATTATTTCATACTAGAGATTCAAACATTCAAAATTATTAGGAAAATATGACAATTAATTGTGAGTCTTTTTTTTTAACACCTTAGTAGCATGTATAGTTTATGTGAATATAAAGTAGATATTTGACAATCTTGACGAGAAGATAAATGAAAACCTAATTCTTCAAGTTATATTATATCAAGGCACGAAAAATTCTCGAGTGATTTTACCATTTTCATTTGCGAAAATGGTGTAAAAATGAAGTAAAATTGTCATTGTATAGGCGATATAATGCAGTGAAAATGATTCAGCGTCCTAAATGTCAAAAGATACACATGTCGTCACGAAAATAATAAACATTTGTTAACTATCAGCTTGATTTTTAAGATACTGAACCGCCCATGTTACACTTGTTTAATACAAATGAATGTTTTGCTGTATAACTGACTAACTGTTATACATTTAGTTATTATATTATGCGCAATAATCAAGATCTAAATGAAATTTGAAAATTGATGAAGGAAGGCTTATTGAAGTATATATGTATTCATTGTTTTTAAAATGCATAGTTTTAAGATAAAACTAATCAATTTCAATGTAACAATACGTTAGGATTGCCGATTGCAAACCAAAACATTACATGGTATGACAGCTTTAAATTTGCAAAGAGAAAATCCATTCGAAATAAATACATAAATACGGGATTTTCTGAGATCTACATCATTAAGTGGTCATTCAAACGGACGTAACAGATAGAAATGTATCTACCAAAAATAATGCAATTTCTTTAAAAATTGTTCATAAATTCAACTAAACTGGGATCTGAATAAAGTTATATGTAGAAGTAAGAAATCAAATGGACCCGGTGTTGTGAATCGAAAGTTGCTAAACAAACACAAATTAATCCACTGTGTTTGGTACTTGTGACTAAAAATGATATGAGTTGAGAATATTTCTATTAGTTTTACTGTTACTGTTTACTTTAATTATGAAATTATTAAGGAAACTAAAAACAACCCCTTAGTAAAATTGGCTGACAAGCATAAGTCTAGTTGTATAAATACAAGTAATCTTTTATCATGATTCATCTGCAAAACGTAACTAAAAAAAATAGTTTTAATAATGAATAGAACTTTCAGAATGTTAAATAAGTCGTGAACATCCATCATTATTGTTATTGTGTTGTTGTAATCGTTATGATCAAATTAACAGAATTGATCAAATGTTAAATTGAAGAAATAAATTGAGAATAAACGTTTTCACATTACAATTGTAAAGTACTTTTATATATGTGCCAAATGATACAGGCTGAATGTAGCTCTGAGTTTTGTTAAAATTCAAACATTTACCAGCAATAATCGATATTAAAGACATTGAACAATTTGACAGTTATTGTGACTTGATAACTTTGTGAATGATAAATGCTGCGTTGTAAATACATTTAGATAAGGATCCCTAGATGGTATAAGACCAAGGTGCTAACTTCTATGCTTGACCATCATCGAAAAATCGAACTAACTCGATTCTAAAAGCAATTTCACAGTAACAGTTAGCTAAGTCTTACACTAAGAGATGATGATCGAATATATGAAAATCATAAAACACAAGCCTATTACTATCAACATCAAGGACAAAATATTGCGATTTGTATTGTGTACCAACGACACGTAATTATTATTTTTATTTTCAAGCTTAATTAAAAATCATTCAAATAATTTTGTCCTAAATTTACCCTAAATATTATTTCATTATCTAATATTATCTATTAGTTTTATATTGCAGCAGATGTTATCTTCAAGGTTAACATACTTTTTTTTTCTACATTTAGTTGTGTTGTTAGATGAATATAGTTATGATTTTTCGCTTCTCTACATCTTGTTATCAATCATCAGAGTTTACAGAAAACAGATTTGTAGTCAAATATTGTGACACAAATAATTTCTGACCATAAAATATTCATTAACCTGTTATATCTAAACTGATAAACTGTACAATATCGTTTCAATGATGAAGGATATGTTTTGTTAGTGTTTGTTAACTTATTGTCCGAGAAACATTTTATTGAGTTGATTGTTTGACAGGAAATATTAACGAGTTGTGTGAAATTCATAAACGATAAATGCTCAGATAATCGAAAACACAATATCATTAACTGTTTTCTTAGCATCCCCTTTAATTTTCCAACTTGTCATTTGAACATTAGGATGGTGTTTGTTCAAGTTTTTATTAGGTCACATGTGCGCATCTTTCTTAGTCACTTGATCATTAGGAGACAACTAATCAGAGTTTTCTGATTTGAAAGGTTTGTTTAACTGAATTCAACCTCTATTATGAACAATGCTTAAATATATACTGGTTATACAGTGTGCATAAAATGTTTCTTTAGCAGAATTTTACTTTTGTTGTCAATCAGTATTGAAAAGTTAACAAACCTCATTTGATGCGTGAATGAAAACTGCCCATCATGTTTATGGACAATGAAGTCAGGAAGCAGAAGGCGGTTGGTATTAGGATTACATCTTGAATTGTGAATAAAGTAATGAATCCAATGCATGAAGTTATTGACGTCACATATATGAGAAATTATGTATTCGTATGTCTTAATTTTAATTATGAAAATACAAACTACTTAAATAGTAATAAGCAAACTGTGGACCAACAACTCCCTACCAAGTTTTCATTAAATGATTCAGCTATTGTTTTCGTGAAGTAAATTTAACTAATGTAAAATCTAACATGTTAACTGATAACCATTAAACAACATATGTGATTTAATAAATAATTGCATCATATGAAAGAACGTTTATGAAAGCCGAATTATTCCAATAAAATACCAACATGACATAAATATTTTTGGTGGATAGTTTGTGAACTAATTAAATTCTCGTATCAATATTCAGCTGACTGTAGGTATAAATGAATCAAGGCTCTCAGTTAGATACAAAATTTTTTTTGACGTTGCAATATGTGAGTTCATATTGATCATTCACAGATGAAAATGAACATCAACTTTTTCAATTAGAGTTATCGAACGCAGTGTTTTTACGCGTTGAAATCCTCAGTCAATCATTGTTAGACTACTATTAGAAACCTGGAAGCACTGGATATTCGCTTCATCCTGGTATGGAATTCATCAGCATTGCACATCCACGACTCCTGTAACTCGCAGGATCTGAAAGAAGTAAAGAAAAGAGATTATGAAATTCAAGACGCAATTTTTTGAGTGATCAGAATTTTTATTTCTCGGAAAATTTTTCAACAGACACTTTCAGTTATCTTTCTTTAACCCTAAAAGTAAAGTCATTTTTGACATATTATCGTTGTATTTTACATTTTTCATAAATCATGTTTAATTAACTAATGAATAAATTATTTAGCATCATGTCAAAACTAGACTAGTTTTATGCATATTTTCATCCTCAGTTTTCTGTATTTTATGGTTTTGTATTTTCAATTTATAAATATATGGCTTGTTTATCTAATACATCCGAGAAACTTGTATAGTTATTCTATTTTTCTGATAAGCTCGTTAGGAACAAGCGAATTCTGTTTACAGCCATCAATCTTACAAAGTAAAGACCAAAACAGCTGGTTTGTGTATTACAGTCATAATCAAACTCATAATACATTGATATATTCTATTCGAACAATAAATGAGTTGTTAAAAAATAAGTGTTTAAAATAGACAATTTACAAATAGAATAGGAAAGTCACTTGTAGACAGTTCAGAAACAAAAAGTTTTCGACTGATAGAAAAAAAGACTTAATTGAAAAAAAATCAATTTTTGTTGAAGAAAAATTTAATTCAGTTTCTTATTCGCCATCACTTATTTAACGTTAGATACACATAATGAAGTAGAATAAAATGAAAAAAAAACAGTAACTACCAAAATTTAAATGGAACTTGACTTGTATGCTTTCATCGGGTATGGATACATGCACGTGCCACATAAAATTATTGTTAGTTTGATCTTGATTTATTTACCAACTTAAATACGGTCGTGTCGTTTATTTTGCATTTTGGGGAATTTTTTTATGACTTAAATTTCCTTGCTATATATTTTGGGGCAGAGTTTTGGAGGTTTGTCTTTTTACACATTTGAAATCATCAATCAATCAATGTTAGACCATCATTAGAAACCTGGAAGCACTGGACGGCCGTATCGTCCTAGTGACTAGTTTCGTGAGGAAATTCTCGGAGTTCTAGTTGAGAAGACGTTCAATCCTGTCGGGTTTAGGCAGTAAGTACCAAAGACAAATTGGTGAGGTCGTGAGTTAGACATTAACACCGTTGGATGCCGGCCCAACTGTCCGATGGTTAGGCGTTCGCGCACAATACCGAAAGTCCTGGGTTCGAATTCTGTGAGATGCAGGAGTCGTGGATGCGCACTACTGATGAGTCTAATACCAGGACGAAACGGCCGTACAGTGCTTCCACGTTTCTAATGGTGGTCTAACAATAAAAAATATGTTGTAATTAAAAAGTATCAACTTTGATTGATGCTATATATTTGCTAAATAGGTTAACAATATATTGTAACACTGACGACTAAATAGGGTATTATAATTATCTCACAAAACACTTGAAAATAAATATTTTAATTAAGTAGATAAGAAAATTTTGAGCAACGCGTAAATCTATAACGTACAGTGTAATATCAGTTTTCTTCAGTATTAAATAAAAATTCATTTCATACTCATAAACAGATAGTTAAAAACAAAAATATTGATAACTGAATACCTTTTTAATGACAGACTAGTAAAAGTCGATTGATCTAGGCCAGTATGTAGAATATAACACTGATAACTGACTCCCAGATTCGTTAATTGTTATTACATTTCAACTCAACCATATTGTGCAGCATAAGTGTTGTTTTCTTCTTCTATTAATCAAAGATAATATACGGATAAAGTGAATTCAGAATCATGTAAACTGAAGAAAAGATCTGAAAATTCACACTGCTCAATTGTTACGACCTGAAAACCTGATTAGTTCACAAAATAATTTGAATGTTCAAATGTTCTTTTTTTTTTACAAAACCTCAATAAATCAAAGAATTAGCTTACTTATGAAAATTTTTTAGAAAAGTTTGATGATATCAGATTGAGATGATTTATCAGATGTTTGTCAATTATTTTCAGATTTAAAGAAGGTCACAATGAAATCATTGTCATTGAAGGTGATAATCTGATCTTTGTTTGTCCATCAAATCGAACATTTTCTCAGTCACTCTACTGGGTATGATTTAAATTTATGCATAATTATAAATTTATATATATCCATTGATTTGTGTACTTGATAACATCAAACAATCTTTCTCATTATTCTGTCAAAATATGTCATTTGCATTTATAGTGTCAGTAATAAAACATAACGTGATTCACGAAATACCACCCCATGCCAATATAGATGTAAATTATTTCCATTGACCTATTGTTTGATTAAGCAATAAAATATTATGAAAAATTTACAATTCTTGATAGTTTCTCGCTTGAAAAACAACTTTCTTTTATTGCTAATTATTCAGTTTTGAAAATTTATAAAGATAAATTTTATTATAAGGTAACATTTATTGTCATAAATAAATAAAAAAAATGATAATAAAAATATTATTCAGACAAAAATTTAGTTTAATGTTGTTATTCTAGTGTCATTTCCTGCTGCTTTTGGGGATAAAAAAATTGTAAAATTCTTCACTATCAAAATATGGTTTTTTTCCAACTAATATTTCATGTATGGAAATGACGACTACTTAAATAAATCCGTTTTCCAACATACACACTTTACATCAAACATATGATCAAAGGAAATTCACTGATTGTGTAACAACAATAAAATTAAATTTAGCGAAAATATTTCTACAAATTCTTAATTTTCAGACAACAATCAGATTGTTGATTACTTCTTCAATTCGATTCAATTATTTCCCATATGATCATTCCATTCTAGTGTTTAATACAAATTTCATAACAAAATCTTCTGGATACAAGATAATACATGAAGGTGATCTTAATTAAGAATGTATGTTATAAAGATTAAAGGTTTCATATTTTGAATTAATTGCTATAAGTCATAGCATTATTGACTCAACAAAAATGAATTCTTATCATCAATTTTATTTTCAATGGTTTACACATATACATATATATTTTTATATTGGTATGTTGTGATGAAGACAAAGTGTTGAATAACAAGACAGCTATAAAATCAGAATTTCGATAAACTTCAATTGCGTTTCAAGCAGAAAATGAGATGAGAATTATCGTAAATCATGGAGTCCATTAGGTCGATGTAATTTCATTTGCGTCAACTATAGTATCTGTAATTTTATTTTGTAAATATTATTTAAATAGGATATGTACAACATGTGTTTATTCCATGAAAAAAAGTTTTAATTATCTAAAATCAACATATTGTCTGTTATTTTATTTTGTCAACAATTTTTTTTATCATAGACAAACGATTCTCGAGTAACAATTAAATGCAATCAAACTTTACCAATTAAAGTAACTAAACTTTTAGATTGTTTTGGTGATAATTATGCTACGGAATTTATACTCAAAGTCAGCAGATTTCATGAAATTTCATCTCTTCCAGTTTTCCATCAAAAATTCCCAATTCATTTTCTAGGTAAGTTGGTCAACTTTACTTTCAAATTGTATATTTGTATTAGAATAATTAATTCCATCTTCGTATTTTTGATTAGTTGCTAGCCGAATACTTTTCATCTAGAATACTCAACTTTGACAATTTATCGGCTTCATTTCACTGCGTTTCTTTAAATGATGTATTTTATTTTATAGCTCAGTCAGTTATATGTCAAAACAGTAACTTCCGATTAAGTGTTAAACTAGCATCGACGCAAACGACTACAAGCACTGATACAGTTTCCAATGATTTCGTAAGAAATACTAAATTAACGGATCATGATGAAAAATGTAAGTTCATCTTTTTACACAAATTGCATATATAGATAGATAATTCTGGGTTTTACAACATAATTTTTCAAATTTTGGCTTGCCTTCGTCAAAAAAGTGCATTCTGATCATTCTGCCAAACACGGAATGGTTTGCACGAAATTGTTCTCTTCTAAAGAAAAAGTGTTCTAGAAATGTCGTTTTATCATCATTTCCTACATTATGGAAACTTAACTATGTCACGTATTGTGTAAATCATAGGCTTATAATGTAATTTCAAAATTTTTTCATGTGATTTTATGCGGTTCAAATAGTTTGAATTACAAATCTTAGTTAGACAGCTTACGTTTAACTAAATGAGATGAGTTTTCAGGTAAATGATAAGAATGAGTTCTGGGTTGCAGTGCCCAATATGAATAAAGTAGAAATAAGTAAGTTGCTTGACAGTTTAAGTTTGACGGAAAAGAGAATCGAATAAAACATGACTATATGTAACCTGTATGTGAAGTGACAAGTGAATCTTACTGAGAACTATAAACTAAGATAAAGAGAGCAATATTGTAAACATCCAACAATTTCGTTTAGAAATCTATTCATGATTATATACTATTTGAGTTGTTGTTATTTGAGAAATTGAAGAAATCACGATTCAAAATATCATCAAAAAATGTTGTTTAAGTAGTATTTCAAAGAGTCGTGTTCATCGATAGGCACTGACAAGAACCACTTCCTTATATCAACAATCGGAAATAAAATCCCTCAGCCGTTATTGTGAATAGTGTTAAATATGTTTAATGCTCTTTAAAGTTAACAAAAAAACATTTTATCTTATCTAATTATCTTTTTTCAACAGCTACTACTCTCAATAAATCATCTTATTTTCTTGTCAAACCGAAAATTACAAAATTTATCACCAATGTCTCTTCAAGTTCATATTTAAATCATGATTTTACTAGTACGCAGCAAACTAATTGGAAAGAATATCGATTTCTTATTTTACCAGCTACATTAGCAGTCTTTACACTTGTTGGAATGCAGATTGTTATTTGTAGTTTCTGGTTACCAATTTCAGGAATAAATAAATTCTTTAAGCATTTTCGCAAATGTAAACGCTTACAAAATTCAGAATCACATCATGAATCCAAAACTCTGAAAGTTGACAATGGAAATTTTAAAATGACAAATCAAAGTTTGTGCTGGAGTAAACCGACCCAAACAGCCGTCAATTATTGTACAAAACATGCATTAAAAAGGTCATTTTCTAATTGCTACCAACTTACCACATCTAATAATCAATCAGAACGTTGTAAATTATTACATCAAAGTTATCAGTCGGATTTTAACAGACAAAAAAATCAATTTCAGGACTTAATATTACTGAAATCACTGATAGACCGTCAAGATTATTTTGATCGGAACATTAATCAACCAGTTTTGCATGAAACTTCAAATGTTTCATGCAACTGTTTTCATCAACAACATCAAATCATCATGCAATTAAACAAAAATCAAACAAATATTGTACCGATTTTCATTCCATTCAATAGAAAATTACATGAAAATTTTACGTCAACTCAAACAATTTCAGAATTGGTATAATGACGATGAACAGTGGATCCAACTGTTGTATTTATTTTCCAAACAACTTGATAACAATCAACACAACAGTCATAGGCTTTTAACTGTACAGTACAATAAATAGGGAATATTGGTTTATGACCTCCATAGTTTTATCGCTTTTATTTTTTCCAAATATCAAACAAAAGTTCAGTTAATTTTATAAAATTGCAAGATAAAAAGACTGTAAATCAATTGTCCATTTGCAAATAAGTAAATTCACTTTCATTTAGTTTCTTTATTGATTGTCCATAATAAATTACTCTTTTTGTAAATAGTAAATTCTTGTAACATTGAAATAAGAACACAATGAAATTGCCAGTCTAGATATTTATGTTTGTTTTAATATTATTCAGTGGAAATTCAAAATGAAAAAACAAAAACTAACAAGAGAATTTCTTTTCGTTGTTATTATTTTTTATTTCCTTTTATATCAAATTTATTTTTCATTTTTTATTTAATAACAACATCCTAATGATAGATAACTGTGACCATTAAAAACGAATGCCTTTCTACATTCATTGCTTTTCAGACAATAATCATCGGATAAATGCGTTATCTAGCATTTAACATCAGAAAGTGTTCATAGTGTAAAAGATAAACAGACGAAATCATTAAGATTATTTTACTGTGAAAATGAGAAAAAGATGGCCTATTCATAGACAACAATTTTCATCAAGGTTCAAGTTGAATAAACATCTTTATGTAATATGATTCAGTAATCTTTGCCAGTCAATAACCAATAGTATAAATGGATCATTGCTGATTACATTGGTGTTTATTCTTGAGAATATTTCTACAAGTCAAAGAATTTGTTCTGCTACGTTGAATGAAACTACTTTCCAGTCAGAAACAATGGTTAATTCATTACTGGTTTCAAGCTCGAAAAACATTGTGAAAGTAAATGTCATGCCAAAAAAACAAATAAATTTGATTAATAATTTACACTGTAACTGTATAATATGATAAGGATTCGTTAAGAAAAAAACACAACTTATTTCATATTTTTTACATAATCTGAATGAATTTCTACCTCACTAGCTAAACATGAGAAATGAATTTGTTTGTTAATATACTTGAGCTTTGATCCGTTGACAACTTTTTATTGAATTTTCCAAAATTAAACATAACGTTATACTTTAATCATTACAAATTAGTAAAATAAATATCATATTAGCATAAGGTATCTAAATAACAATTGCTTGATGTAAATCGTCATTACAATCGATGAATAAATAAATCTATAAAAAAATGAATAATTTTGCAGATGATGACAATTCGATCATTATTTATATTTTTTTGATCAATTTTCAATATGAAACGTAGTCATGACATGATTCACTGAATAAACATACAAACAAACAAAATTCACATGAAATTATTTTATTTCTTTGTCTTTGCTAGTTTATTTGTTTATTTTCAAAATGTATATGAACACTTGAAAGATGAGGAAATCGGGTAAAAGAAGCGAAAGATAAAGTAATATAAACTTTGATCATAAAAATTTTATGTATTATATAGAGTTATGTAATCTATTTTGTTGTGATTATTTACTCATAAATTGACTTGATTAGTTTAGTATTTTCATATAAATAATTTCACGTATTAGAATAAAGCCTGAGAAGGATTTAATCAAAGACAATACTCTTTGCTCATATGTGATCCAGACACTATTGAGTTTGATATTCCATATCATTATCGTTCCCAAAGCTGATCATTCACGTTCACACTAATATTATTTTTAATTAGGAAAAAACATCATTTTCAATGTATACATCAACCGGAAAAATACAGTTAAGCATATTTCTGATTTAAATTATCACAGTGAATGTGATATCGGAAATGATTTATTTATTTTTCCTTTCGTAGCATTCAATAATCATAGTCAGATTGGAACGATCGGGTTCAGTACACTAATTAATGTAGTACGAGAATTCCGATCTAACATCGCTTCAGATATATGTGCATTTATAGTTGATCTGTAAATGCAAACATTTTTGTATGAACTATATCACCTACCTTCCTATATATATGCATAAAAAATATACATTATAGACGATTTTGCCTGCCAATCACGTGAACGCTTAGATTTTTCTTTTAAGTTTATGGATTTCACTAATTATGGCTACTTGCTGTTCTTTAGATAAAATAAACTGATTATAACTCCCTAAGGTAATTATTTTTAAGTATGTCTATCATTTAAATAAAATGCTAGGATGGTGAATCTGCCTTTCTTAACTATCATATTCATATCAAACAGATGTACTTAATGATATAAATTAAAAATGATTTCATCTTTATATTTAATATAACGTTGGTCATAAAAAATATTTTCACGATAATAAACATAGACATGCGCACAGATTTCGCATGTTTTATTACAGAAACTTCATTCAACATAACTCTTTCTTATTTGTGATTGTGAGCTCGAATAAATGTTGAATATATTTTTCTCAAAATCACTAATCTATTGCACAAATGAAGAGAGTTTTGATAGGTGGCAGTGAAATGCACGACAAGCGTCTCATGATAAATCTTTTTCCTTCGATTCCATAAGCTGGTGTTATTGGGTACTCATTAACTAAGTGTATTACGCTTCGTGTTTTTGGATCAAAAGGTGTTAAGTTCAAACCCTGGTTTCAGGTTCATTCAGCTAACGACTTTCGACTGGATAAAGACGAGCGTCATGGATCCTATTGCTGGATATCAACAGATTTTGTTTAAAACTGCTTGTAACTTAACGGCATCACTGAGAAAATCTGCTTCAAATGAATGTTCAGCAAAAAAAATGACTGAATAATTACTTTTTTTAAGATCAACTAACAAAACTGCTAAATAATCATTACAACTGAACTATTTACTTGTAAAATCGATACAGGGATAAATTTTTATGTTTGTACTATTATCTCTGTCAGTGATGAATAATTGATGAAGAATGATAAAGAACTACTTCAAATTTGATGTGCTATATTTGTTATTTTTTACGATAAAGTTACATGAAACCAATTATTATGCACATTTCAATCAAAGAAACGTATAACATATAATAATTGGAGTCTTCTAATCATTGCAGACAGTGAAAATATATCTGGACCAACCTTCCGTTTACTGGTAAGATCGCGAGTAGACATGATAGGTCAATTCTCTAGGACTCAAGTAATTACTGATTTAGATTATTATAATATTTTCATGTATCTCTAGTTCTCAACTATCGAAACGCCTAATACTGACAGTCATTGGAAAAGTTAGGAGTGAACAGGACACCTGCTTAACTGAACTTAACCGCAGTGGTTGGAGCCATTTCGAGTTCAACCACAATTCATCATCTTACTTATTAATTATTTTCTGATAAAGATTACATCTAGTGTCCTTCTATGCTTCATTCTCTTTAATTTAATTTGTTTCTTTTAAACTAAATATTGTTTTCATTTCAGCATTAATTAATATTATTGGTTTCAGTCGTTCTGTTTTTCATCTAATGAACTTGACTTCTTATTATATCAATATAACATGCGACATCTTCAATCAATAAAAATTTGTAGCATGTTGTTTGCTTTCACTATTCGAATTAAACAACTAAAATTTATGGCGAATAATAAATCAAATTAAATAAGATTCTTAAGGCTGTGTCCATAATGAATATTGAAATTACTGCAAAATTCATTAGTGAACAGATCGATTTTCAGTGTAGGCAAGAGGAAAAATACCACAGTAATATACTGACAGAATTTAATAATAAATATTCTGTTTACTTTTCATAAACAGGAAATTTTATCACGATACTCTGTCGAATAGTACAATCTCCACAAATCTGCAAAACTAATAACAATCATGTGTGCTCACTAGTGACTAGCTTCAAGATGTGTCTTCTGGAGTTCTAGTGATAAGTCGTGACCAAAGAAGTTCAACTATTTCCAATGTGAAGCAGTTTTCCACCGCAGGTGATGTATGAAGTGTTTTGCAAGTTGGAGTTAGACAATCAAACAGTTGGGTGCCGACTAAGTGGTCTAGGGTTTGGAAGTCTTGGCACAAGACTGAAAGTCCTGGGTTCGATTTATGCTTGCGGGGTAATGCATGTTCTGTGCTGAGGACGGAACTGACGTCCAGTATCTACTAGTTTCCGATGGCAATCTAGCTATGGTCAGATTGTAGATCTAACCGTGGCATCATTAACAAGGATCTTAACAACCACTTGCTATGAAAGATAATAAAATCAGAAACACAATTTATGATTCTATTAGCTGATGAACACAAGTGAAGCAGTGAATCAGTCTACATGACATTCGCAAAACCTTAACAAATAATGGAGATTTTTCATCTTGAAATAAAAACGTTTATTTTAAGACGACTAAAAGTAACTAAAATACTTGTATTTTGTAACGTAATTCCAGACTCAATAAATCTATAACAAAAGTCACTACTTAGTAGCCATAGTATTTTGTAATTAATTGGAAATAATATTTATCTTATAATGTAATTATCTACTTTTTAAACAAATATTTTGGCACTATATACCCAAGACATAGTATTATAAGTTAGAGGAACTTTTAAAATCTACTAATGAAGGATATATTTAGGTCATGTAAGGATAAAGCGAAATACTTTGAAATTTATTGTCTATCAAGAATAATCATTTATCATATAAAATATTTGGTCATTTCAGAAAAACTTCTTCGTTGCTTGTACCATTAGGGATTGTCAGAATGCTAATACACTGTACGCAAGCGGGGAGTATTTTATATTACCTGATGAAAAAACTCAAAAAGATGAGTTGAACTTCTTTTTCACTATAGTTAGCTCTTTTCCTCAGAACTAAGATATTTACAGCTACTGACGAGCTTGAATTCTAAAGAGCTCATCGTTTTTAGCAATCATGTGTGTGAGTAGTTGACAAAAATAAACTTATTTGTACAGGTTGTGTGTGGCTGTGCAGCAAACGACATTTGATCAGCTAACTAAATAGGACATTTGGTACTACACAATGATTCCTCTATATAACGTCGACATTTTTTTTCCTACCACCTCAAAAAATAAAAACATAAAACGTATTTTTACACTCAAAACAATCACCTGATTAAAATAATCAGAGCAGCCATACTGAACGAGTAAACAGAAAAACTTGAATAGATGCAGACAAGAGGAGTTGTAAAAACCTATTCAGCGAATAATGGTTAACTTAACCTTTGGATGAGGTGGATAATGCAAAAATTTCAAACCTGTATGGGTATGTATATAGACATCAGACACTCATAGTCCAAAAACAACTAAAATCTGCTCAAAATTATTAGTTAAAGTACTGAAGAAACCTAATGACTCGTTAGAAAGAAACAAGGCGTATCAGTGAAGAAACTTTTCTTTTCGATAATATCATTTACTGGACCATATTACGTAACACTACTTCATTTTCTTTGCCTTCAGCTTGATAAAGTTTGACTATCAATGATTATTTTGTAAAATTCTTCTTCTTGTACTATGGACTACTACATGAAAGACTATCTATGAATAAGATTGTACAGCTTCAGAAAATGATTTCGTCGAAGAAGCGTTCATGGCTGTTATGTCTTCTTTTTTTTGTAGTGAACATTCAACGCGAGCACATATGTAAAAATAGATAAGGAATAACATAGAAGAATGAAGATAGGCATGCAAACAGACCGAATAACCAATAAACTTACAATTACATAAACATAAGTCGAAAAAGGTCACATAACAGTAGGTCAGTCTGTTATAGTAATTCCCCATACAACTGTAAATCGATTATTTATTTATGATTAAAGTGATTGAGCATTACAACCCTCAGAATAACTTGTTTATATTCCCTGATCACAAACTATACTTCATCTACGAAATATAATCAGAATAACCGCTATTTACCACTTGACAGATACACTGAATTCTAAAACCACAACAAAAAACTACTTTGTTGACAAAATCTCTCCTAATGCAAAAGAACTTGAAAGACATAACTTTAATCAAACAAACAAATAAATATTAGTGACTCAGAGAAGAATCTATCACATAGGAAGTTCGCTGTTGAAAACTTATCATCGGAAATTAAATTGCCTTCATAGATTATATGGATGTAATATCCGAATGTGAGAAGAGCAGAATGAAGTTAGCGAAAATTTCTGAAAATCAAAAACCGAATAAGGAATTTCTTTTTGATTAGAAGAGTTAAGTTCAGAACTTTTGTTCCACTGAATTAGATTTAGTAAAATTACAAGCTTTGTCTCCGAGGCTTAAAGCAGTTGTATTGGTAAGATAAAATAAAGCTCAAGTTCGATTTATAGAACAAAAACCAAAACGTCTCAGGTCAGTAGGATTATAGAGTTTTATTGAAGTTATAACAAAACATCATTGAGATACAGAGTATTAAATTGAAATACTGAAATCTTTCGGGATCATCCATAGATAGTCAAAAACCATTCTTCTCAAATTTACTGAACCTATAGTGTTCAAGATCAGACTAGGTTTTCTACTTTCACGCTTTGTATTGGTAGTCGACTGGATTGGGAAATCATTAACATCAAGAACTAAATTATTCCAACAGTCAACATCCGGCATTTAATTTAACTTGTGAAGACAAGTTTGATAATAAACTAACTTTCCTTGAGATTTTACTAAGCGCGGTTTGATGTCTGGTTGAGTAGAAGCATGTATAGACCTCATTTGCTTATCATTGCAAAAGCGTCTATAGCTTTACACAGATATGCTACCGAAAGAATTTGGTCACTTGTCTTACAAGCAGATCAAAAATGACCTGTTCAGACAGTATCATAAGGGGGCTGGAGCTTATTAATAACATACCGACGGAGAACGGCTGCTCTATAAATTTTTAAGGAAAATCAGTCAGTCATTCAGTCAGTCCGTTACAACCTAGAACTTTTTACGTACGTACATCAGCTCAGACTGTCTTACCACATTAGCACAGAGACTCAACTGCCAGTTCGAATTCCATACTAGTAGAAAAAGTAGAAGTATTAGCTGCAATCGAAGAGATTAGGGTTCGAAGATATTATTCAATGAGTAGAATCTAGTGAAAGAAACTTTAAAAGAAGAAGATGGTGATGAATAATTCAGAAAGTTGGGATTCGAGAAAACACAAACGACAAATGCACCTGCGCCATAACAAACAGTTTTGAGCCATGTTATTCAGGGTCTCTAATAATCGATTACTATAATCTTTCGGGCCTCAACAAGGTAGCCGACACCTACTAACATGACTCACTCCACTTGTCAGTGACTTCATGGATTTGCGTCCCGTTTTGGTTTTACCGCCCCTTGACTTCGTCCAACCTACTCCTGCACCACAAAACACAGCTCGGCGAGGCAGGTGGTGGTAGGAAATTCGTAAGGAAAATAAGGAAAATTAATTGGAGATATTGGCAACTCGTAGGAAATACCAATTCTTCAAACTACATTTCAACGAGGATATGGTAAACGGTGTTTCTAGCGAGGGCAGTCAATAAGATATTTTACTCACAATCTTAGGCTGACATTTTATAGTAGACCAATGGTAACACAAAAAGATGTGTTATGTGACTTTGCCTCTCCAATGTGTAACTAAAATTCCAGCTGCTTTCGCTCAGCTATATTGAGCTCACTTCTGTAATATGTAATAATCTATCTAACATAACTTTTCCCACCCTTTGAACAAATTAATTAATACGCTCGTCTCGAGTTATTATCCACGTCTTTCGACCTTGTTAGTCATTCTCTTATAACCTTGGTTGTTTTACTTGAGTGTGTATGTATATTTCTAGCTTCACTTATTGCACGTCTGGCCTATTTTCGCCTGACAATAAATACTGAATCATGTCTCATCACATTGGTTTCACTCACTTGCCTTCTCCACTTCACTTCACTTTGCATTTGTGCTTTATAATCCTGTCTTTCTACGTGAATGATCGCAGGAAATAAACTCATTCAACTTAATCCGTATTTGACTTCTTATTACCACCGTCGCAAAAACTGGGTTCGCCTAAGCAAGATGTACGGGAATCGAAAGGGAGATTTTATCATTGCATATTTGGTTGTTCATCAAAATCGGAGTCAGAGCACGGTGCGCTAAACATTCAAGCAACTTAACTTACAAGTTAACAAACACCAGGCTTAGTTTGGAGATGACCAGGTAAAAACCATTCGTAGCTCCCGTTTGTTTTGGCTTAGTTTTTGTTCATTTTTCCTCTACTTATTTACAGTGCATTCAGTTATTACTATACCCAAACAATTTTCCATTATTATAAGTCATTTCAAACAACATATATCAACCAGTAACATTATTTACTAATCTGTCATCGTCAAGTCTTACTGTAATACACATAAATGTTTATATGAAAATATCCAACCAATCAAGATTATTCAATGAAACTGATAACATGAATACACATACTGTCCAAGTTTAACCTACTTCCGGGGCTGAACTATTGACTAGAACTTTTCTTATTGTAGTATTGTTATCACTGATGATACACATGTCTTCCCATTGTCAGGTTTTAATATTTACCTTCTATGCAATCTAATTAACTGTAATCATTGACATATAGATTAGCTTGATTATTCTAACATTTTCACTGAATATTCAATTGTAATCCTAAATATCAATGAGAAGATTCAAATAATCAATACGTATGAATTAAAATTCACCCCATTGTACAAGTGAGTGACTATATGATCTCAGTAGCTGAGTGAATAATGCAATGGCCTCTGGAGCAAATAGTACTGGGTTTCAGCGTCGGAGTAAACACATTTGATCGACAGCCTGTTGATCCTGACTGATTCCAGTTAAACCTTGTCTTATCATTGCAGAAATTTATTTTTGGTTTTTCATCACGTCTGAACATTATAGTTAAATCCTAGACAGAATGAAATGTGTGTTTTGAATTTCACTGTTAGTCACAATTCTAAAAGTTTGTTTACATTTCATTATTTTGTAAAATTATTTTGAGAGCATGAAATATAAATAGACTTTTTTTACGGATAACCAATTTGTTTTGTAATAAATATTTCTTAAACAAAAAGAAAAAAGAAATCCCGTTTTATTGCATTATTTTGCTCGGAACAACAGACTAATAAAAACGATTATGTTTTAGGATAAATCTTGAGACTGAGAAAATCTGTTGCATAGACTGGAGAAGAAGAAATAACAACTCATAGATACACTGGTTGCTTATAGATGTCCACGATAAGTGCAGTTATGAAAGACGACAGATTTATGAATTATAAATCAATATTAGAATTTTCCCATCATATATGAAGCTGAATTATAACGAATCGATTAGTCTTTTTTTTTTAATTTTTGATGATATTTACATAAAATATATATTGTCTTTTCAATACTACGAGAATAATTACCAATCGAAAGAACTATGCAAAAACTGTGATAAAAATTATGTTCTATCTATAACAAAAAAAACAAACCACATAATTATAGGTTCCAATCAAAGTAAATATCTTCCAAGATCACGTAAAATATGAATTAAAATGGTAGAAATTCGTATTAAAATATCAATTTACATCCATATAGAAATTTATGGATTTTTTACAAGTTGAGTAATGAGAATGTGTAACTAAATCCCACTATATACCGTAACTGTGATAATCCAGAATGTGAGTTTCATGAATTCAAAGCTTTTTAGTTAGCTGAAACAAAAAACATTGTAGAAGTATTGAATAGTAAGCTTTTGTTTTCATTTTGCCTAATCACATGTTAAAAGTTTCACTATATTATTTTAGCTGCAACTTATTATCGTTACATTTGCTAAACCTTAATCAATGGAGAAATGTGCATGAAATTAGAAAACTGCATTAGTATTATATAATATTCACTACTGGTGTTATATAATATTGTCATAACTTTGTCTGTAGCCCTTCTAGCGCTACGTCCAGCCCCAAACACAAATAAAGGAGGAGGATTGGGTATAAGGTTAGCCGGCCCATCACGTAGAAAAGCAACTATTTAAATATACTAACAACACAAAATAGTTCAAACTATTCAAACTCTGCCCTGGCAGCTTGAAAGTCTTCATTTAGAAGAGTCATGAGGACTTCTGAAGAAAGCCGAGTTCCTCCTTCAGCCACGGGGCAAATAGCTCTTCTCAAAACTAGAGCAATAAATAAGATAGGTAGATGGAATGTTCGTACGATGTGGGATACCGAAAGAACCATTCAAGTAGCTGCGAAAATTAAAAGATACAACCTGGTGGCTCCTAGAATAAATGAAACCGATTGGACGCAGGGTGGAAAAAAAGATAATCTTCAGGAGAGATGCTGCTGTACTCTGGCCATGAAGAAGAAAATGCCTCATACGTACAAGAAGTTGTATTGGTACTGTTCAAACAAGCACTGATAGAGTATGGATCTCATGGACCCAGGATCATCAAAGTATCCTTCAAAAAAAAAGAAAGGTGGGTTACTCTGAATACCATTCAGTGATTTATGCCTACCAACGCTAACAGTGAAGATGATTAAGATCCATTCTATGAGAGGCTGAGGTCAAACCCTGAGGAGTGTCTAACGAGGAATTTGACAGTTCTGTTGGCGAACCTAAACGTCAAGGCGGGAATGGACAACACAAAGTATTCGCCCACCATATCCCCACACAAACGCATACTCAAAACTTCATGGGTTCACCGGATCATAATAGTGAGAACCAAAACGAGCACATATGCGTCAATAATATTTTCATATGGACCATGGAGGATGTAAGAACATAGAGAAGATCTGACATTACTTCAGATCATTACTTGCTGGTCGCCAAGATGAAACTGTAACTAAAGAAGCGCTGGACATCTGGGCGAACAACATTACAATAGTTTAATATAGCCTTTCTTCGGAATACTGACATACCCAACGAATTCAAGACAGCTCTCAGTAATGAGTCCTAGGCCTTTCATGATCTACTCAATTCAGAGAAAACTAACATTAAGAACAAATGGAAAGAGAGCAAGGAAACAATAACTTCGGAATGTTATGATGCTTTGGGCCACAAGAAGCACCATCACAAGGACTGAATCACTATCAGTACTTTGGATAAGATTCAAGAAAGGAAGAACAAGAAGGCAGCAGCCAATATCAGCTGAACAAGAGTGGAGAAAACCAAGGCACAAGCTGAATACATAGAAGCAAATAAGCGAGTGAATAGGAGTATCAGAGCCGACAGACGTAAATATATGAAAGATCTAGAAATGATCGAAGAAGAGGTTGAAAGAGAAGGAAATATAATGCAACTGTGAGAAACAATGAAGAAGCTTGCTGAAAAATATAGTAAACCGGAACAACAAGCCAAAAACAAGGAAGGTACACCAATCAATGCGATACAAGAACTGTGAAATAGGTAGGTAGTTAAAACACTCTGACAAATTCTTGAATTAACCAGCCCTAGTGAACCCATCCAACATCGAAGCAGGACCAAAGTATCATCTAACCGATACTGACCTATCAACAATTGAAGAAATCAACATGACCGTCAGAAAAATCAAGAGTGGTAAAGTAGCAGGGTCAGAAAATATAGCACCTCAGACGTCGAAGCAGACACAGGAGTGGATGCGACAATCATCAACATTCTCTTCAGAAATATTTGAAGGGAAGAACAAGCGCCAACAGACTGGAAACAAGGCCATCTGATCACAAAACCACAGAAAGGCGATAGCGGCAAGCGTGAGAACTATAGAGGCATCACTTTTCTCTCAAAACCAAGAAACGTCCTCAACGGTATGGTATTAAACAGAATGACGGATTCCAAAGACGCTCAACTTCGAGATCAACACACTGGATTTCGTAAGGATAGGTCAGGTACTGACCGCAAAGTGACATTACAAATCTTTGTAGGAAAATCAGCTGAATGAAACTCACAACTAAACATCAGCTTCCTTGACTATGCGAAAACATTCAACGGCATAAATAGAACAACTTCACGAAACCTTCTCCAAGATACTGAAGTTCCTGGAGGATAGTCAATATCGTAAGGAAATCTTATGATGGATTAAACTGCAAAATTGTGCTCACAGATTAGTCCTACAAATGAAGACCGTTGTCATGCAAAGTTGCTTACTCTCACCCTTTCTCTTTCTCCTGATAATGGATTGGATTATGAAAAATGCAACACCTTGGGGGGGGATGAAGGATGGGATTTAGCGCACAATTTGGACGCAGCCTGACGATTTAGACTTGACAGATTATTCGCCTTCTCTATCCCACACGCAACATCAGTTGCAAGAGAAGACTACCAGTTAATTAAGATACATTTTTGTCTGAATCAGTAAAATTTCATATGACGAAAAAAAAGAGATGGCAATATTTATTATCCTCCTATTAAACTGATTTGTGAGTAATGTGAAATTATAAACTTCAAAAGTTTTATTTTTTCTCAAACAAAATCACTAACTGATGTTTCAAATCACTTCTTTGTCTTATTAAATTATTTGACTTTTAAACAACATAGTACGATGTTACATTTAAGTAGTATAGTGATAAATATTTGGGACGTTTTTTTATAACTACTATTTTATGTCATAAAAGTTGACTTTGTGATGATCAACAATATTTACTTTCTATTGTCTTTCATGTTTAAGTCGTTTAAGGTCACAATATATACAAGGAAAAAGTAGGATCTTGCGATACAATATAACAAACCACACTTGACGGAGAAGCTTTGGAAGATATGGGAAATTTTACGTACCTGGTCAGCATCACTGATTAATGAGAGGGATCTGATACAGATGTGGGATGACATGGGATGACATAATTAAGAGCAAGAAAAGCTGTCATAAAATTTATGGCTTTCATATGGATTGATGATTACCTGCACAAACTCATTGTGAGAACGAATAAGTTTTGTGGACAAAAAGAAAGATCCTATTCTCTAAAATCTCATTTCAACCTGTATTTAAGAATGTACCGCTGAAATTTTCTATATCGAATTTTATGAGCTCTTTTGAATAAAATCCTATACCTTGTTCCGTTTAAACATTTTTATATCAAGGTAAATAGCTTTCCATCCCATGTGTTATTCAGGTCAGATGATGCTAACAGATACTTAAGCTACGTAAGAACGTGATTCATTACACTCTATCGCATTATGTCAATAATAATCCCAACATTTATGTCACCGAATCCATGTTCATATTGTTAAATTACAAAATGAAACTAATCAGCAAACTAATCGAATTCCAGAAATTTCACTATTTATCGTTACTTTAATATAATCTTATAGTCATCTTTCAGTTGTAATTTTAAACAGTACAATTTTGGTATTTTACAAACAATTCATCTCTGTTATTTTTTCCTTCGCACAACATGATAAATATTGATATGTCTATAAACAGTATTTACAAACACAAACTAGATAATTTTATGTACTTAGTGGATAATAACATGAAGATATTGTGAAAATTAAATGTAATAAATTGTTCCTTTAAAGTTTTTTTTTAATTCTGATACATTTCAAAACCATGTAATAAGAGGAAAAGATTTTTGCAAAATTTTATACTTCGTTAAGCAAACACGAGAAAATTTTCAAGATTCAACAAAACGAAATATATATTGTAGCTAAAACCGATTAAAATGTTTTTCATGTTAAGGTTGTTGAGATTATTGAGTTTTATTGAAGCCATGAATTGATCATTGTTAGACCACAATTAGAAGCCTGTAAGCAATGGACTGAAGTTTCGTCTTAGTACGCAATTCACCAGCAGTGCGCATCCATGATCTCTGCCTCTGTGGATTGAAACCAGAACCTCAGATCTTGCACGCGAACGATTAACCACTAGACTACTAAGTCGGTATCGAATGACCCACAGAAGACGATGTATGAGGTCGTGCAATATCGTGGATCAATTGAAGTGAGACATTTACGCCGGAGGACTAGTAGTTTAGAGTTTAAGCATTCGCGCACGAGAGTGAAGGTCTTGGGTGGAGTGGTGGGTGCACACTGCTGGTTAAAAGCATACTGGGACGAAACAGCTGTCCAGTGCTTCTAGGTTTCTAACCCTGGTCTAACGCTTATCGATTCATGACTTCAATAAAATGTTTTTAATTATTCAAAAAAAGTTTTTATTCTGCTACTATATCCTATGTAATAAAGTAATTGCCCGTCATATCTAGTGTTATTCTTTTTTAAACAATCCATACAGTTTTATGAGTAAACTCAATTGATTAGGTTCATCACATAATTCGAAATCAGTGGTTCATATAGTAATTCAAGAACCCTTTTAATGTTGTAGTGATTTAGCAACATATATATTTATTGTGTAGCTGGCCGATCAAATTATCCTCTTTATTTGAACTAAACGCTACTCAAATTTTAGTAACTAACATCTTTTCTATTTCTAAAATTCTTCAGTGAATTTTGAATGAGGATGAATAATATGATGGAAATAACTACAATGTGTGTGATGAGATTTACATGTGATGAAGTTTCATCTCTGAGCTGGATGTTTTTGGTTGTGGGTTACTAGTAAGCGATATGAAGCTTATGCATAGAGTACTAGGCAGAAGTGTCCAGTTGGTTGATAAAACTGAGAATCTTTATTGACCGATGTGGTTGCAACATGTATTGTGTAGTCCTGACCACTTCTTAACACGACGGACACTGCTTCTTGGTTGAGAAAAAAGTTGAAAGGAAGCATAGGACAGCCACAAAATACACAGCATTAGACAATGTGGTCAATGACAGTTGGTCTGAGCCATGAAATTAATGTAAATCACCTGATTGAGAATTTCGTGATAACCATGATCAATGAATACAATCTTCCAACGCATAGCCCAGAAAAGCTCTCAATGATGTTGATATATTTACTTTCTATCTCCCAACTTATCTTGAATTCTAATTTTCCTCTATAAATGCCTTCCAATCTGTCTTTTCAAATTAAATTCCGAAGGTTCAAAAGAAATTAGCTATCAATGAATTCGATGAAATATGACAAATACTGACGGAGAATGGATCTTCTCACAGGTTCATTAACTATAACCTGAGACAAAAACAACAAACTGAATGAACACCCACAGTAAAGAAGATTTTGTTTATAAACATTGAATACAAACTAAATATGGTTAAAGAATCCTCAAGAAACCAAATGTTGAAATCCTGGAGAAATATCTTTTATTCATTTAAGCTATCAGAGTTATTCTTCAAAATTGTGTGACATATAAGTTTTCTCTTCAGGAAATCTTACTAGGAAAAAAGCAATATGCGCTATTTATTAATTTTGTTAAATTTAGCTTCGGAAGCAATATATATACAATCTCTTATTTTACCTCGTTTCTAATCCTCTTATGTTTAATCTTTGTTTAAAATATATTTTCGTCTGTTTCATGCATTCCTTTAAATTATTTCACACCTCACACTTCTATATGTTCTTTTCATTTTATCTCGATCTTATTACTCTGTACTTATTACGTAACTTATATTCCAGACTTCACTTATATTCAATAACCTTGTTCATGACATTATAATGTAATATTTTATTTTATACTACTGCATGTGAACTAATCATGTATACAATCATATAGTTTTAGTTAATGATATCGTCAAAAACTTCAGTCATTTTCCCTTCAGAATTTAATATAACAATAAAGAAAGAATAATGAATACATGTTACCATGATCGATTTTTACGACACAGAAAAATAATAAATGCTATTTATCAACATTTGAATTATTTAATGACGTTTTTTCCTGAATTCATCTAATTAAATTTTTTTGTACTGTAGGCATTAACACAGTTTCTTGACATTATGCTGATTTAGTGCATACTATTAAGGGTTGTTAGATCCCCAGGACTTGCTTGTTAAATGTTTTTATTTTTTCTATTGTTCATGGGCTGATCAGCTGACCTTGAGATCACTTTTCCCACCAGGAAAATCCTTGGCTGTGATTGACTACTGTATTATTTTAGTGTGCTATCCTGTGACTTCCCCAAGAACATCTCTATGGTATATAAATAAATGCGATTTGCGTGCTGGCTGGGTATTTGTAGAATACACTTCCTACGCTATATCAAGACTTCTTGCTAGTACATTTGGGTCAGCGGTTCAGAGTAGCCTACCTGGCCGCTAGTTCATTGGTTTGTTCTCGTTATTTGACTAAGGTGAACCCGTAAAAGATTTAAGCATATCTAGAAACGAATTTAACATATACACCTCATTCGACTGAATACGGAAAAATAAAAAAATAAAAAAATAACGTAGATTTTGTTGATATTTTCTGAAATTACTCAAAACTTGTATTCAAAAAACTAGTTTCAGCTTCATCATATCTAGAACAAAACATTAAAAATAGTGAATATGAAAGCTCAGAACCAATAATACAAAATCGTTTATTGCAATTTTCAATACAACGTTCTCATTTTCAAACACTTAAATTTATGTTATATAAATACTTTATCCAAATATAAGCCACTGTACTCATCATAAAAAAAATTCATTCTACTCACATTTTCGTGTAAGAAAAAGACACCACTAAATTAAGTAAATAAAGTATAATTTAGCAACTTTAAATTCTATAAAACAGACTTGTTATTTATTTCAATAACCAAAGGAAACATCATAAGTTCATCTGAGTCAAAAGCACTTGATTTGGTCTCTCATTATAAGTATCATTTAAATTATATTTTCAGGAATGTAGACTTTTAATTTGAAATTATGAATGATTTATTGTTTCGATTAATCAAATAAGCAGCTATACATCTTTTCTGTTGAATGAGTGGTGACTGAATTGCATTAATTATAAGTACCTATTAAAGATTTACAACTTAAACTATAAAACCTTTTTTTCTTTCTGAAACACTGTAATAATGGTTTTTCCGCTTAATTAATATTAGATTTTTAAATTTCAACTAATTACTTAGTCTTATTTGTTTGTATTATTATGAAACAATGACAGAGATGCAAATTTTCTCCTACAAATCCAAATAATGTTTCTGTCCCTTTTTCTATTCTGTAACAAGGGAATTCCTAAAAAGACTTAGTTTTTGTAGCCGTATGATTGTTTAAAAATTAATTTAGCAAATCTGTTGATTATATTGATAAATTATTTATTTGCAAAATAAATGACAAATTTTAATATACTTTGTACTAAATAATTACAATATATCTATCTGGTTGATACTTGACAATGACAAACAAATTATATGACTATACATGTTAGATTTACATGTAAATTTTTTATTAACAATGTGAAGCTGTTTTCTGTCTCAGCAAATTAATGAATTACTTTCCTCAAAGATAGCAAAGCTTGAACCAAATTTAAAATATTCACAGGTTTCCTATCTGAATCATTCGATTCCAAAAGAGTATCTTCTTTGTGGTTTGTTTCATACCTACCTCGCCTACTTCATTCTAGGGAGTTTAGAAATATAAAGAGTGTGGCTAAAACATTTGTAAATAAATGTATCTTTGGCAAGCAAAGCTTGAGACTGTTCTGTTATCTTTTCATTTCTTCTAATGTTTTAAGTATCTATTAGTAAGTCTCTAGTTTTCAGGATGAACTCATTTGTGAAATCGTTAAAGAGAAAATTATCGACTTTTGAGAATTAGGAGTTTTGTAAAAACGTTCTGATTTACCGGTCAAGCATGAAATAAACTTTTTGCATGAAAATTCTTCCTTTTCAAAAGGATACCGATATGATAAAATAAAACACTCCAAAAGAATTGTACTTTCTGAAATGATGTGAAATCGTTATTTCATTCTGTTAAACTAAAGTATGTGGAATAACAGTTTGGACATTATTAGAAAATTCTGAATCTGATATTTTGCAACTCAGTGATACAATATTCCGTCAGTGTACATTATGAAAAAACAGACAATAATTGTTTATTATTTTTCCATCGCGAGTTCAATATCGTCAGGAAATAGATTCATCTAATAAATACTGAAACTAACAAGGCATTAATTAATGAGATAATTTATTGTCTTTCTCTTCTTTTCATAAACTTAAGTTGATACACTTTGATCTGGTGAAGTGTTATATTAATTACTAGAGAGTCCTGCAAAATACTGAAATTAACTTCAATGCTCAACGGTTAGCCATGATGATTCAAAAGACATCAATTCATAGTCTTGAACAACACTTTAACCGGTAAAAGTTTGTCAAAATAATTTCATGCCAGAATTTTATGTAAACGAACTGATGTTTTGTAAATAGATATAGATCTTGATATATTTTACCAACTGAATTAAAATGACCTAAGTGATGTAAAATGCCGCATTATATCTCAGTAGGAAAAATATCATTTTAATCCCCACATATATCAACAAAAATTTATGTAGACTGATTTAGTAAAGACTGTGGATGTAAATTACATTTTCTTGAAAATACTACATTATACATGCTGAAGTGAATTATTATTTAGAGTGTAGCATTTATAAGCAAAATCAACACTCAATATAAGTAATTAATTTATAATAATTTGTCAAAATATTTTAAAGTATTCATTTAATCACTGCTTGTCATCGTATCTAGTTTTAACAGAGTTGCGGTTCAAGAAATAATTCAAAAAAAATTTTCACGTTTTGTTTAAATCAACTGCACTAATGGTTAGACTCAATTGTAACATATATTGCATTTGAAAAAATCATTTGTAAATTGTCTACCTTCTTAAAAATGATCATTTGTATGTTTTTCTGGGGTCAAATACATTCTTATCATACAATCAATCAAGTAACAAAAAAAGAACATCAGTGACAGGTAAAGTCAACTATGTTTACCAATAGTATGAACATTATTGATTGAGCCTATTGAATGATTTTCTTCTTTCTGATTCAGATTTAAACATTACTAAATTGAGAATTAGGTAGATGAATGTGATAATTTGATACTTATTTGTCCATGAAATCGAACACTTTCACAAAAAAAATTGTTGAGTTAACGTACAAAACGGATAATCTTTTCTGTGTGCCTGTAAACCTAAATATTAATACCTATTTGTCATCGATCATGAATTTCTAAACATTTTGTTTGTCCGACAGTTAATTAAATAACATTTCAGACCTGTTTTCTTGACATAATTCATTACTTTCGTATTGAAAAATATGTAAACATATAGATATGCATCTGATTACTACAGTTTTATGGACAGAATTCTCAGTGGAAAATGCTCGAAGTATATTCTAATATGTCGTGCTCACATGGCTTGTCTCACCCTTTGTACAAATTAATCAGTCCACTCTTCTTGAGTCATTATCCATGAGTCTTTCGACCTTGTCAGTCATTCGCTTATAACCTTGGTTTTTTTACTAAAATGCGTATGTGTATTGCTTGTTTCGCTTATTTTATCTCTGACCTGTTTTTGTCTGACTATAGATTATTAGTCATACCTAATTACATTGAGTTGGCTCACTCGCCATCACTTCACTTCGCTTCGCTTTTATGATTCTCCATATTGTCTGTCTACTTACACGAATGTATAAAATAAATTCATGCAAAATAAATCATATTGTACTTTTAATTACCGCCATCATGAAAACGGGGTTTGCCGAAATCAGATGAAAGGTCCATTTCATAGAATACTCAGTCGTTCGTCCAAATTTGATTCAGATTCCGGGCCATTGAAATTTTTATTCTAATATTATTAACATGATCATATATATATTATCACTAGAAGCATTTTTCCTTTTGGTAATATATTGAATACAATGACAACTCTCTAGATAATGTCAGTTTGTCAGCGAAAATCTTGAACTTATTTTCATATAATTGGCTTATGCAATTTCATAGTAGATTTCCGGAATTTCATGTAAACTAACATAATCTGTGTAGTTAACATAGTCATTGAGAAAACTGCAAACTAATTACATCTTGGAATAGATAAAGCTAGAAACTTGGACTATTTGATGTTGGTTTAATGATATATAGCGTACCTTTTAGCTGTGAGATTACATTATAGTACATGTGATTCGCAATAAAGTCGTGGGTTCAAAGCAGCTGACGAGTTTGAAGTAGCGACGATATATAATCCTCATTTGTTTATAGTGAACCTCCCGTTCATAAGTTGAAAATTAGCCTAATATTTTTTTCTAATTTAACATTCTTTTGTAATTATGTACATTAATCTAACATTTTATCTCTTCAAGAAATTTCCACTATTCGTAAACAGATTAAAATTTTTGCGTACGTTAACAAGAATTAATGAAGAAAAGTATGATTTATACTTAATGTTGTGATAAATATTTTGTGATGTTAAAAATGTGATAAGTTTTTCCAAATTATTTCATCAAGGTAAATCATGCAGTTTACGTGCATGGAATCACTTAATCGTACATAGAAAACTGTCTCTGAAATAGAAAATTTTATCTGATTCTTTGTCGATCAAATTGAATATTCTGTGTGTTGTGGGTTGATGTAAATAAACTAATTGAACAAATGTCTTATCATTTGTAAGGCTAGTTATGTTTATTATAAATATGGTATTTTGTTTAGTTGTAATAAGACAAACAACAGACAGTTTGCATGGCTTTTTACAATATTTCTGTACACGAATAGTTAAACTGTTTTTGAGTTGTAGATTTGTTTGTTTGTTTGCCAAAAGTTATGTGTGCTGTTTCCTACAAGTAATATCATGTAAGATCAATCTGAACCAAACTATTTAGTAGTTCCAAATCAAATAATTGATAAATGTAAAGACTACTTGTAAAGATGTGATCATACAAGTGTTAAGTATACTTAACTAACAATTGAATAAATAGTGTTCAGATATCTTGACTTTGACTTATAATTTTGGAATTATCTCATGATATTTTATCAAAACATACTTTTCATTAACATAATTACATTATTAAGATGAAAATAGGAGGACTCAACGTTACATATCTACAACCATTAATTAAAAAGTATCATTTTCTGCACTTTATAAATTCGTTAATTGTCTTCCTAACTTATATAGTTTACATGTTTGAACATAATTACTTATCAACAGTTGTTGATATACACAAAACGTTTCTGAAATTCGATTATCGTTTGAACATTTAAAAGTATATTTATATGCTTGTGAATTTTGTCATATGGTGTGCTTCAAATACGTGATTATTACATCAGCAATCCAGATGAAATGAATATGCAATAGTGAAACAAGTTTAATTTAAAGTGTACTTTACGATAGCAAATTATTGATTTGGTCAGTGTAAAACAGTACAAGATTTTTCAATATAACAGTATAAAAAGTCTTTTTACCCTTAACCAATCATTTAGCTGATTGCATTTTACTTTATAAAAGATAGAATCTGATTTATTTAAAAAAAGGATTGTATACATACTTGTGTGTATTTGTTTTACTGGATTGTTGAAATAACCGTCGATTTATAATATACTAGCTTCATATAAGGTGATGTTATATTAAAGTCTTTACGCATTTTTATGTTCCTAAAAATTTTTTTACTTTATAACACAGATTCATGTGCTATAGGCTTACAAATAGATTTTATCTTGATAAATGGACCTTACATCAGCCATCAAGCTGTATCAGAGTAATGAATAACACACAAAGAAGAATTCTCTGGAAGCCATCAAAAATAATAATGCTCGGATTCCCGAGTAACTCACTAATTGTACACGGGAATGTATCATTTACTTAAATACAGTGACCTTTGACACTTGACCAGTGTTTGATTTTGATGAAAATAAATAAATTTTATTTAGTAGAACCATTTTCAAAAAAATACTGATAGTAATGTTGGTTTTATTCAGTCATAGCTTAGAAGATATTCAAATAAAATATCAAAAGTTGGTTAAGTCACTTTTATTCTCCTGTTTACTCTATCTCGTTATTGCTATCGTTTACAGTTGATACTTTCAATATTTACAATGATGAATATTTTCTAGCGCAATTTGCTCTTTATAAACGAACTTCAAGTTTGATTGTTCAAATTAATTATCCTACGATACAACATAGCCGTCCATTACCTCGTATTATTCAAAGTTTATGTATATAAAGTTGACCACCTTTTAAATATTGCAGGAATCGAAAACTAACAGTTTGAAACGATGCTCAAATATTCTTGTTTCTCGCAAAAAAAGACTGGAAAAGATAAAATGCTATTCTAGTTTATGACATATTTATTTCAGATTTTGACAATAGTTCTGAATTTTAGCTTTATTTACGTGTAGATTGAAAATGTATCCGATAACTGTAGTCCTAATTCCAAAGAAACTCCCTTCATATCTACGGAGGGTAAGTGTGAAACACTGTACTCAATAGACTTCATGAATGGTGCGTATTTCACAAATGAAAAACAACAGAAATCAAAAATTCAGCTAGAGAATTTCTTTTCAAAACATTTTTCAACCAAACTGCATCTGCTTAAATATGTGGCAATCTTATTGTTGACTTTACTGGGAATAACTATAATTGCAATGATTAATTAAATAAAATATTAGACGTATTAAACAAAAGTAGCATGTAACTGTCAAGAAGGCGTATATGAAACGGAACCGACATACAATACATTGTAAATAACCTTTAATACTGGGGCAAATTCATTGAAATTATCCGCAAAATATCTACGTGTCTGAAATCCAAGATCATTATGAAACATAGGTCCAGGAAAGCGAAACGTCTTGCCGACTAAAGGATCAAAGGCTAATGAGGGATTTTCAGTATACATATGTGTACAAGGTTTAACTTGGTATTGATAGGTAATTATAAAACGTTTTTGTTAGATTTCTTAAAATCCCGAAAAAAAATCATGAAATCAAAATGTATATTAGTTAGGTGCGGAGATTAATTGCTTCTTAAACGAAGAAACTTCTAAACACTTCTCTTCCACTCATATTCAACCAGAGAGAAACACGCTACCGTAATTGCGTTTAAAATAAGTGATTTCCTTCAACAGAGTCAACCATATAAACCAGTTCAACTACGGTCACTACATTAAAAAAATACTTATTAAGAAACCCTAGTAAAGCAATCATAAATTCTGTCTTTTAAGTTGATCAAACAATACCTGTACCAAGGGTATTAGTGAAAAGAATGTTTTCAAATGTAAACTGTGCATTCACCAGAAAACCATGAACCAATTTTCCCATTTAACGAATACAGATGATAATATCAACCAGTTTTCTTACTATGATGGAGTCAAACCTTTGTTTTAGAATATCTGTTCAACAAATTCTCAGTGAAATTATTATCATTTTAAAATACAAAATTTGCCTAAATATGGTTGTAATACAGTCACCGAGATCAAATTAAACTATGGTATAGTTGATGTTACTTATTCATCTTGTGCTGCTGCACTCTATCTAAATTATAATCTCATATTATAACGTTATATTATCTGACAACAATTTCGTGATTACTCCTCCAATAAATAATCACTTTATAATCTGATTATGACATGTAATCTTCAAATAAACTAACATTTTAAATGAATACCGTGAAATAAACTATTCGCCTAAAAATATGTGTAATATTTACTCGTATACCGCTCACATGCTACTGTTTTGTTTGTTGACAAAAGATTACAAAAGGCTCTTTTATATTCACCCATTCATCAAACGATTCAATAAAAAATAATTTAAACAAAAAGATCTCTAATTATTCCGTAGTGTCACTTAATAATACCTTACTACATGCAGAAAAAACATGTCTATCCGATGGGATTACATGTAATTATATGTTTGCAGAAAGATATCTTAATAAAATCACTTTAGAGTTAGTTATCCGATTTTAAGACAATATTATGTAGGAAAGTGTATAATTAATAGTCAAATAACAGTTGATGATTTCCGATAACGGTTGTATTCAACACGGCTTTAAAGAATTTTATCTGTTTATATCCATAAATACAAATGACGTACAAAAATACTGGAGAATCATTTAGAACCTTTTTATCTTCCCATTTTAATGTGTAATGTGTCTATCTTTCAAATAAAACTAAATAAGTTTTTTAACGAAATATCTAAAATCGAAAAGATGAGAAAAACTCCACACATTTTTAGTTAGCAAATCAAACAACTATTAGTTTGCTTTTTGTGATACATACTGATCTTTATAAATATATATCTTCATACAGTTCGTTGCAATGATACTTACATATGGTTTTACATCAATAACAATAATGATACTTCAGTGTGTTTGTGATAATTATTATTTATCGATTGTTTTTCGTTAAGTTAAATAAAGTTATATGTATATTTGTATGTATGTGTATATTTATCAAGCAATTCAGAGTTGAAATTCGCAAAGAATATTATATCAGTCAACAATCAGGAGTAGGCTACATTAAGATGATTAATCGGTGATTGAGTAACTTGAAATTTGCATTGGTATTTAAATGGAATTACTCGACAACTAACTGACATCAGCTGAAATCCAGTACTATCGCTATACATATTTTAAACACTAAGATAAAAGAAAACCTTTTGATAAAGCATCCGGTACCACGGCCTACATGTGAATATATTCATTTGTTGACCATGAGAGAGATCTATCTTGAAAAGACACAACAAAAACATTTTAGTGCATTATTTTCTAATCAAACATAGAATACACTTAAATAAAGCAAACTGCTTGATAAATATTTTACTATCTCAAACTTTAATATTTGTTGAGTGTATTCCAACATGTAGTTACAACTAAAACAGCCTATTCATAACTCTAAAATCAACTCTCAACTGTGATATACATAAAGGATGTAAGATGCGAATATGTATACGGAAGTGAATAACAAATTCCAATAAATACTAAAAGTTAAAAAAACCTACAGGAAACTACAAGCTATCCGGTTTCGAAATGTTCAAATCTCTGAGAAAGATAAATTCGAAGTAAATTATAAATTTCAAACAGTTTTAATTTGATTTTGGTTATTCAATTGCTATGAGTTTACAAATATTAAAAAAACAGTTATAAATGATTTTAAATAGCTTATTATTCCTATGTTCGTCATCCTATGTGACTAAAGACAAACATTTGATATTTCCCATTCTGTAGTGATTTTTATTTATGTTTATTTTATCTGTGACTTGTATAACGGTTGAAAATTAAGAAAATATATTATTATGTTACTACAGAGCTTCTGCTCAAACGAGACTGACACTTGAACAGTTAAGATTACTCAAAAAAAGTTATATATATATATATATATATATATATATATATATATATATATATATATATATATATATATATATATATATATATATATATATATAACGATGATTAACGAAGTAAGTACTATAATTCAACATGACAATTTGTATGAAAAGTTTATTTTAGAATCCGAGTTTACACAACTAAAAAGAAATTACAATTCAAAATGCTGAATTTTTTTAAGATGGAAAATAAGATATGGTAAAAGAAAACATTATTATGCAAATTTGATTAATGACACTGAGTACATTGTAAATGAGTTTCAGTTTATTCTCATTATATAACAGTGAAGGTCAAATGAACCTATACACGTTATTAAATTAATTTCTTTATTTAGCTGGTCTGCCTACCCAAACCAAAATTCGGTTACAATTATTCAAAGTGTACAATAACATTTGTGACCTTATAAATGTATTTATTTTTCTTTAAATTCAGATTAATTCATTTATATGCCTATCGAATGATGCAATTGAATTGGGGAATGAATGATCTTTGTCTTCGATCATCATCACTTATCTCAAGCCACTTGAAAGAATTTTGTATGATTATATTCCTGATAATTGTCATGTATCTTTGTTGTTTCTAATACTTCTGTTCAAACAGTCCTGTTAACGTCTTTTAGAGAGTTAGTTTTTCGCGGGACGGGGTCGCATACCTCAATCCCAGCCCTCATCTTTAATACGGGCTTGGGACCGGCAGTAGCCTCAAAGGGTCTACAGGTAGACTTTAATATTTATTATGTCTTGTATAGAAAGAATTCATGGGTAAAAAATGTCAGGTATAAAGTGAAACCTTCAGGATTGTCTTTTACACTTGTGAGATGTTTCAACATAGACCAAAGATGTTCGGTGAATGATTTCCAAATTAAGTAGAGACCTTCGCTAAAGTTTTGTTCTAATTCAAATACTTTTTGTAGAAAGCAATCTTTCCCCACTGATCATCGTGCTTTCAGTTAACGTATGTTTTTATTGTATTCTATAGAACAGTGTCATAAATTGGATGACATTATTTAGATGATTGTTAAGACAGTTATTATCTCTGTAGTTTGTGACGCGGGACTTGAAATCTTTGACTTTAGCATTTGATAGAGTTCTGGATCTGTGTTGTCGAACTGTCACAAACTAGGATAAGACTGAAAAAGTTAGGAAACTTGAATATATTTAGTGAATTTTGGTATTTTATAGGTTTTCCTTATATCTATCTGTCTATAATTCATCATTCTAAAGAAGCTTAATTTTGCCATGTAGATCCTTAAGAGGAACGAAAACTTGGTTTATGATTAAGGTTTTTATCAGATCATATGTATTCCTAAAAAGGTTTTCCTCACACTTGACATAATATTCTTGTGAAACTGTTTCATAAAGGAATAATCTGAAAACAGTAACGACGAAAATCCTAATATTTTCAACTAGGGATACAACACACGATTTCTTATAGCTGTATGTATTTGCAATGATATTGTGTGGTTCAGAGTCATTTTCAACGAGCGAAAAAGAAATGATTAAATAATGATAATCATAGATTCTACATACGAAGAAGTTAAGATATTGTTGAATTTTCGTTGTGTATTAGCAAATTGTGACTTATTTACCAAGTTAGAACTTTTTTACAATAATTTTTAGCTACAGTTGTTACGTAATGACTAACAGTGTTATCTATCTGTTCACGTTTAGTTAAATGAAATGTGATTCCAGCGTGATTCTTACTGATTTAAAGAGATTTCCTTTGTTTAATGAGATCAATCCACGATAAACAGACGTAAACACAGAATTATCTTCAATATATCATCCGTACAACATTTGAAACTTTGCGAAAACTCTTTATGAGAATGGATTGTTTAAAAACTAAATTTTAAATTCTTAGTCGGTCATTCAGTGATTGTTATCTTCGGAAATCTATTCATTTCAACTTTTGAGGTGAGAGGGGGATTATCTTCGCTGTTATTTCAGTATAGAAGCCTGAGTATTGACTTTATTTTTTAAATTGATTTAGCTGTCATAACAAAGTCAATTTGTGTCGTTTATAAAAAGACTATTTGGCTACTTTTTTTTCAACTTATGATCTAAATCAGTTTATATTCACAAAAAAATTAAATACGTTGTTTCCAAATATTTTATTTTTCTTCAACTATTTGTTGACTCTATTCACAATGCTCACAGTAAAATGCTAACTAAAGGATTGTCAAGACGAAAACTGGTATTAATTTACGATTAGAGTTTAACCGTACAGAAGTTAAAAGTTTGAAATGTTTCTATATGAATCATAATAATAATTAATGCTTTGCCTAATACCTAGTTTCGAATGTGCTGATGACAAACTCAAAAAGACGTATAAATGATTTCAATACATTGTTTTTGAAATACATTTAGCCGGGAGTGATTAATAAAAGAGTATTCAAAAAAGCCAATAGAGGGAAGATCGGTATACACTGGACAGCCAGGATACATCTTGACGATCTGGCTCTTCTATCGCACACGCAACAACGAATGCAAGAGAAGACGACCAGTGTAGTAGCAACCTCAACAGAAGCAGGTCTCAATAAACATAAAGGGAAAAGCAAGATTCACCTATACAACACAATTTGCACCAACCAAATCAAACTTGACGCAGATGCTTTGTAGGACGTAAAATCCCTTGAACACCTGGGCAGTATCATTGACGAGCAAGGTGGGTCTGAAGCAGATGCGAAGGCGCAGATCGACAAAACAAGGTCTGCATTTTTACAGTCAAACAACACCTAGAACTCGGAATACCTATCACCAAACATCAAAGTCAGAAATTCCAGTACAAATGTCGAGAGAGTCCTACTGTATGGGGCGGAAACTTGGAGAACTACGAAAGCCATCGTTCAGAAGGTGTAAATATTTATTAACAGTTGTCTACATAAAATACGTTGGATCCATTGTTCAGACACCATCAGCAACAACCTAATGTGGGAGAGAGCGAACCAGATTTCAGGGGAAGAAGAAATGAGGAAGAGGGACCCAACTGTGTCACTAGACAAGCCCTCACTTAGAACCCTCAGTGTAAAAGGAAAAAAGGAAGGCTAAGAAGCAGATTACGCCTAGAAATGGAGACAGACATGAGAAGAAATGAAATTGGACGGAACTGTAAAGGGAAGCTCAGGACAGAGTAGGTCGGTTTATAGGCGTAAGTAAGTAAGTAATTAAATAAAACAGCCTATAACAAGTCTACCAAATTATAAATATTACTTCTTACATGTAATAAACTGTTATTCTCCGTTTTGTAGAATTAACATTATTCTACATTAACTAGATAGAAACAGTGTTACTATGTGTCTTAAATTAAAGATGCTGGTATAACATATACTATTCGCTATTCATTTCAAACACCTAAAGATTTCAGTAATTTTGATACGCCAAACTTTTTCATTGCTAATATATTGCGCTTGATATACGCGCTTCCAAATAGAAATATGGTAAAAGTTGTATGGTATCCGCTCAGTTGGAAGAAAGTTTTTCTACAAATTATCGTATACTGAGAAATAAATAAAACTGTAAGGAATCGAATAACTGTTTTCATTTCCACTTCCTCAGAAGTGAGTATACACGATGCAAAACAGAATCGAAGCTATGTCAATTAACTATCAGTTAAATGAAACACTTCAAGTGAGGAACAATAACTTATGGATGATCAAACTGATACCATCTAAAATTACAATGCATCAATCAGGTTAGACCTAAATTGCTAAAACAGTGTGAAATAAGTACCAATTAAAATGTGATACGTATCCCAGAAATCAGTCATATATTATAGAAATCAGTAGCTATAATGTGTACTACAGTTCATAAGATATTAAAAATTGTTGATAAATTCCTTCGTCCCACTCATACGACCGATGGAAATGAAATTATTCAGTCAAAGAAATAATAACAAAATCCAGATCTAGTTTACTAATATTACCAGCTAAATTGAACAAGTAGCCTGTTATTGTTTTATGATTATGGTTAGAACTTTTTGTAGCAAAAAACTCTTTGCATTTACACAGTTAAATGATTTTAGAAGTAAATTTGTTATTTCAATACAAAAATATATATTAACGAATTAAATATATTTTTTTATTGTTTCGATTGCTTGATAAACAAATATAAGTGCATGGCTTTTTTTGTTCAATGAAATATCTTGAATGATTCGCTAAACGAAAATTCGACATTCACTATATTTTAATGTAAAATATTTTCATTAACATATACAGCTAAAGTCTGATGACTATGTTTTTTATTAATAAGTTTAAGGAAACCACTTTCTTTATTTCGTTATAAAATTATACTCTACTTTTTTTTGATAAAATATACTTCAATTAGAATTTTTCTTTCTCTACCATATAAAACTAAATTTTTTCAAGAAAATAAACTCAGTTAATTTGAATGACAAAAAATTTTTTATTAAAAATAAAAGCCAAAGAGCCAATTAACAAACTTGTATCATGTTTTTTTGGAAAAAAAATATAAAACTTTTAAAATGTATTATTCTTTCATCTAGAAAAATATAATTTTTTTTCATAAATTCTCATGTAATTAAACAAAATTAAATGGTCGCAGCTTTCTCAATTCACAAAAAAAACTGAACAACCTAACTAACAGTAGACAATTAATAATAATAGGTGTGAATGGAAGAAAAAAATGCCTGTTCTCTAGTTCAAATTGAAATAAAAATTTCTTTAAAATACAATTAAAATTTGGCTGAAATGTTTTCACCTTCAACAACAACAACAAAAAAAACACCCTAAAGCAATGTGAATAAAAAGATCTTGAGGTAAACGCTTGCTTGAAAAGAAGATAAGCAATTTCCATTTTGTACATATGTTTTTTTTGATAACGCAAGCGTTAAATTTTTAAAATATTATTATTTTTTAAAATACATGTACCACACTTCCATGTCTGAATGCAAAAGTGTTAAAACAAGCAGAAAATTAAATTTTCTGTATCATTTCAGATCATATATAGATTCGATACAAATAACAATCTATTCGTATTTGTATTTTGCCTGTAAGATTGCGAATTGAAATCTCATATAGACATTGGACTTATGGATTAATCTAATTTGTAGATTTTGGGTTTATTTTATGTGTGATTTATTTCAGCTATGTAGGTTGTCCAACTTATAAATTAAATAATGAAATCAATAAACAAATAATGAAATAAATTATTCTGTGACTATGCATTTTACCCATATGAAAAGATATAAAGATATATCTCAGTGAAATCATCAACCAATCAATTTCATTCTATCATTAGAAACATGAAAACGCTGAACTGGCGTTTCATCCTGGCATGGAATTCAGCAGTCACAATTCAGCACATCCACGACACTCGCACATAGGAATTGATTATAAGACTTTCGGTCACATGCATGAGCGCTTAACCTCTACACCACTGAGCTGGCATCCGACAGTAATAATGTCTAACTTCAATCAATCCACGATCTTGTCTCACTTCATCTTCAGTCTTCGGTAACTGCCTACACCCGACAGCCTTGAGCTCCACTGGACATGCTAATTTTCATGACATGGTTGTGGAGATTGTTGGTCTTAACATTGATTGATTCATGATTTCAATGAAATTCAACAATGCACGCAACCGTAATCATAAAACTACAAAATGTGATAATTATCTTTAGTCATTAGGAAGCTTATTAAACTTAGATCTACAATCGGTTGACTCATTAGTTTGGATAATTATAATTCAGCTTATAAATTAGATACGTACTTTTATAGTAGATTTCGATCACTGATATTGAGATTATGTACACGTTCATTCATACTACTACTTGTAACTTGATAACGATGCAGAAAGATCGGCATATTAGTTTAGTTTGTCAATTATTTTGATTTAATGGCGAAGACGTTAATCTCATGGTAAGAGCTTAATTAAATCGGTTAAGACATCTTATAAACAATAATTCACTAATTATTTATACATCACATGAATTCTTGTTTTATTGATCAGAGACCGTGGAACTCTTCAAAAATCAAACTGTTATTCTTCCAAGTCTTTCCTCCAACCACACACAATTTTTTCAATGTGTTAACATAATTTTATGACTTTTTTCACTAGTACAGTGAACAAACAATCATAAAACACAAGGGACCGCATAAGTCCAATGTTTAGATCGGTCGGTGAAAATTCATTTAAACTGATTATTTGAATTTTCCTACTGATCTTTAGGACTGCAATTGATCAGTCACTTTGGCATATGTACATCAGGCTAGGATTGTCTTGACTCTATCTTTAAATTACAAGCATTATCAAAATAGATTCAGGTTGGCTTGCAGTGAAATTCAGAACTCAAATTTTGCCTTATTTGAGACTCTTCAGCTGGATCTACCTGCACAATAGAGTTGATGTCCACCACATGACTCAAATCCAGAACTATTCATTTCAAACTTCATCGCGACATCCGATTAGCTACTGAGTTTTGATTGCTGTTGGCATGTGCAACAGATGTATATTTGCCTTAGTAACTGATTAATTGTAGTCTTAACGTCAATGCGAAGATTCAAATAACTAATATAAATGAATATAAATGAACTTAGTCAATCTCAACTCAATCTCTAATTGGATATCATGATGACGTTTGCAGTGGATGGTTTTGGTTTCGAGTCATGTAGTAGAAATCGACTATAGTATGCATGTACATTTAGCTAAACAGTCTCAAATAAGATGAATCATGCCTACTGGATTCTACTGCTACTCATTAGTCATCTATGCTAGTCAGGGAAAATGTTGTTTACTTTGAAAGGTGTCATATATATAAATATAACTATATATATATATATATATATATATATATATATATATATATATAACTGATTTTCTATACTTAAAAATGATCTTTGCTAAGTAAATGATTTTATTATCTGTCAAACAGCAATTTCATTATGAACTACCATTTGTTTGTTTTACATAGTGAACATAATTTATCATTTCCTTATATATTTTTTCATCTACTTTGATTCATTTCAAAAGCACAAAAGTATATGTAACATGGATTACTAGGATACTTAACTTCTGTTTACATTATCCTTCTTTTGATTAACTAATAATAACAGTGTGATATGACTGAACAAGCATTGATGTAACACCAGTAATTTTATTGTCAGTACAAACATGAAACTTTGGTTTGAAAACCTTTCAAAATAGGGCTTTGATGTAGAAACCTACAGCATTTCAGTGATCCAATTATACCATAAATTAATTTTTATTCAATTGATATTTCATAGTACCGTTTATGGGTTAGGCTATTTAAATTGGAAAAAAGAAATATGAACTGGAATTTTCACACAATAGCAAGTGGGCAACATTGGCATTATAGCTTGATTAGCTCATCAACCAATCACACTTTATTACTAATCTCTTACATTTAACCAATAAAGTATGACTTAGGATTCCACCAATCACACATTTCTCCGTTGGTATTACTTATGTATATATAAAGTGCGTAATAATTCCATTAAATTAACATTATTACTGCCAAAACTAAGATAGTGAATCTATTATTCATTAAGTCATACATAAATGCATCTGAAACTGTCAGTAGAATTTAAATGCACAAGACATGTCTATTAGAATTTATTATTATACTATTCATCAAACTGATTAATGCAGAACATCAAGATCACATCATTTATTGGGATGCTAGTAACTTGAAGTAAGTTTCAAACTGCAATTCCGTTCATGCCATTTCAAAACTTTTGGATTTATAATAGTTGTTTTTTTTTCGTTTATGTACACCAACAATCAGATTTCAGCAAGATCTAAAACTTTGCTTATTACCTTAGTTAGCTAAAATATATACTGTAATGTAATTAGAAATGATCAGTTGAGGACAAGTGAACAGAAATCTCAGGCTTTAAATAAATCATTTAATCATGAAAGTATATAGCAATAATACTTTTCACGGAGAAAATTCATTGACCGGAAGACTGAAATATCTAATGCTATAAATGAAACCCTATTTTCCATAAATCAATAGAAATCTTTGGTTAGTTACCGTATATTTTTTTCATGAATATCAATTTCATGCCGATTATTCTATGAAAAATTATTAGACGATATTACATTTGACTGCTAAGCTCAAATTACTTAAATTAATCCACCTTTTAAACTGTATGTGAGAATCAGTCGGCAGTGCTATTTATCACTGAAAATAACAGAAAAAACTACTACTGATGAAGTAGCTTACAAATTAATAATTCAAAAGCAAGTCAATTAGGTGAAACAATAACTGGTTGTATATGACTGCTTAAATAAAATTATCATATTTTTATTTTACTATATATATATATATATATATATATATATATATGCGACATTTTAAAAACTTGTTCAACCGTAATATAAGAAAAATAAATACCATTATGATTATCGATTTAGAGAAAAACTTGAGTATTTTATAATACCAAGCAGTTATTCATTTACTAAAATCAAGTGCAAGGTACATATATTACTAGTAATATATAAACAATATTATTTACATTTCAACATCTTAGTTTATTTTACTACCACAGTGTCTTCTCAATGAAGACGTTAGATACTAGCTAGAAGAAGAATCAGGACGCACTCTAAGTCCTGTTTGATATTCTTTAGCTGGATACTCATGGATCTTAATGTTGCTGTTTACAGGGAAACTCGAAGCCGTTTCCTTTTGATTAGACATCTATGCATTACTCAATGTTCTACAGAATTTAGTCAATCGCCGGATTTTGTGGTGGGTGTGAAATATTTGGAGTTCATATTTTCTTGTTGCTGAAGTTGAATAAGTCAATCAAATAGTCTTAATCGACATTTGTACACCCTGTGTGAATTACCAAAATAACAAAATCGAGGCTACAGATTTGCCAACAGGAACTGATCAAATGCGGTCCTTAGAATCAACAACAGAAAAAAATAAACCCTTTAGAATAAACGCATTTTTTGTCCGTTTTCTGAAATAAAAATGAAATATATGATTTTCAATTGAAGATAGTCAAACTGGAGTTTTTTTGAATAAACGACTTTCAATTGTTCTGAATTTATTTTAATCAATCAATATTAAACCTACACATCATGAGATGTTCAGAACATCAATTAGATTTGTAGTTTAAAAGCTTTTGGCTGTTTCAGCTCAATAGCCAATAATTTAAACTATCACGGTAAAATACATGTAGTTCGTGGATATATCAGCACTTACATAGATTTTCCACGTGCTCTTCACCACGATCTGGGGGGGCAAACAAGTACCAACAAACTGGAAAGAGCGATGCAACGTCAAGATACTAAAGAAAGATCTCAGCAAATGTGAGAACTACAGAGACATCACTTTGCTATTAGGACCAACAGAGTTGTTAAACTGAATTAATGATGAGAAAAAGCAAAGGAAACATAGGATAGCTCGAATACAGCTAGATGATTTGGACTTCGCAGATGATCTTCTATCTCATAGGCAGTAGCGAATGCCGATGAAGATGACAAGTGTAGCAGCCACTTCTGCAACAGTAAGTTTCAACATAAGAAGCGAAAATGCAGGATTTTCCGAAACCACACAACATACACCAACCAATCAAACTTAATAGAGAAGCAGGGCCAGAATTTCTACAGTCAAAGAGCATCTGGAACTCAAAAAAAACCATCACTTAACACCAAAGTCACAGCTTTCAACACAAACGTCAGAACACTTCTACTGCATGGAGTTGAAACTTGAAGAATTACGTGAGCCATCACCGGAAAGGGACAAGCATTTACAATTTACAGTGTGCACACAAGATACTACGTATCCATTGACCAGACGTCATTAGCAAAAATCTACGGTGGGAGAGGATAAACTAGCTGTCAGTTGAGGAAGATGTTAGGAAGAATGCTGGAAGTGTGTCAGACACTTTTCACGGAAATGCCAAAACTGCGTCAGATTAGTCTTAATATGGATACTTCATGGCTACAGGAAAAAAGGAAGATAAAATAACTCATTGCATCGGGAATAGAAGACAAGCATAATAAAGTGAGTAGAACTTGGAAAAAATCAATAAAGAAAGACTAGAACAGAGTCGACTCGGGGCACCTGTTCCCCTAAGATTAACAGACGGAAACATTTATAAATAAAGGAAAAATAACTTAAAAGTCTGTTTCCTTATTCAGAGCAAATATAAAATAGACATTATCAGCATAGAATAGAAATCTATGGCAACGAATATATTTGAATCAGTAACAAACCTAAAAAATCAAAAAATCCATTTTGTATTGTATAATGATTATAAAAATTTCAACTTTGAAGAAAGCTTTTTACCGATGATTATCCGAAATGAATTGATTTGAGAAATTTGAACTGTGATGTGTATGTGTAAATGCTGTAATATCAATATCAATATTTTCTTTTATCTACATAACAAATGTAGAGATGATTGTATATTGTGTTTATGGTGGACAAGATAAACAAACCTTAAATTATGAACACAAGATTTATTTATTTTTTTTTTTACAATAAATCGTTTCCATGGTAAACTTGTTTTTACAGTTTTTTGCTAAAGTTTATGTATCCTGATAATAGTGAAGTTATGAAAAAAATAAAATAAAATTTAGTTAGTTTTACTTCAATTATTTATCTGATAATGTGGTCAATACAGGAATAGAAAATTCTGTTTACATGAACTTGAGTTACGTATGAAAGATGAAATAATAATTCACAAAAAGTACATTTGAAGTTATTTTTGGATACAAATAAAATATTTTATGAAATAATAAAAAAGGCAATCAAGTAATTTGACAGACAATAATTTTCAATAATTTTGTACAGGAATACTTTCTCATCTATTAAATGGTTTATCGCCTTGGATCTACACAACTGCTAACGAAAGGTGCAAAGAAAGCACATATAGTTAGATGTTGTACAATGTGATTTGAATAAACTTAGTTGTATCAAGTTATCTTTGAAAAAAAAATGAGAAATATCTGTTTCAAATTCGATAATGATTCTTATTCATGCTTATGATACTTAATTTACGCTAGTTTTTGAAACTATGAGAACATACTAATCTGCAATAAAATATTCTCAAAGTCCAGACATTTTGAGCTTCCGTGAATATCCTCTTTAATTTTGATTGATTGAATAAGTATTTAGTGAAAATAGATGCAGATGATAAGACTTTCATGACTATTTACTATTTACTCACGAGAAAATCAAACCCATTTGTGTTTTTTTACATATTTAAAGTATAATTTGAGTTTCTCATCTTTTAAATGTCTACTTCATGTCTACTTATACATTCGAAATAATAAGTTGTTGTATTAGTAGACGAACTTATCATTGTAGAAAAAAATATCCCCTTTTTTCCATTGGGAAATTAAAATTTTATCTAATTTGGCTCTAAAATACTGATTACCTTTATTTTGTGAATATTAATTAATGCGGCTGATTAATGTTCTGTGAAAAAAAACTTGTGCGTAAGTGAGAAAAAAAGAAAAGTATTTTTATAAATTGAAATAAACCAATGTGATTTCTTGTTTTATGTGCATGGTACTGACTTCCAACATGGTGGGAAGTTCTTGTGATGATCTCTAATATTGACAATATCCAAGTACATAGAATAAGGATTTAAAAACAAGTTTATAATTATCAGTTACTTAAATATCAGCCGTTGAGTAGTATCAGCAAAGGCACGTTCTGTGCCTATAATCATAGTCAAAACATTTCGACTTATGTAAAACAAAAGATACATGATCATCTATGCCATATGAATATTTGACTACAACCTATTTTTGCTTACATTATTCATAGTTGTCGCAATCCTATTTCTCTGCAGAAAACTGAGTATGTGAAATTATTTGACAAATACCAAGCGCTAACTTGCTAACAAGTACAATGCACAATCAGAATTATACAGTCTATTTACCAAGTAGCAATTTATAAATTTTTCATAAACAACTAAGTTTTGAACAATTAAATGTGAATGCTGGAATTTCACAGGCTCTATTGATCAGTTGGTCAATAACACTACTTTTACGTATGGGTTGCAGATTAATTTCATGGTTACCCATTAAATGATTGAGCAAAAATAGGTTTAATAATGTGATGAAACCATGCGACTATATAGAAATTAATAAAATCATGGTCTGAAGGCAGGATCACTTTCACGAATCAATTTAACAATGTGAATACTGATCTAATCGACTCTACATCACTATATTACTTCTTTTTGATGTTGGCTAAGAGGTAATTTATCTTGATACAACACTAGATTAGGTTGGTCTCATTCTGAGATTAAGTATTGTTTCACTCAAAACCGTAATCAATTATCAGTCAATATGAAATCCATGTTCATGGCTTTTTCTGAACGTATATCAATTATGTCACATCTGACTGACTATAAAAGTTTAACAGGTCATATTATTAACTCTTATTTCTCCAAAGTTACAGTTATGGCCACTATCAAGATTTCCTTAAAGAAATGATGAAGGAGAGCTTTATTCGTCTTGTTTATACATTCTCAGAAATAGTTAATTCATATGAAACATTTAATAATTTTCCGAAAATGCCCTATTTGTATTCTCATCTATAAACTACTCAATATAAACCCTTATTATTATTATTATTATTATTATTATTATCTGTCATGGTATATTACATTTATATGTGATAAAACATTTATGAACATCGACCATTCAGGCTTGTGAACAGGTAAATCACTGGCAAATGCTTACAAAGCAGTTCATGTACTCGTATCTAATTAATAATACCAATAATCTCTGAGAAATCCATGTATCATTGTAACACGATACTTATCTTCTAATGTACTTCATATTATCCTGTCTAACTTCAGAAGTGAAGCTATTTGAATACAACGAACATTAACATATCCCTATTGAGTCAAAATATGTTTAAAAACTTTTTTTTTCGTTAAATATCGATAGCGGTCAAATGAACAAATAAAAGCACTTCAAATAAGACATTTATGCGCCAAAATTTATCAGAATATACCTATTTTTTTAATTTTCAACTTGTAAAGAATATCGTATTATGTTCAAACATTTTAAAGCATTACAAGATGTTGCTCTAGAGCCCTTCATTAATATTATACAGTGTTTTATATCATAGGTGTTTGAGGTTATATTTCCTGTAGAGTTATGCATAAAACTAGATATTCCGTCTGCAAATTCTATTAATGCTTATGTCAGTTAATTACTAAGGATTATTGTTGTAAATGATGCGAGAATATGACACTAAATAATCATAGTTGAAAAAGGGACAGAACGTTCAGACAGAACTGTACAACAAATATCAAGGTCAACAAGTGTCTAACTTACGAGCATCAATGTTGATAAATCTAATCATATTTAAAACACAGATATCTGAATGAAGAACGCTCTTTTTGACAAATTCTTATCTTAATCTAGACTTATATATCCAAATAATCGATTATAAAGAATAACCAAGTTTTAATAAACATGTCTTCATCCAAATGTAAAGGGATTTTTTTAAGACCATCTGCTAGTTTTGTTCATACGGTGTATATTAAGAATGAAATATCTAAATAGAACGAGTCCCTTTAGCTGATTCAACAGCGTTCCAATTAATCTTTTTGTATAAGTAAACCTTGTTATAGTGTAGGAGTACATAGAGATTATTTCAATAATGACTTGATGTAACTATTAATAAATACCATAGATTAAAGGGGAATTTTTTTCATCTTCAACAAGGGAACGAATAATTTTAAAAATCAGTTTATGTTTAAATGATATATTTGCCCTAACGTTAGTGTATTTTAAGAACAATTATTTAAATTGCGGAATCCGTTAGGAATTTATGATTAACAGTTATAGCTACCTGAAGACAAGTATTCAATAAATAATCACTTTCCAGGTTATAAGTTTAATAACCATTAAGAAGTATTAGTACTCCCTGAAAGAAAAGAAACTCAGAAATCATCATACTATGATGACTTTATAGTTTATTTATTTTCCAAGTAATCAATATTCTTACTTAAACACTAAAACTAACATTGTTTATTCATATTCGGTGTAAAACAGTAGTCCAAATAGATGTACAACTCGATGCATTTCATTAAGGTGACGTTAGTATTCTAAACACTAGACGAACGAACAATTAAGCTCTTTTATAAATAAAAAGATAGAACATGCGTATGTCTAATAGAAGTGGTGATTTCTAATAAATAAATGAATTATCACTGAAAGTCAAACTGTCTTATTCAATAATTGTTAGTCAAATAGATGCTGACCGCATTAAAACCAAATTGAGTTAAAACAGTGTATTTTTTTCAAAGGTAAAATGCAATTTAGTTGCTTGTTTGATTATGCTTATAGCTTAGAATATTGTAACTAAAAATTTCCTAAATAATCATATGAAAGTAGTAGTATGAAAATGAATTATAGTTAACATAAAACTACAGAAAGAGGGAAACAAATATTCACAAGCTCTTCAGATTTTCAGCTCATTAAGAATAATTTTTACGAGAGTAAATATTTGATTGAAATACGTGTAATCTAATACAATAAATTTGTTGAGTCTAGGTTATTCACATTTTCAAAAGCTTATCTATTAGGAATCTGATGTGCTTTGAATGATTTCAACAACAAAAAATAAACTTCCTGAAAAACATTTGAACATTGATATTATCTTTCAACATTTGAATTTTTTGTCCAAAATTATATAATATTGAGAAAGAAATAATTAAATTTTCCCACTGAGTAATTTTATAACTCTAGTCGAGAAAAACGTATTTACCAGCGCAAAAGAATATTGATTTCTTAATTAAAATCTTTTCTCTACTGTCACATTTTGTGAATCACTTCTGAAATTACTTTATTTCAATAATTCTTCAATAATATTGTTTTATTTTCATACAGATATAAAGAGACCTATGATGAATTGTATGTCAATGAGGGAGATAATTTGGTTTTCATCTGTTCATCGAATGAAGCACACGTAAGAAATCTTTACTGGGTAAGTCTGTTTGTTGATATTTTGAAAAAATCAGAAAGATACAGGTAATCCCAATTAAAGATTAAAATCATATCATGAATCGTTTTGTCCTACTTAGAAAGTAAGACATTATTGTACCAGTTTAAAATAATACCTGAATAGAATAAAGACATTATGTGAAATATAAATCACTGTGTCTTCCTAACAGCTTGAAAGGGGCAGTAATGTTAGTCGATATTTCACAGCTGATTATGTGTTTAAAGGGAAATGCAAAACCTGATCCAAGTGATCATTCGATCTGAAAAAGTTCCAAAGCGACTGAGTTGACTGAATCGGTAACTCAGTTGCTCAATCACGAGTTATCCTAATGAATGAATCTAGGAGCTTCAGTCATGAAACTGATTTATTCAATCATTAATCGTAAATCTGTGTATTCGCTTCAACTTTGTGCTCAACTAAACTATGGGCCACTATTAGACGAATGAAATATCAAGTTAATTTACCATACAAACATTTCTCTCAGTATCTCACTAAGCTCCCTATATTCAAAAAGTCCCTCCGTTTTAATTATATAAACAATGTTAACAGATCACGTAACTATGGGGATTATTCAGGTGATTCCTTCAAGCATTTATGATCACTCGAATGATTGATTGATATAATGTTTATACATAAAACTCTCCAGAGTCAAGCCTAATAGAAATCAATCTCAGGGAATAGCTTAAAGTTTCTAACTGATTTTTACGTATAAAGATAGTTCAAGGAATCGGAACAAGAGAATGTAATTGAAAAACATGCAACCAAATATAGGCAATCGTTTTTTTTCTTTACCAATTATTGATTATTCAATAGTGAAAATGAATGCCTGTAAATCGGAAAAGGTTGGTCAAAATTTAATAATTAAAATCATGAACGAGATAATTCAAATCTTGATTAATAATAATTTAAATGGTAATGAATGTTTGTTTGGTGATAAGATTTTCAGTGTTTCTCTTGATAGTTGTCACACAGTTACAAACAACTTGGAAAAACAAAATGTTGTGAATAATTATTTCTTATTTAAAAACCAGATAAAAGTTTCATAAAAAACTTCATTGGAAATTTCATTGTTCTTAACTCTGCTTACAAACTCCGACTTTATGTCAATTGCGTGAAAGTGTATTCGCGCTCATATTATATTTGCATGGAATGTCAGAATTATTTCAAAGTTCCATGAATGGGTACTTGCAATACAAATAATTCGAAGTGATTATCTATGAAAAAATAAGGTACAATTTTTTTTTAAGTAATGTTTAAGTGTAATAAACTCACTTTCACATTTAGAAAAAAATACCAATTAACTTCTTCATTCAAGCATTATGTACACTTTAAAAAAGAAGAAACAACCAATCAACTAACAGGCAAACCTATTTTTCAAATTACCATATAAAATAAATGTTTATATTAGGACTAGTATGAAGTGAACAATGAATAAAAACAGTGAAAAATCACTACTTCCCGGCAAACCATTTAAAAACCTACATTTACTTTCAACCACTATTATGCGTATATTTTCCAGCAGAGTTTAGAGATGACATATAACTGCATATTTCCAGTTTATTAATCATTTAAAATAGAGTTTTGAAGTATAAGATTATGATAAATTGATATTTTAAAAAGTACGTATTAGTTCTCAGATCCATTTCTACAATTTTCGTCTTACTACTGAAGCTATTTAGTTGCGATTCAATGCGAAAGATCAAGCTAAAAATATTAGAGTTTGACAGTTTCATAGTCCCTTCATGTATTTATGGTTGTTCTTACATGAATAGGCCATGTAAATATGCGCTTCAAAAGAAATTGTCCTAATTATAAATATAGTGAAAAGAGAAATGATGTAACTTCAAAACCGATGAAAAGGTTATCACATAGTTGAGACGGATTAAAGACAACAAGGATTTTGATTTTTCAGAAACTCAATATTCTCATGACTCCGGTTTTGGTTGTAAAAATGTTCGTACTGATTTTTCCATTGAAATAATATGAAAAGACATAAATCAGAATAAATTTTTGCGATCAAATTGTCACGATCAAATAAATGCCTAGCTCGCATTTAATGTTTTAATAAGTTTATTACAGGAAGTGATTGAACATAGACAATGAAAAACAGTAGAAATAAAATGCAAAAAATTAGTAAATTTATTATCATTCTGACTTTCGACAGGAAAAAGATTTAGAAATGTTTCGGAATAACTGAAAAACTATATCTTCTCTTATTAACAAACCTACCGGGTGTTTCAACAAAACATCAGAGAATAATGACATTGTAATGCTTTTCATAAATGAATCGGAAAGAAAGTCGAATCACATAAAATATAGGAATATTTTAATCTGATACAGTCAAAATACTAATCAATCTTATTTCGTTCTACCAATAAATAATTGAGGGAAGCTTTTGAGTTTCTTGTTTTTTACCCTACTGCAAATTGTTATCGGATTGCTTGTGGTTATTTAATTGCAATAGAGAATAGTTAAATGTTAATTAAATCTCATTTGGTTAAAAGAAATCTGATTTAGCAACTCTAATATTACTTATCATTCGGAAGTATGTGATTGACACCATCAATAGATTTTACCAGTATTTTTCATTTTTATGGAGCTATTGTGTGATTATGGTGGTATCAATGAGTATTTAGACGTTTTCATTATGCAAAAGAAACTTTTAAAAAACCTATGCTATAAATCGAACAAACCCTGAAGCCTTAAAAATAGTAAACTAACATTCATAACTGCAGCCATCCTTCTTGACCAGTGTGAATAATAAATACATTCTGAAAACAAAGATTAGCTTAAAACACGACGAATGACTGACAATATACTTATCCAATTAACTTGTTTACAGGACATGGAAACTTTTAATTTGTATTTGAATGAATAGTCATTAGTTGTTTGGTGGTCTTCATTGTCGAATTTGAATATTTATTCAGTAACTCACAATAAATTCACAGTTGTACTAATTTAGAATAACATGTTTGAAAGCAAACATTCTCTGCTATTCCCTATTATATATATTCCAAAAGTTGAATAACTCAGTTAAATCTTCATAACACTGTTGATTTTGGTGAGATAGCTCACATGAACCATATATTGCAACAGACAATATTTCCTACTTAGACTGTATAAAGTTTGTCTTATGGTTGAAAAGTTTAGGTAACTATAATATCCAAGTAGAGTATGTCTGTTACATTTTATTGAGTCAATTGTATGGGATAGGTTAGAACAGTTTATTGAATAGCCAAAACCCAATAGTTTGTTACATTTCCTGTAAGATTCTATAATATATTATTGAACAAAATTATCCCAAAAACAACTATTTAACTTCACATTGTTGATTGATTTTATGTATAGCTTAATGCATTCAATGTTGAGTGAATGAATAACATTCTCATAAATCAGTTAACTTTTGATTGCAAATTCACTTGTTTTAAAACTGCGTTAAAAACACGAATCATGATTTTACAGTTACAACATCTTGTAAGATAAATGAACGTGTAGAATATTTTGTATTGAAATCACACAAAATGAATTCATGTAAACCATTAGTATTCGCTTTTCATTTATTATTATTTAAACTATTCAACATTCATGAAATTCAGGAAGAAAACATCAGTTCTCGTTATACTCAATCTAGAGTTCCACCTAATTATTAAGTAGTAGATATAATGTCAAATTTAATCTTTAGTCAATCTTTATAAATTTAAGCCAACTGAAAATGCAAAGCAGATAATACAAAAGGCGATAAATTTTTGCAATTTTCTTTTCTCACAAACAGTAAATAACTTTGTGGAGAAAGTGTTGAACGGAATAACACATGAATAATTATTGATCATTTTTTTAGATTTCATTTCTATCTTCATTTATTCATGTATGAACTTACTACGAATAATACAGTTTTATTGGGGAAAAAAAATTATTTTAATAAGTGGTTTCAGTTTTCGTATCAGTTTTCATGTGCTCAGTTAATTAATTTGCAGTTCAAGTTTTCAAAATATATCTGATACCACTATGTACCTCTGTCAGGATAGAAATGATCAGTTTGAGCATTTTTTTTATCGCTCTATAGTTCTTTCAGTGCTGCTGAACTGCCGAAGGTCCTGGGTTCGAATCCTGCGGGGTGCAGGAGTCGTGGATGCGCACTGCTGAGGAGTCCCATACCAGGACGAAACGGTTTTCCAGTGCTTCGAGGTTTCTAATGGTGGTCTAACATTGATCGGTTCATGGTTTCATAATTCATAATCTTGGTTTAAGGTATTTTTCAACGATTGTTCAATTTTTTGTAGTTTACATCACAGATCGACTTTAATCAAACAACTGTTAAAAACTAGAAAGAGATGGACTGCTGTTTCAACTTGACTGAATCCCGTTTGTCAAAGCCTTTCACCAAAGCTGAACAAATTACCTCCCAAAATTGGTCACAAATTCGTAAATGATTCATAATATTTGATTACTTGAAATAAGGTTTCTCCAAATTTATTGAACACTTGAACAGTAACTAATTCTGAATTTTATTGAATAAAGTTTACTTCGATTTATCAATTATTTCAGTGCTTTATTTTTGTTTCCTTCTCAATAGACAAAAGATCCTCGAGTACAAATGAGATGCAACAAAACGATATCAATAAAATTCATTAAACTATTAGATTGCTTTAGTAAGAAGTCATTGAATGAATTTATACTTAAAGTCAGTCGATTCCCAGAAATCACATCACTGCCTAGTTTTGATTACAATACACCTGTACATTTTATAGGTGAGCACAGTTTTTTTTTTAATTTGATCAGTTATATATGATTTTCTAAATATACTTAAAACGTCTTGTTTATCAATAAAACTAATACGATGAAATTATAAATTATATTTTCTCATTCTTTCTATAACCAAATTGTATCAACGAATTAGATCAATAACATTTTCTGGCTTATAAAACGTCTAATAGATTATGAATTCATTTGTTTGATTGTTTGAATCTTCCCATTGATGTTTAGGACTGCTATTGGTCAGTCTCTTCGGTACATGTGCATCCCGCGCGGCTTGACTTGATATTGCCTTCATGTGGCAAGCATTATTAGCAGAGGTGAATAGTGGCGTTTCGTCCTGTTTGGGACTTGTCAGATGGATATACCTGCATCTCAGAGTAGATGTTCATCCTAGGACTCAAACCCAGCACCTTACGCTTTAAATGTCATCGCTCCTTAATCCAGATAGCCAACCGGTGGTAATGTAGTAATGCTTGTAACGTAAAGGTAATGTGCAGAGAATGAACACAGGCCGAAGATAATGGACTCCATTGCTAGACACTATCTACCTCTGCTAATCATATTATTGATTAAAATCATTAAGGTATTGTCGTATGTTGGTTTGATTTCTGTATCATTGCTTTTACATACATTTTGCTTCAGCTCCAGTCGCATGATGCATAAATCTACATATGAAAATTGTGTGAAGTCAGTAAACAACAGTTTACATTGGATGTATTCTCACAGAAAAATAAATTGGTTCAATTTTGAAGGATAAATAATGATGACACACTGGCTAATAAAAAAAGAGCATATTTTATAAAAATGCAAACCATGGAAATGCGCCAATTTAATCATCACTAATGATTAGTTATATTATTTGTTCAGATGAATCTCTGGTTTGTAAATTACAAAGTTGTCACAAAATAATGCATTTTCGCATTCGCGATAATATCGCTTGTATAAAGGCTTAATGCAAATAATTTGAGACTACTTCTTTTGAGTTATTTAAGTATTTTTTTATATATACTGAGAAAATACTAGTTTTACTTTAAATATACCTGCAGTAGTACGAATTATTGCGAAATATGAGATAGATGAATTTATGAACCATAACTAATTTTCTATATTTGACAAATCTACTCCTGTTTTTCATATTGCGTTTCAAAAACCAGTACTCTCAGTTATAAACATCTTGTATATTGTGGAGTCGTCAAAATATAATCACAGTTTATTTGAATCTGAATGCACTCATCATAAAACTATTTGATAGTCTAGTTGCATGTACACGATTTTCTCGCTTAAGACAAAACCTGTAAACCGTAAATTCTACTCATGATGAATTATCTTTGGAAGAAAATTTAATTGTTCAAAGTTTTTAAAATCTACTTTAGTTATAGAACAAGGGTTGATGTGAATTAGCTCCACAATTCAAGTAAATTGTGAAGTCACTATGATGAGGAACGTTCAGTTGGACGAACAAACTTTGAGTTAACTAGAGGAATAAATATACGAAAATACCTAGATAGAATAAAATGTAACATTACTCATACGTTGATATCTATCAGACATTTTAATTAAAGAAAGCTTTAATTACTCGATATATATTTTTTTCTGAACGATCGAATCATCTCTATTCATGCATTTTCTTTACAGATCATCCATTTACATGTCAGAAAAATAACTTTCGACTAAGTTTCAAACTAGCAAATAATTCTGTAAATAATAAAATTAACTATTCTGCTTTTGATGTTCTAAAGTTTCCTACATCAGAATCGCAACTAACAGATCATAAAAAATGTGAGTCAAATTGACAATAATTAATTTTGCCTAAAGTAGTGGTTGTCATTTCATTCAATCTTTCATAAGTATTTTTAGTTCTTGATGCATACATAGCTAAACTGCATAGTGGTTACGTGCTATCGTTTAACAGTTCGTAAATTGCATTACTAACTATTTAAGAACTGGGAATCAGAGCGTGTTACTACTTAGAAATAGATTACCATAATCTCACCATGGTGACTAAATCATGTTATGAGTAATCGGCCAATACTTAGTGTCTTACATTTTTAGCTTTAATCCACTTTGAATAATTATCAAACCCTTATATCTTGTAATCGATGATACATTTCTCACAACCAACATGAATAAACGCACTATTTTTCTGGGTTCCTAATATTTTTGAGTTTTTTTTCAAATTCAGTCACTAGTGTACAGATTAATTCCATGAACATTGATATTGTTAATATAGTCAAAGTTATATTTGATGTCATAGACTAAATGCAACTTCAGAAGTTATTCTGCCAAATAAAAATAATTTTTTTAAATTAATAAACAGAACAAATTTCAAAAACAATTATTTACTGAACCAACGAATGTATTAATGATACTGTCATTGAAAACTCAATCAGATTCTCATAGACGATTGAATTGTTAGATTTTAGGTTGAATGTCAAGTACGATAGTCAATGGTCAAAAATGCATTCATACATATATTTGGTTTCAGTTATGTTCATTGACATGAAACATTCGATAGATGAAATAATATATCTTTACTCAAGTACCTAGAAAAGTTTAATGGTTTTTAATCTTGCGGAGATGGTTAGAAGTAGTTGTACTATATATTCAATGTACATAATTGAGAATTAGACTACTCCTACTCCGTTGTTGGCTGGTTGTAACATGACTATTATTCTCGATGACTGGATGCCTAGCGGACAAACTTTTCATGCCAAGTAGTCCGCTGCATTTATCAGGATTCTCTTCACCAAATTTTCTTCAAGTGGAATAAGTCAGTAGGGCATGTGTACAACATTGAAGAAACTGATACTTATTATGGGGATCACTAGCGAAGTACTCGAACAGCAACTTATTGACTATTATTTGCTAAATAATTTGTGTAAACAATTCAGCTCCATGACAGATGCAACAACCTAAACTATGTGCCAGGTCAAATTTTCCACAATCTTATGGTAGTAAAACAGATTTCACAATATTTAATTTTCAGTTATAGATTCCAGAAAAATGTTTTTTTTATTGAAACAGAAATCTTTTCACATAGAATGATATATCTAACCAAATATACCTGGAGTGCTTAATGGTAATACTTAACCACTATTTTGTAAATAAACTTCAAACAATAAATGTGTGCTCTTAAAAATGAACAAACTGTAAAGTAATTATATTTGCTTAATAGTTCGCACTTTCAAAAAGGCTCAAATGATTTCACTCTACTACTAATTACCGATCAACTTTGCTATAATCATTTTGACATGAAAACTAGACAAATAACTCGTTCAAAAAATAACAAATCAAGTGTACTAATAATTGACAAGCTGTTTGTGTCAACTGTTGCTGTACAATATATAATAATGTGCAATATATAAAAAAATTAAATAAAAGAGTTATCTTATTGAAGTTTCCAAAATAATGAAATGCGATACGTATAAACTCCAAAACACTTGATAGAGATATGGATTCTGGTAATAAAATTAACTATAATGATATTGCCAGACCTGTTTAAACGAGGATGTCATGAACAGTGAGAAAACGTTTAAATAAACCGAAAATATGTCATAAGATACCTAATTTCATAAAGTTATTTATTTATTTACTAAGTTTAATCTTTTTAAAGTGACAGGATTATCTAATTTTGTGCTTTTTTTTTGTTTTTGTATTTTGAAGTTGTATTTAGTTCAAACGACACGTTACAATATCATTCAAAAACTGAACTATTTCTACAAACTCCAATCACATACTCTAATCATACATATATTATCAAAGAAGTAACGATAGATTGGAAAGAATATAAATTTCTGTTTGTGTCAGCTATATTTGCATTTCTTACATTGATTGGTATACAGATAATTTTATGCAGTTTTTGGTTACCTAATTCAATTGTAAACAAATTTTCGAAATATTTCAAAAAATGTAAACGTAAAAGAACGCACGAATTTCAATTGAATCACATAGGTTACAAATATGAAATAAAAAGTTTGAATGTAGACAATGGTATTTCTTCAATGCCCAAAATAAATTCATCAAATGAATGCAGCATCGTAACAAACCCACACCAATGTACATGTTCAGCTGAACCAATTGTTACACATACACACTGACATAAATATGTTTAAAACAGAATTCTTAATATTCGTAAAAGTTTATTTTACAATGTTGTGTTCTGTGGTTAGATTAGTGGATATACATAGATGAATTTAAAAACTATTGTCGATTAGTGATTCAACAATACTTTGTATAAAATACGAGAATACAGTGATAATTATCACAGATCCTTATTATCAATTATGTATTTTGATCAGTGAAACTAAACGAACGTGTATTGATTTTTAATAACAATACGAACAATTCCCGTAGTAATCTTAACTTCCATAGTAAATCAAAATTAAAATGAACAATTATATTTATCTAGTACGTAAACTATTTGTAATGGTTAATTAATTTATGAGTCTAGACATTACAACAGTTCGTTGGAATATGTACCTATAATTTAAGCTTTAGCAATTAACTCATTCCTTTCTTTCGAATATTTATTTCAAAAGTTTTTATGTGACAGTTCTATTTTCAATAAACTTTATGACTATAACCTATATAACTGTCTACATACTACATCATGTATGTATTTGGATTCAAGCCAATATGCTAATTATAGAGTAAATTACTTAAGTTCATATTTTTTAAAATAGGATGGCTACTGTGTAAGCATATTATTTAACGTCATCAGACAGATCAGTTTGCTATAACAATATATTTCCACCTTGCAATGTTGTATAACGTTCAATGTACATACCTAGTCATTTAATCGTATAGTTTTGACTATAGGAGTTGGAAATAAAATGTAGCGCAAGAGATTACCTTTGATCATCTCAAACCACCTAATGGATGAAATTTGGTGCTAAGTGTTCAACATCTAGTCATCATTATTCCTTATGAGTTTCCACGGGGAAAATGAATATAAATAGATCTTATTTGATTAGGTTTATTTGTGAATACAAAACTAAGGTGGTATTTCTTTACTATAAATGTCAAGCTGAATTTTTTTTGCTTAGATTAATATTCTTCTGAACGATTCTTTATTGTTTTGCATTATGTTACTGACTATAAATCAATAGTATGAGTTAAAATTGTAATGGAAAAAAGAACTCTATATTTCATCGGCTTTCCACTTTGAAAGTATTTTTTTATTGTTTGTATTGTATTTTTAAAAAAAAACTCAGAAAACGTGTAAAACTGACATCTTACAACTGTACATTTCATGCAAACTTTTCTTGAGATATCATGTTCAACAATGCGAATCGTCAATAAAAAGTATTAATTTTATGCCTTTCATGATGTGACAGGATACAGTTTTAAATTTTATTCTTGGAAATTTCTATCATGATTCATCAAGCTTGCAATTAAACAGCATATTACACATGGCTGAAATTTAAAAAAAGAATCTTCAATTTCATCCTTTTAATGACGTCAAAACAATAATATGTTAAAATGAACATTGAACAGAAAGTGATTGCATGCTCATGATGGTGTTGACTTTTATTAAAATAATGCGTAGTACATGTTGAAAATAAATTGCAGTGGGAATTCACAAACGTAACTGTATATAAACTTCTAATTGAATGTTTGATAAGAATGTTGCTCGATTCAAAATGTACACTATCTTGCATCTATTTAAGCTAATGTGATAAATACTTATTTTGATTCTACAATTATTTTACTGCGATTGCCTTAACTAAACATCATATTCATCTTTATTTAGTCTAGATAATTTGTCATGGTTAAAAGACACTATAAATGTTTTACAAAATGAACAATGCGAGATTCTGCGAAAAAATGTTTTATTTTTTTGACATGAGTTTACACTGCAATAGAGATGGAAGGTGTTTTTTGCCTTTTCTATTGAAAAATTGTCTTTCCAAACTTCTTGCAGTTAAAACATTTTGTTTTCATACTTACTTTTGATAGAGGTTGATGAAATGAGTGAGAATTTTTATCACAGACTAACGTGTAAGCTGAAAGGAAGATAGTTTATCATATTCTCCACTTTGTTTTCAACTTAAAAACCGCGCGAGAAATTTATCAAACAGCTGAATGTAGAAGCCATGACTTGTAAGTTTTAAAATTCCCTATAGAAGTGGATCAACATTCGGAAATGTGGTCCCGTGGTAGTTAGTGACCAACAATATACCACTTTTATCTCTCAGGATTCTGAAGTCTATGTGCAATATTGTTTTAGAATTAGGCTTTTCCAATAATTCTAGACGGATCTTCAGTATTCACCAACTCGGTTCAAGCACCAGACATTCGTTTCTCTTCCTTTAGATTCAGTAAATAACACCTCTCTGAGCAGGCACTGAGTGGAACTTCCCTGGTAGTGATTATATACGCATGACATATATATATGTATATATACATAGTATTCGAAGCTGTAGCAGTTTCAATCATGGCTTAAGATGTTGAGGATAAATATAATAATAATAATAATAATAATAGTAATAATAATGATATAATAATAATTTAATGTTATATATATATATATATATATATATATATATATATATAACACTAATTCGTTTCAAATTATATTTATCCTCAACATCTTAAGCCATGATTGAAACTGCTACAGATTCGAATACTATGTGATTCCTCTTGATAATTCAGTATCCCTGTAGTAATATCGTGTAGCAAACTGAACTAGAACATATGTGTTCTAGACTCTACATTATTTGTAGCTGACTGATAATGCAGCGAGAGGTTAAGTTGATCTTAAAACAGAAAATACATTCCCTTTACGCTCAGAGTGAAATAATTTATAAAAATAATAAAATCAGGATTTACAATTTATTGAACACTTGTGTTAATTAAGATCTATCGTAGTAGTAGTAGTAGTAGTAGTAATAGTAGTAGTAGAAGTAGAAGTAGTAGTAGTAATAGTAGTAGTGTGGTGCTGTGGTGCGAACTACTTATAAGTAGTATATAGCGTGAGTGTCAACGTAAAGTCTGGTAGCATAATATGGGGGGAAGATCAAGAAAGGAAGAGTCAGAAAACAATGGAATTTGTATGAAACGCATGAAGAGTGACAATGGATTGATGTTTGGCAACAGGAACAGTCCAGTTCCATAGGATGAACTGATCTTTTGCAAATGAACGATTTACGATATGGTTTTCCGATTTTACTGAGTAACTCTGTAATTTTCGTTAAATACAATTCGGTTGCCTCCACCTGTGTTCTCATTCACTACAGTAGTAGTAGTAGTAGCAGAAAATACATTCCCTTTACTTAAACAGTTACTTTACAATTGCTTCTGGTTTTCAAGTGGTCTACATTAATGACCCTTTTAGAAGTAAAATACTAGATGAACGCTATACGTTTCAGACTACCAGATGGGGACTGATCGGCTTTCATATATATTTTCCTCTAATTTCTCATACAGTGATCGTTAACCAACCTTATTTGTGAGATACTGCATCACTGCCAACTTCATTCACTATGAAGTTTCATACTACTAAATGACTAGGGCTGTACCACCACTAAACACCAAGAAGCAATGCACAGCTACTTTTTTATAACATGGAATTTCTCAGTAGTGTAGATTCACGACCTTCTAAGGAATTAAGCACAAGCCTTTAAGTCTCACTTCTAATTTCTACAGGTTTAATTTACTGGTCACAGATTTTTATTAAAACGAGAAATTCATCTCAAATACAGTCATTAGTGATTAGAAACTGATTGTACATTGTAGAGAATTTTCCAAATGGAAATAAAATATTTGTTTGGTATCTTTAGTTTTCAAAGGATTTCTAGCTTGCTAACTATGAACTACAGGAATATCTACTATCCAAAACATTTATGTAAGAACAAGGTAAATGTTTAAACTAACATCAACTTACTTAATTTTACAGGTTCGTGTGCATTAGAAAATGATGGATAAATTCTTTGGTTAGAAATTTATATTGAAAATCATTTTTTGTATCTTTGATTGACACTTTATTATTGATTTCATTAAAATATAACTTTAAAAGAGTGTCTTGTTTTCTTTTCAAATCAGATATCTTTCCGACTAGATTTACATATTGATACATTAGTGAACATTGATTTTCTTTTGAAAAAACATTGAACAGAATCTTTTGATCATTAAATTGAATAAGTTGATTTTCCAAGTGAAGACTATTGTTCGAATTTAAATGACATGATATATGACTATGTGTGATTGGGTTATCCAAACACATCAATTCTTGATTCTTAACTTCAACATTAATACACCTTTATGGAAAAGGAGTACAATTTGTCAATAGAAACGAGTTAATCAGTATGAAAAACGCTCAGAGTGAAATAATTTATAAAAATAATAAAATCAGGATTTACAATTTATTGAACACTTGTGTTAATTAAGATCTATCGTTTGGCTTGATTCAAATATTATCTAGAATTCAGAGCACAAATTAATGACCAGTAAGGTTGGTTAGAGAGAACAAAAAGCTTAAATGAACACTGTACAATTTTTTATTAGGAAAAATATTGTACAACCAGATGGAAGAACAGTATAAATGAATTCAATATGCTTCTTATATATATATATATATATATATATATATTTGCTCCGGTGTTGCCGACAATCTAATGTTACTCAGCCTGATTGAAGATAATGAAGGTTAAATGAAAGTAGTTGAATAAGATTAAACAAAGTTCAATTGTACAAACTGATCAACTCCAACAAGGACTGATATATAGTATTTACAAATTAGCAACCTTCTGCTTTTAAAAGTTATAAATTTTCCATGTAAATATTTATAGCAATGTTTTTCATTTTGTGTAGTATTTTACTCATAATTCATATGTATCCACATAATCTTATTGAACGTGTCATGGGTCTAAACTGCAAAGACAGTTGATCAGTAATGAACAAAATATGATTTAGTGTATATTGGTCATATTACGTCAGTACAATGAAAGATAGAAAACAATTGAAATAATTGTAATATCAATGATAGTGAGAAAGATAATTCACCATATTTTTTATTTTATTGGAACGCATAAACTTTGGCACAGAGGGAAACTTAGTATTTATACATCACACGAATTATTAAATTCGTGAGTGAGCTATGATAATACCTGGGTAACCAAACCGAAACAGGTGGTTTTCTTGAGGAGCCAGTCCTCGAGCCTTGGACTAGGAGGCTTAGTCCACAACGCAGTGGAGCAATGTCAGAAGTTGCAGTCACGTGATAGCCGGTGGCCAACAATAGGTTCATACGCCACTAGATATATCAGAATCCAGGAGCCCGTCTGCACCAGTGATTTAGAATTAGGGATTTCCAACTCATCTAAGTGGATTCCTTGTTTCCACCAACCAGGTTAACGCACCGGAAACTCGTCTTTTGTCCTCTCAATTCGGTAAACAACACCGTGCCACGATAAGGCAGTGAATAGGTCTATTTATCTGGAATTAACTGTACACACGTGACCACTCGAGAGCCTTTTGAGAAAGACCGGACTCTCCCCATCCATGGCAGTACCACGGAATTTACGAGCGATTTATCATATAGACAGTAAAGATACACAAATAACTCATAAGATAGAAAATAACATCGAACTATGAAGTCTAAGTGGTATCATAAGATTAAAGATCATTATGAAGATGTCATATTTAAATGGTGCAATACCACGAAAGTTATCTAATTGTGGATAGGTAGATGAAGCTGATACAATAATGTGACTTCATATAATACTGGTCATTAGTAAACCAATGGAAATTAATTTTAGCGAACTTCTATTTCAACTAGAAACTGAAAGAAAAATACACCACAGGAGTATAATTTGACTATTTTGGTCAATAAGTTTTTTACTTATTTTCACATCACAGTTGAACTTACATCCAAGTCGTAGATAGCTAGTTATGAAATGTAAATGATGAATGAGAATAACTTACTCAAATGTTTTGTCTAAACAGTTTGCACATTCTTTATATTCTTTATAGTATTGTTCACATGATATTCTCAAAGAATTACATTGTGAACACTGGCAAATGCTTTTATTGAAAATAATAGTTTGTAATTCATGATTTTTCATTATTGATATTGTTGATTCGTTATCTTGATGAGAGGTAATTATTGTGTTTGGAAACTCTTTCCTGATAGTTTCTCTGAGAAAATGTAAAGAAACAGACAGTAAGGCTACATGGGGTTCATAGATTTAACAACCCAAGAGTGTTATCGAATTACTTTTATTGTTATTAATAGTAGTAGTATCAGTAGTAGTAGTAGTAAAAGTAGTAGTAGTAGTAGTAGTAGTAGTGGTGGTAGTAGTAGTAATAGTGTTAGTAGTAGTAGTAGTAGTAGTAATAGTAGTAGTAGTAGTAGTAGTAATAGTAGTAGTGTGGTGCTGTGGTGCGAACTACTTATAAGTAGTATATAGCGTGAGTGTCAACGTAAAGTCTGGTAGCATAATATGGGGGGAAGATCAAGAAAGGAAGAGTCAGAAAACAATGGAATTTGTATGAAACGCATGAAGAGTGACAATGGATTGATGTTTGGCAACAGGAACAGTCCAGTTCCATAGGATGAACTGATCTTTTGCAAATGAACGATTTACGATATGGTTTTCCGATTTTACTGAGTAACTCTGTAATTTTCGTTAAATACAATTCGGTTGCCTCCACCTGTGTTCTCATTCACTACAGTAGTAGTAGTAGTAGTAGCAGTAGTAGAAGTAATAGTAGTAGTAGAAGTATTATGGAAACTGATTGATACAACATAATAGCATATTAATAGAAAACTATTGAAGTGGTAAGGATCTCTCAACTTTCCTAAAAGTATAAACCGTGGAAGGTACCTATAAAAATTAAGGGAATGCAGATAGCTGAATACTACTAAGCTCTTACTGTAAGACCTAAAGACCGAAGTTTGGATACGTAACTAGTACATTGGTGTACATTTACTAAAGAGTTTTAGTCAAGAGTAAGCATTTTTTCTGATACAAAGTGGTTTTAAATGATAAACGAATTCATGTCACAGGTGCTTTTGAAAATTTCGAGGTTTTTATAAACTATAACTGTCTAGATATGCATCATTAATTTCAATGAATAGTTTAAGTGATATGAAATAAAAGTGAAATTGCCTAATGAACCATGTTATATTATTTTTTCATACACTACCGATGGTCATTCAAGTCAATCAGTATATCATACATCATATTGTAGAACAAAACCCTGGATCATTTATATTATACTAGTAATTAACTAAAGATTGTTTCTTCGTCGTGTTGGTTTCTTTTTTAAATAGAAATGATTGTATTTCTTCGATTCCCCACTACGTCTAATATTTCAAGTTACTTTTGTGACTTTTTATCAGATGACATTTTTTATGCCAAGGATATGACATGTATAATTTATTCACAGAAAAAAGCTACTTCATTCTACTGGCAAGCATAAATCAAAAACCGTCAATTAATTTGGTACAAAACGCCCCGACAAAAAATTAAAACTTACAAAAAACTCAGATTTAGTGTACAAGGATTAGATTGAATATCTAACACACAATTACGCGGTAAAAAGTTTGTTCCTTTGATGACGGATTCAGTTTCTAAAATGCGAAATAATAAGAAAAGGACTAACAAAGTGTTTTATTCAGAAAAACTTACAATCAACATCAAACTATATTGACTTAGTTAGGGGAAAGCACTCATTTTCATTATAAAGGATTTATGAAGACCAGACTAAAATGTGCGTTCCCAAAGTTTTAGTAAGAAGTTATGATCGATGGAGTTTAGTTACCTTAAAAATAACCTACTCATCACAAATGTGATTAAATGGTCAACCAAAAACATCGGTAGGCTCTCCAAGTTACAAATGAGTCAGCAACGCTAAATTAAGACCCTGTAGGGCTTGAAAGCCCTAGGTTGTATCCTTGATGGAATTGTTTCTGCATACTTATGAGAAATCCCATGCAGTAACGAGATAGATGCTTAGTTGTCTTGGATTTCCCGTGAAATTATAATTGATGCTAATCAATGTTGAGAGCACTCACATATTTTCAGTATGTTCCCATGCATAAATATAATGTAGTTTATTGGAAATAAAACAAAACATTGGTTTTCAGTGATATGTGGAGTTTAGTCCTGTCTACAATGGGAAAAACATAACCATTATCAACACACAACTGTTTTGTGATGATCGTTTGATTATAAGTCAGTCATACGCAATATAGTGCCTGTAATATCTATGTATTGGTTCAAGTTGCCACACCCCACATTTTAGGCGAGATGTAGCATCGATTTTTGTCAAAATTGTTTCATAAAATATATTTTAACGAAATATTCTTTTGTAAAAGACAGTCGCTTTACTTACCATGTATCAAATTATGACTGATTATAAGCTTTTGCAACAATGGAAATGGTAGTATAGGTAATTTACTTATCCTAAGAAGAACAAAAAAGACAATATGAAACTGTATTTACTAAACTTATTCTTTTGCATAATTTTATCAAAATTAATTACTGTATTCTCGGAAACAGATAAAGGCTATCGTATCCAGCTATTTTAATGATTTTTGCATCCATTGGTTGGATGAAAACAGTGTGTTACTCAGTAAACTTTATTAATGGTTTCAATATAAGCCCGAGGTTTTGGTAGATTTAAATTTTCCACCCTTCATATCCTATTTAGGTGTATTAGATACGTCGAAAGAAGACAGCTAGAGTTCGAAACTAACCGATTTAATTTTTATATTTTCTTAACAAATAAAAGACTTTTTATACAATAATAAGAAATATTGACCATACGAAATAAAATGAAAACTACTAATAAAAAGATGAAGTATGTTATCAATTAATTTATGATTTATGTTATTGAAGAAATGAACATCAATCTTAAAAATTAATTACCTGTTATGGCTCACATTCAGAAAAATAAGATTTGGTAACCAACTTTCACTCAACCAATTTATTGATGTTAAATTATTGCGATCTAATATCAGTTCTTGTAACAAAACTCCAAAAATTCCTGTTTCAAATGGCTAGTAAATGAAGAAATCACTTAATTAGTTTTACGAAATTACACAACAGTAAACATATAAATTTTTTTTGAATAAAATGACATTGAGAATACTTGGTTACAATTAAGGTAATAAATTTATAATCATTAGACTTATCAAAGTACAAATCAAACAATGATCACTGCTAAACAATATGTTGGTCTGCGCCAAAAAATGATGCTCTTGAAATAAAAGTTACATCATTGACTCAAAAAAATATGCAGTAAGTTCATTCATTATATTAAAAAAAAGAATCAACCGGGGCAATTCATATTGTATTTTTTCAAGCACCTTTTCTCGTGATATAACAGAGAAATAAATTTACACTTTGTTAATTGAAATTTATTCGATAAAATTCAATATTTACTCCTGCTTTGCATGCTGTTGCAATGTGTGTGAGTATCAAATTAGATCAAGAAAGCTACTCCAAAAGCGTTAATTATTACTGTTTCTCCAGCTGAACTTCATTTTATGATCAAACTACATAAACTCTAAAAGACCATTTGAATTGTATGAATAAGCATGAGAAATAAAATTAAGAGATACAGAAACTGTATGATATTTAAAATAATCACATAGGACCCCAAAATAATTTAATGTATACATGCTATAGCACTTAACTCCGCCAGTAGAACCTTCGGAGCTACTGCCGGTCCCAAGCCCGGGTAAAGGAGGAGGGTTGGACATGGGGTTGGCGACCCCATTCCGTCGAAATCTCACTTGCCAAAAAAACGCTAACCAGAAAAAATAATTCAAACCATTTTAACTCTGCCCTGGGAGTTGGAAGAAGAATTATGACGTCGCGTGATGAAAGCTGAGTCCCCTCGGAAGTCACGGGGCCGATGCCTCTTCTGACAACCAGATCAACCATTTTTTTAGGTACATGGAACGTTCGTACATTGTGGGAGACTGGAAGACTATTTCAAGTTGCTGCAGAAATGAAAAGATACAACCTCGAGGTGCTCGGCATCAGTGAAACATATTGGACACAGGTAGGACAACTGAGACTAGCTAGCATCAGGGGGACTGCTGTTACACTCTGGTCATGAAGAGGAAAACGCTTCACATACACAAGGAGTTGCACTGATGCTGTCCAAATATGCACAAAAGGCACTGATAGGATGGGAATCTCATGGACCCAGGATCATCAAAGCATCCTTCAAAACAAAGAAAGCAGACATTACAATGAACGTCATCCAATGTTATGCACCTACCAATGACTACAATGACGACGTTAAAGATCAATTCTACGAAAGGCTGCAGTCAATCGTCGAGAAATGTTCACCAAAGGATTTGACAATTCTATGGGAGACCTGAATGCCAAGGTTGGAATGGACAACACTGGATATGAAGACATCATGGGACGACATGGACTGGGAGAAAGGAACGAAAATGGTGAGAGATTTGCAAACCTATGGGCATTCAACAAGCTGGTAATCGGCGGAACGATATTCCCACACAAGCGCATACACAAAGCTACATGGATTTCACCAAACCACACTACTCAAAACCAAATCGACAATATCTGTATCAATAAACAGTTCAGAAGGACCATGGAGGATGTGAGAACCAAGAGAGGAGTTGATATAGCATCAGGTCACCATTTGCTGATCGCCAAAATTAAACTGGAACTCAAGGAACACTGGACAGCGGGGCAGAGAACATCACACAAGTTTAATACAGCCTTTATTCGGGATACCGTAAAACTCAATGAATTCAAGATAACCCTCAGCAATAAGTTCCAGGCCCTGAAAGAACTCCTCACTGGAGAGGAAACAGCTTCGGAGAAAAATTGGAAAGGGAATTAACATGTTACGAAGTTCTGGGTCACAAGAAGTACCATCACAAGGAATGCATATCTGTTGATACTCTTGCAAAAATTGAAGAAAGGAGGAACAAGAAGGCAGCAATCAATGTCAGCCGAACAAGAGCAGAGAAATTTAAGGCACAAGCTGCATACACAGAAGCAAACAGGGAAGTGAAGAAGAGCATCAGAGCTGACAAACGAAAATATGTGGAAGATCTAGCAATGACGGCGGAAAAGGCTGCAAGAGAAGGAAATATGAGACAATTGTACGAAACAACAAAGAAGCTCGCCGGGAACTATCGTAAACCAGAACGACCAGTGAAAAGTAAGGAAGGCAAAGTAATCAGCAACACTGAAGAACAGCGACATAGGTGGGTAGAGCACTCTCAGGAACTCCTGAATCGACCAGCTCCACTGAACACACCTAACGTCGAAGCAGCATCCACGGACCTCCCAATTAATATTGGCGCACCTACGATTGAGGAGATCAGTATGGCCATCAGACAAATCAAGAGCGGCAAAGCAGCAGGACCAAACAACATTCCAGCAGAGGCAATGAAAGCAGATGTAGAAGCAACTGCCAAAATATTTCACATCCTCTTCAAGAAGATTTGGGATGAGGAACAAGTACCATCAGATTGGAAAGAAGGATACCTCATCAAAATACCAAAGAAAGGCGATCTCAGCAAGTGTGAGAACTACAGAACTACAGGCAAAGTCTTCAACAGGGTATTGTTAAACAGAATGAAGGACTTCGTAGACGCCCAACTTCGAGATCAACAGGCAGGATTCCGTAAGGATCGATCGTGTACTGACCAAATTGCTACATTACGGATCATTGTGGAACAATCAATCGAATGGAACTCACAACTCTACATCAACTTCATTGACTACGAGAAAGCATTCGATAGCGTGGATAGGAAAACACTGTGGAGGCTTCTTCGAAACTACGGTGTGCCTGAGAAAATAGTTAACATCATACGGAATTCTTATGATGGATTCAACTGCAAAATCGTACACGAAGGACAGCTAACAGACTCTTTCGAGGTGAAGACCGGTGTCAGGCAAGGTTGCTTACTCTCACCCTTTCTCTTTCTCCTGGTCATCCACTGGATTATGAGGACGCCGACATCTGGAGGGAAGCACGGTATCAACTGGACAGTTAGGACGCAGCTGGACGATCTGGACTTCGCAGATGACTTGGCCCTTCTATCGCACACTCAACAACAAATGCAAGAGAAGACGACTAGTGTAGCAGCAGCCTCTGCAGCAGTAGATCTCAACATACATAAAGGAAAAAGCAAAATTCTCCGATGCAACACATGCACCAACCAAATCACTCTTGATGGAGATGCCTTGGAGGACGTTAACACCTTCACATATCTGAGCAGTATCATTAACGAGCAAGGTGGATCCGATGCAGATGTGATGGCGGGAATTGGCAAAGCAAGGGCTGCATTTCTACAGTTGAAAAATATCTGCAACTCCAAACAACTTTCAATCAAAACCAAAATCAGGATATTCAATACAAATGTCAAGACAGTTCTACTGTATGGAGCGGAAACATGGAGAACTACCAAAGCCATCATCCAGAGGATACAAGTGTTTATTAACAACTGTCTACGCAAAATACTTCGGATTCGTTGGCCAGACACCATCAGCAATAACGAACTGTGGGAGAGAACAAACCAGATTCCAGTGGAGGAGGAAATCAGGAAGAAGCGGTGGAAGTGGATAGGACACACATTGCGGAAAGCACCTAACTGCGTCACGAGACAAGCCCTCACATGGAACCCCCAAGGCAAAAAGAAAAGAGGAAGACCAAGGAATGAACAAACATTGGACAGAACTGGAGAGGGAAGTCCAGGACAGAGTTGGTTGGAGAAGACTGGTGGGCGGCCTATGCTCCATTGGGGGTAACAGGCGTAAGTAAGTAAGTAAGTAAGCTATAGCACTTATTCTTGTATTGGTCATTAAAACAATACATCACTATTTTTGAATCCAAATATATCTATCGTTAGTTGGATATCATGGAGAACAACAGATATTTGTCTGTTAGACACATTCACGTAAACAAGTAAATCTAATATCCTCAAACTCATTCTTTGAATCTCACAGTTTGTTTTCAATTTTCGGGTTAACACTTAAAAAAGCAAAACTTCATGACGAATAATGTATATGTCCACTAGGATAAGGATTCCCAACTCCAACTTTGATGACAAGGAATAAAACTGCTTCCTATCCTCTCCTCTCTGCTTGTAAATTGAAGATGGAATCCCACATATATTCAGAAGATTAAATAACGTACAAGCTCCAAATAAATGTACATTTACTGCACCCTTGAAAATTGAGAAAATAGCATACCAATATATAAGCGAACAACTAAGCTGATTCCGTCCTTCTACGTGGAAGAAACCAAATACTATTAACGTTAAAAATTTAGATACGCTTAACACTAAAATAAAATGTACATAAAATATATCACGAAAGGATGTTTTACACGATATTTTGAGAATCTGTCATCTCAGATATTTTTAAAAACCTATGGAATAACACATTTAAGACGTACCTTATTTAAAGTATTGGATGATAATTTTAAGTGAGTAACATTTGTAACTGATATTAAATCTTTGTCAATAGCAGTTATTTCATTATCTGATAAATCTAACATATTAAGATTCTCATTAATCCGTTTCGTTTCCGAAGACTTCAATTGTACACAGGTTATGAGATTACTTGATGCCGACAGTTGATAGAGTTTAGGAAATGAAATTATCAATTTTTGTATATCTAAGAAAAAAAGATAAACGATTATTGTAATAGAGGTTTTAGATATTTAAACAGTTAAAGCTATATGACACATTAACATATTTTTGAGGATAGTTAGACCCATTTATAGTGTACAAATGACTTCGAAAGACATTGTAATCCCTCTTCAGAAAAATAAAAAAAACCATTGAAAATCATAATTATCAGTCTGAAATTTCAGATAAATAGCCAATGTCAGAAATGAGACAGCCATCATGTGGAGACCTTTGAATGATCCTCACATTGTATAATGGACCCGATAAATATTTGAATGACATAACTCGGTAGTCTAAAGATAATGCATTCACCGTAGTATCTAAAGACCATAAACTCAATCCCTAACTGATTTACTGCTTTTTACACCAGAAAAGTCATTTACTAAGCAGATACAACTATCCACTACTATGCAGTTTCTAACAAAACATTTGAATAATCCTAATCTGAAGCGACTATTACCCACAAACCAGTCGGTTCCTAGTTTGTTCACGGGATAGGAAGATGTCAAATTTTATTAAGAAAATTAAATAGTAATTATGTTTGCCTTGTTTTTTAATAAAAATCCCAACCTAATTTATTCTCAATTTCAAATTCATCATCATACTTTTCACAATTTTTTGAAAACTTACCCAAAGTTGTAATATAATTTGATGAAATATCTAGTATTAAAAGATTAGGGAATAATCCCATTATATCGGAAAGTTTAGTCAATTTATTGTGTGCCAATTTCAATATAGTTAACTTGGACAAATTCATTTCACTTAGGTTCACTGTATTCAGATGATTTCTCTATAATAAATATATTAGAAAACAATTTGACTATCAATCAAACTATTATTTTCATATTAAAATTGCAATAATTTTTAAGAACAGAATTTTTCGACCGCATTTTGTTTTGAAAACTGAAAGGATTATTTTCCTAAAGATTCAAGAAAGATGCAGAAAAAAAACTGGTAAAATCAATAATGCACAACTGTCAGTTCATTGGTTTTTTCGTTTAATGGCAATCATCATTGAGGTATTTATTATTTCAATAATTTCATACTATTATTCGGACAGATGTCATTCATTTTACAAATCAATTGAGTTAGTCTGATAATGTGATTGACTTGAGTTTCTTTTTATTTTCTTCATAAATTTTTGTAAGAAAGCTCACCTTCAATACAGAATCGATTAAGATTAGTATAAAGTTTCAGAAATGCATTTTCATTCATATTATTAGGAAATTAATAAGTCAGTTTCATTTAATAAGTTATTTCCTAATCAGTAGTGACAACTACCTAGTTGAAAAATCTAGTACATTACAACATTACTTCATCACACAAATCGGTGTCAAATTAACTTATCTTCTCACTAGCTTATATCGAGTCATGTGTGCACCAATGTGTAGTTTCTTTTGACGTGCAAAACCGATTTGCGGTAAGTCAACAGAATACAACTGCGTTCAAGTTATTACAAGCAATTTATGCTCCCGGTTACAATTCCTAATAACCATTACCAATCTACAAATTCAACCGCTTTTATCACGTCAGTTTTCAGTGATCCGTGATCTGACTTCATATTTTATTAACAACTGAGTATACTATGAAATCAATTTTTCCCTCAAATTCCACACATCATTCTTAGGTGAACGCATTTTATGAGACGGCGGTAATAAGAAGCCAAATACGTATTCAGTAGGATGAGTTTATTTTGTGTTATCGTTCACGCACACAGACACGAGGACAAGAAGCAGGGAAGCGAAGTGAAGTGGAGATGAGTGAGCCAACTCAGTGTGATGAGATATGACTATGTATCTATAGTCAGAACAAAAATAGGCTAGACATGTGACAAGTGAAGCAAGCAAATAATTGACAAGGTTGAAAGATGTGTGAATAATAACCCGAAAAGAATGGATTAATTATGTTGTCCAAAGGCTGGGTTAAAGCCATGTGGACTCAACATACTAGTGCATACTACAAGTTAGAAATGAAGTCAAACAGAAACGTTTACAGTCATTTAAAATTTTCCAGGTATTTTTAAATGTTCATACGGTTTACTTACACTAGCATCCAAAAATTCCAAATTATCCAGTTGAATTATTGCTTTAAGATCATTTGATTTCAAATCACATTCATTTATTATCAGAAATTTTAAAAATTTGAAATATTTTGATATACTACTGAAGTTTGTGCCTTCAAATTTAACATTGAACAAGTTGAGACATATTGCCTAAAACAGAAATAGGCATTATAAAAATTAACTTTTCGATAAAAATATATACTTCACCAAAAATCTATCGAGTTGATAATATTACTCTCCATAAAATGACAATGAGCATTGAAAAAAGGCTATCAAATCCATGGATAATACATGGGTAAGTAAAAAAGTAACCCAACTTCATAGTGGTTCAGTTTTCTGATGAATTAATGATTTTTTTCTGAAGGAAGTTTTCAAAAATGGAAACTCTATCAATATGTTTTTATCTCTTGAATTATTCATAAATGTTATTACTCTGCTTTTATGATGCCTAAAACCTAAATAACTACAGCCCAGATCCTGAGAGAGCATTCAGTTGATAAAATGTTACATTCCTTCAGAGAGCATTTAGAATACAATTTCTGAAATTCTAAAAAATCGAAAATAATAACTGGTACAAACTAATTCAATGAAAACATTCACAGTAAAATAATATTCTTCTCTTCTTATTTCTTGATGGATAAGATGACTTTTAAAATAGCCATATTATTCATGAAATCTACACTTAATTATCAAATAAACTAAACCATGATAAATATATATATTATTTCAATTTGTTCAACAAAGAATATCAAACATATTATCTGTACAATGATTTCTTCGTCAATAGTAAACATTCATTGTTATATGAAGTCGAAAAAATCATTAAATATATATATATATATATATATATATATATATATATATATCTGACAGCTTACTTCATTCGTAACAACAGATGTTTCTGTTGCAACATTGGTATTATGAGAATTTAAATTATGAATTTGTTCGCTAATGGATTGCATCAGATTAGTTGTTTGAATTAATTTACCATTTTGTACAATTTGTGGAGAATTATTCAATCTTTATAAATGAGAAAAGAATAAAAATGAATCAATTCATCAATGGTTCAAATGAATAAGTTTATTATTTATTGAACGATTGCGTATCAATGGCATTGAAATCATTGCAAACAGTTTGATTGTAAACTTTTAATGATTGTGGTTTCGTGTGAATTATTGATTTGAAAAGAAAATATATTATTTCAATAAAAAATTAGTTATAAGACTTCTAATTGTATAGTAAGATTTAGACATTTTTGTCATATGCACGTAAAAATCCAGGATCTCCTTGTTGAATAACTTACACAGAATGTTTTATTTTTAACTAACTCAATATACATTTTTGGAAGTTTATATTGTTAATTATCACTAACCTATTTAATCATTCATAAATTGTATTGTTTGAAGTCCAAAAATATTTGAAAATGCCGCCAACAGTTATTGTGAAATTTTCAATTGAATATAATTTATGCGAATTTATAACATTATAATAAAACATTTTAACTTTTGTTGAATTACAACTAACTCCATTCACACGATTCATGGTATACTCATTAAATTAATAAAGCGCATTTATCTGAGCCTAATGTCGGAGTGCGAAGCTATCAATATTATTTTGCCATTTTTCATCAGCGTTCACTTTAAGTAAGATTCCCACCTGGATTCTCCTCCATTAAATATTGCTGTCCAAAACGATAATGAAGGTTTCACAATTGACTCACACAGTTTAAAAAACTTATCATTAAAAACCTTCACATAAACCACTAATCTTTTGCATAGTTTCAAAATACTTACCAATAAGCAATATCTAATGTTAAGTGAATTTCAGAAAATAAATTGAAATAATTTGATTTTATCTAAACATACGTTTGTTTCTGTTTCAATCTAATATATAATTCAAGACCAGACCTAAGATGTCTTGAAGCGTACAGAGTTTATCTTCTGTCATAGGTAGAATTCTGACCATAACGTTTAAAAGACCTCGGTTGTACTCTCTGATGGATTCATATTGAGTATTACCGTACCAAGATGAAACAGTAGTTAAGTGATCCAGGCTTTTTACTAGCTCTCTTATTGATACCAGTTGCTAAAGAATATCACCTACAAATTAAAATGATCCTCACTGAACTTCAGAATAAAAATAAGTTCTATATTACTCACCAATATTGTTAACAGCACTTCTTTGATACTAATGGCATAACGAGAAATACTAAGTTACTACATATAAAAATGTCTTTCTTTAAAAACTCAGAACACTTCAACAGTCTACTATCAAATTCTAAATTTTAATAAGTTTTATGCATAAGGTAAGAATTATACCTCAAAAAGTTGCTATTGCAATTTTCCAATCCTGATGCGACAGTCTCAGAAACTAAATCGGAATCATCATTTGAATTCTCCTGCAATATTTTCGTAGCACAAGACGTCCTAGACGGTAATTTATAAGTCAAATCGTTGACACCAACCAACTCTACTGTTGTTTCAGTTGAAGGATCAAGGGGAGCTTCTCTCTCATCAGCTCGCTCTGTGGTCACATTATGACTGTCAGGTACTTCAACTGCCAACCTACTAAAATAGTAATTAAAAGAATTACGGGGTTACTTTCATCTAAAGAAATTAGTATCAGAAAATTTGAACTTAATGGGCGTCGTAAATTCAAATGTTTGTAGGATTTGAAATAATGCCTTTTAGATCCTTCTGAATTTAGTTAAAGTTTGGAATTGTGTTTACGGTCCACCTTATTCTTACTTTGAAGAGATATTTACAGACGGAAAAAGAGTATGGTAATGAGGTCACTAGTTTATCCGATTCACGCATTTCTTAGAAAGTAGTGCGATTACAAAATGTGAAAATATACAGAAAGTTTAAATGCAGTATGTAGATGACATTTCTGTCATCAAACAAAATCGTACGGAAGAAATAGTTAGAAATGTAAAAAACATCCGAAAGAATTGGGCCAACTAAGGAGATAGAAATCACTGACCATAGACTATAGTTTCTATATTATTTGGTTCAAAAAAGAGCAATAACACGTCGAAAATTAGTGTTCCGGAAATCAACACATCTTTATACTTATATAACGGGTCAGCTGATGCTTGTTCTACAAAGTTCGCAGTTATAAAAAGACTTGATTAACAAGAGTTGTTATCTTGGTACAGAGAAAAACGACCAACGGACTGAATTGAATTGAAAACTGTCTACATAGGGTAGAAAATGGTAGATAGTGATACCATAAGATCGGCGTTAGTGAAAGCTAAAGATAGGCTTCCAAAGGAAAAACAACAGAATGTTGTCGATGAGATTAATTTCCATCATTGTAATAAAGTTTACGTGGTAGAAAAATCGATACCATTAAATATGAGGTTAAAGGAAGACAAACAGTGTTTGAAACATATACCCGAATTCTCAGTTGATCGCAATAAACTTAAGAATATATGGGTAATAGTGTTACATGTGTTAGAAACAGAACATAAAATCTAGTAATAAGTTAATGTTTAATGTTCTCAAGCGATAATATTATCCCAATCATCCTGGTTCAAGCTATATTTTGATGGTAATTTGACAAACTACCACGATAAATTGTTTCAATTAGTTTTACATAATACATAATGGCAACAAAAAAGCTAGGTAAACACATCAGGGACCACTCAGGAAACACCAAACTAAAAACTAAATAAATATACTCAATAATATATCGAAAGACAAAACTAAAATTATCTCCTTTCAAGAAAACATGTTCATCAATTTGCTCACACATTAGCATCAACCTGCAGTACATACCTATCAGTTTCATCATTAACATTTTGAAATATTAATGAGTCAGTCGCCACAGCTGTACTATACTCATTAGTTATGCTCACCACACCTAGTTCTTCTAAATCACTTAAAGCTGAAGGCGATACGTGAGATACGGATCCAATTTCATTGGCTAGTGTCAAAAAACTTGAGGTACCAAGATAAGAAGCCTCATCATCTTCAACAACGAATTTAGTAGCATTGACAGGAGTTTCAACAGCTGGTAGCTTACTGAAATGCGAAAAAAAGTTGTAGATCCACAATCTAATGTTACTTGAGTAAAATCTTTGAAATTGATATACATCATCGAAATTAATACAAAGATTACCGAAAAGGCAAGGTACTACTGGACATATATTATAATCACCAAGTGGATTAACAGGAAGCATAGAGCAATCATAAAATGAACTACTTGTAGTGAATTAACCAAAGATGAAGAGCATAAACACGAAGTTTCATTGTCTCACAAAATTAATGGGCAATAATAATTCAATAAATAACTAAAATGTGCAAATGAAGTTATTTACTGGTTGTATCAAATACATTTGTGTCAGACAGTACTACATATTTATTTCATTTTGTTCACTAATTTGTTTGATGGATATGATTCAAGTAAAAGCGGAATTATGGAGTCGTTTAGGTAATCAACATTTTTGATTGTGGTTGATTTTCCACCAATTTCTTTTGAGCTTTGATTCTCGTTATTATTTTTTGGTTTACGCTGATTATTTTAAAATGTTGGTTTTCAATGTCTCTCAAATTATTTCATTATTCAACGTATTTCCCGATTGTTGACACTAAGAACTAACGTTGACTAGCCTCTATTCGCACATATGCATCCTGAAAAAACCGCCTTGGTATTATTATCTAGCCATATGCATATAAGTAAAGTTCGACAGTGGCTTGTAGTAAGATAAAGTATTCTCATTTCATGTTATGAGATAAACATCTGGCTAACTGAGTTCACTAGCTCAGTGGATAATATATGTCAATGCTAATAGTGTTGCCTTTTTGACATCGTTCATGAGCAACCGACTAAATGGCATGGTAGATGGTTAACATTTGAATTCGTGTAATTGAAAAAACATAGAAGTATGACTTTATGAGATAAACGTACCCAATCTCTTCGATTTTACATACCAAATTGTTTTCTAAATTAGCGCTAACTGTTTCAACCTTCTTCTGTAAATGACTGTCTAAAAATGGAAAGCCTAGTTATGTAATAAAGACATTCACAACCATCTTTACAACAGCTTCTCTCTTCATCAGGTAAAGTGAAATAATAATAAACAAGATTTCTTTCGAGTAACTTATTTCTATCACAAACTTTTCCGAAATTTGAATGTTGTTCAATGGCAGATTGTGGTCTTCTTTTATATTCATCGTGTAAATATCTTGTTATTAAACTCGTTTGTTCAATATTCAGCAAAGATCTGAAACAAATTTTTAATAAATGATGATATGATTTATATTGTCAATAAGCATAGTGTTTATTAATTAAATAAATATAATTGCGCTGAATTATGCAACCCACATCGAATTCTTGAGGTTCGTTTTTATTTTTACTTTACGATCCCTTGGGTAAAATTCAATAACATAAATATTTCAGAAAACTAAATTCTAACATTGATAGATTTAACTCAATTGATACTGCAGTCTGGACACAATAGAGAATATCAGTAGACCAATTTGACTGATCAGACCATGCAGATAATTAAATTAAGCAAGTCAGATTAGTGAAGTTATTAGTCATGAAGTGGATTTTTCATTTGTAGTTGGTAAAATTCATTTCCTTTGTCTTACACTAACTTAAAAAACTATTAAACTAATCAAACCAATTTATGAATCAGTTATCATAATGAAATAGATTACATAAACTACACATAATAGGTAAAAGTACGAACGATTAGTAGGAATATAGGTGTACAAGTAGTAGTAAGAAAAATAAAGTAACAAAAGTTCTAATCAATAGTTCAACATTGAAAGTATTAAGACAAACTTGGATGAACAAAACAATATTAGGATTGTGTAGTAAGAAGTGTGTAAATAATTAGATAGTGAAATATATAAACGGAAAGAGATGAAAAATAACAAACAAATACATGATCTAATAAAAATAACATACATGTAGTATCCCAGTAAGTAGCAAAGTTGAAATTTTTCGACGTTTCGTGACTCAGTACAAACCACTTCTTCAGAGAATAAATAAACGAAGTAAATTACCTCAAGTTTAAATAATACAAAGGAACAAAGTAAAAGTATTTGACTTAATCAGTAAATCAAAAACAGATCTGATCAAGTCAGTCTCATGTCACTTTGGTCAATATGAGCCAAATGAGATATGCTTGTGTATCTGTGTGTTCACGAGTGTGCAAAAATGTGACATTTGTAGTATGAAAAGATGGAGTTGTATGATAATAGTGAGAAATGTGAAAAGAATCAGATATGGTAACTTGGATCTGTTTTGGTACAACAAGCTGACAGTGGTCATATTGTTGACAAAACTGAAACATTACGAGTGGTCAATAGTATCAGTCAATCAGTTAGCTACAATGCAGAACTTGGTACGTACGTACATCAATACAAGTTGCCACACCAAACTAGCACAGAGAGATGTAGCTTTCAGTTTAAATCCCATAGTAGAAGAGGTTGCAGAAGTATTAGCTCCTAAAAGCAGACGTAGTCTATCGTGTATCTCTATCATTTACCAGTGGACTTCGATCCTGTCTTTACATACAGTAGAAGTTACAGGAATCCGAACTTATAACCCTGTTTTGTGTTCAGAGGAAATCCCTGACATACCTGTCTTTTCCTTGGTCAAATATAACACAATAGATTATTTTTATATTTGTATTTTCACGTCCTACATTAATGTTATTTGTCGTCTCTCTCCATTCGTATTCTTTACTACCTAATTATTTACCCACTTTTTATCCCACAATCCTAATATTGTTTTGTTCATCCAAGTTTGACTTGATACTTTCAATGTTGAACTATTGACTAGAACTTTTGTTACTTTATTTTTCTTACTACTACTTGTACACCTATATTCCTACTAATCGTTCGTACTTTTACCTATTATGTGTAGTTACGTAATCTGTTTCATTATGATAACTGATTCATAAATTGGTTTGATTAATTTTAATATTTTCATATCAACGTGCATGTGTATTAGAATATGATGACCGTCTAATTGTAAACATTATTATCTGCTCAGATCTTGATCCGTGATTGATCGAAAGAAAACCAAGTTCTTCAACAACTGACCAATCTTTTCAAATGAGTTGATATATGTATTGAAGACGATAGTACTGGGTCTAGGACGTTGTGAAATTCCTACATTTTTTTTAAATAACAAAAACCTGGTTAATAATTCTAAGTACTCTTCTAGAAAGAACAAATAAATTCGTTATTTCATGTAATTTATTAGCCATGGTAATGAAAAAACAATCATTATTGTTACTACATTCCAACTATCAGTTCGAAGAATTCCACAACTAACATAAATTCGAAATTACATATTTTGTTGTCAATCAAACAAACATTATTGGACCATAATTAATGAATATACCTACATATTTAGATTTAAATTACTTTGAAATTTTATTATTAAAATATACAAATCTCACCGCCAACGTGGGAATTGGTCATTTGAAGTAAGCATAAATGATTCATTTTTAATTTGTTGAATACGTTTTAAACGTTCTTGTTCAGATTTCATTTCATTTTCTAATTCTTGCAAACGATCCTATTAAGTTTTAGATTTAAAAAATTTCAATGTTAATAACATTATGACATGAAATTCTTGGCAAACGATATGATTAAAACCGGTGCAATAATTTTTATCGAACAAAATATTTTACTTTTTGACAAATAAATTAATCTGTATAATGATGAGTTGAATTCAATATGTTTTGGAATTCAGATTTATTGTAACTATTTAACAAATGTGTTGGATATTGACTTTAACACGTACATTTGTAAACTCAACTTAGCTTACTTTGAAACTACTAGATACACATAACGTTCTGATGAAAAAAATAATTTGCTTCAAACATATACCAACTCATAATGATTGGAGCAAAATATTAGAAGTTAGAATTTTTATAATGTTGCAAGAAAGAGTTAATGTTAAATCTACAGAATCAAAATAGGACAATGTTTATTGATTCAGTCGAAAAGAAATATTTCTTCTCTTTGCTCATCTTTTTACGCAGTACCAAAGTGACAACTGTCAGTTTTAAACTCATGTTCATTTTATTCTGATGCAGTGAAATCTATGTTAATTTTTTTTAACGAACTTACTTTGATATACTCTTCTTCAGAGTTGAAATCAGCAGACTTATCTGGGCTGACTGAATTATCAAACTGATTTTCATTCTGTATAAATAATCAGAAAATAAAATTTATTATTATTCTGTATAGCAGTAAATTCACTTAAAGATTAATTTTTCATGGTAAACTTCAGTTAGACACCAGTTGAAAACTATGGAGAGCTGAAAAACTAAAATGTTTTTAGTTTAGTATTTTTATGTAGTGCATAAATCCACAATCTCTTATGAAATCGGCGAGGACTATATCATGAATTCACTGAGTTGAAATCCAATAGATTTTGTATCTAACTTCAAACAATTTGTAATATGGTATGTTTTATCAGTTTGATACAGGATTTAAACTTAAGATACACCTTATTATCTTCAGTCTATTCGTTGACGTTCAAAATCTAACCGAACAAATGATTTACTTGACTATAAAAGTCAAAAATGTCTTATCAAAACATTAGAAAATCTATTTTGAAACAAATTATTTATAACCATTCAGTCCTCTTCGATCCGAAGTGATGCTCTAAGATATTTACGTTTTCACTGAAAATGATCATCCTAGAAAAAACAAAATTACATAACGTAGAAAATCATACAGAAGAAAGGTGTTTAGAGTTCAGAACACACTTTCTCAGTCCATGATTTTGTATTCTCTAAAGTACCAATGTAATCTTCCCAATTGTTTTGAAAAATAAAAGATGAATTTAAACAGATCCCTATCGTTTCACTTAAAAATTCTCCTATTAAAGATATGTACCACTGGATTGGTTAATTAATTTCGAGGTTTAAATTGTCTTTATATTCACAGATTTTGACTACAGTCTGAATACCATGAAGTCACTGAAAACTGGACTGAGCCAAGTTGGTAGGTGTCGGCTACCTGGTCGGGGCCTGAAAGATAATAGTAATCGATGGTTAGAGACCCTGAATGACATGGCTATCAAATCCTAGCATTCTAAATTCCTCATAACCTTCATCTTTTTCGTTTAAGTCTATTTCACTAGATTCTACTTCTTGAATAATACCATCGAACCCTAAAATTTCCGATAACTGCTAATACTTCTATTGCCTCTACTACTATGGGATTTGAACTGACAATTGTATCTCTGTGCTAAAATGGTATGGCAACTTGGACTGATGTACGCACGTACGAAGTTCTATGTTGTTGTTGACTGACTGATTGACTGACAGTTTAGGTACTACATTCTTCTAGATTCTTCCATGTTTAGTACTTTTCAAACACCTTATCTTACTTAACTTGACGTAAATCGAGATACGAATGAACTAGAAACAAGATATATTCCATATAACATCAATAATAAAAGTATGGTGAGAAAAACGCTACAGTATGGATAAAATTTTAACTGAGGAACTACTAATCTCTTTTTGCTCCTTTCTCTAATACTTATTAGTTAATAATTGACCGATCAATGTATTAACATTTGACAAACATAACCTCATGTACCAATGTATCTACTACCAAAAAAACCGTTCGTGTAAATTACTTCACTCTTGTTATAATCACAACTTAAAAAACAATCTAGGGTGTCCATTTTCATTGCAGTGTCAGCTAGTGATTAATCTTCTCATCAAAGACATACTAGTATGATAATGTGAAAAAGTAGGTCAAAAATAAAATGATGATTTACTAACCACATTTCTTTGAAACCCGGATTGCAAATAATTCGGCTTCCTTGTAAGATGAGTTAAAGAATGCGATAAATGTATTTTACTTGGTGTTTGGTAAGAAGAGTTCAGTCGAGATAGATTTGACATGACTAATCATATTTGAAATAAACTGATTCATCATTGAGTATTAACCAATATATTGAGTGTTGGTTAGATTTCATTGATCGAATTCTATGGAGAAAAATAGATTGTGACTAATATCTATGGTACTCCTAGTTAGAAGTCAGATGGTAAGAAGACGACAAAAAGAAACACCATGCCAAGTTTCATACTGTTTAGTATTTATTTGCGAGGTGTATTGGCAATCCTCATTGATGCCTACTTCCTGATTAGTAACATGTAAGATACTAACCTCCTGATTTTACAAGGTTTCAAGTTCCGATGCTACGTAGCTGGAGACAGTCAGCTGAAATTCATGGATATGTGTTTTGCAACGATTCGATGTAAGTCATCAAGATACTTGTTAGAAGAGAAAATTTACTGATATCAACATTCGATAAAACAAAAAAGTGTGCGATGATGGATTGGACTTACGGCTTTCTTATACTTTATTTCTTTATCTATTTGTTGGTGCACAATTTCAATGCTTGACCGACTGTTTACAACTGTACTGGCACTATCTGAATGAAATGAAAACGCGAGTAATTGTTCATATGAAAATGTTTTGATAGAGGGCTTCAGTGAGAGGGATAAATATACTACAAGGCTGTTTCAACCGAAGCAGATGGAATCAAGTTCAAACGTACAAATAAATAGTTAAAATTTAGGCATTTAGATCACCAAGTTCTGATTTCATGTGATAAATTTCAGTTTTTTAATAATCATTGTCGATTAATACGCAGTCTGACTGACGATATGTAGGTAGAGTCACTGTGTTATTACATTAGCACTGGAAACTTGTTAAACGATGTAAATCATTGGCTGCCATATAAGATACCTAACAGTTCGTGAATCTCGAACAGCACGATTCATTGAACCATTTGAAACGCAAACGTAAGATATGAATAAGTAATATAGAACCTGGCATGTCACCACAAGAAATCACTGTGACGAGAAAAATTATGAAGGTAAACTCTACTGTCAAGTAAGTAATGTTAATATCGGTAACAGTAAAAAAAGATATTTCACAGACATTTTGTTTTCAGAAGAAATAGTGCATTCGCGGGATTGAGGAGCATAACAAATTAGAAATTCGGGATCTAGAAGATACAGAGCGAATACATCCGACCAATTGTGATAAATTCCGAGCCATATCACCTATCATCTCCAACGATTAGTTACTATAATTATGTGAACCCCAACTATACAGTCTGCATCTATCTAGGCATACGTAAAACAATTCCAACCAGCTAAAATGATTAAGATTCCCTGTCAAATCGCTTTCCTTATCTAGGATCTAGTATTTTATCTTAGCGTCAATCACTCAGAGGACCTAACACATGAAATCACTGTTTCCAAGACAACTTTGTTCAAACGCCAGCAACCTACAAATGTTCTTTACCTCTAAAGACCATGTTTTCGAAGACATAAAGCAAAACATAGAGAACTACTTTGAAGTGTAATCATCCCTTGGTTGACAGACAAATATCTTGTCTATTCCAAAGATGATACAAGTTGGCATGAGATACAATGGAAAGCTGTGTTCACTTTATGCATTCTCATAGACAGTTCACCAGCTTGCTGTAAGACAGTACTTTTTCTGGGTAAATCACTCAAACATTACTCAACGTTAAGTATCATATCATTGTTCAAGAATTTTGAAAACATATGTTTTGAGATAGTTCTTGGGATATCAAATTGTAAATTTACTGACGCAACGCTACATCGTTTCGAACGACCGAAGAAAACTTTCGAAGCAGTCAATATTCAAGTAAGTCAATCTTATTTTATACATGCTTTATGAAGCTTTCCGCTACTTCGAAAATATGTTAATGTAATATATCACCCCCTATCTATTACACTGACCTTCATGTCAGCCAGTACTCTCCGTTAGAGTTTAATTCATTGTTGATTGACTGATTGTCAGATTAACTTCAGTTTAAGTTATTGGCTATGGTTCAAATTATAATACATTCAGTTACATCTCAGTAACGGTCAGTCAACCTCAAAATGATTCGCTATTAACTATCACATACATTTCATAACATAAATAGCTGTTTTATTTATGGATACCCCTATGACTTATCCCAAAGATTCGCCGGATCAATAAATCGAGCCTACACGGTTCTATACACATGCTAGATGAGTAGCACAATTGTCTCAACAAGACATGAAGAAAATATCTTCAAAAATATTATATATATATATATATATATATATATATATATATATATATATACCTGACTCAATCGATGGCTGCACTGACAGTGTGTTCCTGGTTACTTCTAGAACATCTTTTTTGTATGGCTTCTTAGATCGATCAGTAGTTTCTTCTAAAATATGTTTGTCCAACTCCATATTTATTTGATCATCTTCAGATTCTTTGTCGTTTTCCAAATCATTCATAGTCTTATATAATAAAATAATTATTGAAGTTTATTGCATTTGTCTATCATAATTATGAACAACAGATGTATTAAAAGAAAATATTTTGTCGTTTTGCGAAGAATGTTGCAGGTGATTAGTGGAGTTGTAGTGAATCTTTCTAACTCATTGTGAATATGGTGTTGAATAGACATTTAAAACCTTGCAAAGTCCTGGTAAGTGTTATCTTATCCGATACTAAGCATCCACTCCATTCATATCTTTATCGTTGCATAACTTGTAGTAGGACAAGATGACAATATATTAGAATTCGTGCACGCAAGCAAAAGTATAAATGCTCTACGATACCTTATTTAGCAAGTAAAATGTGCGATGAACATGTGGTAAGAACTAACTTAGTCAAAAGATCTTATTTCTAAACATGTTTCTAATTGAAAAAAAATTGTGTGGATTCTCATCATATAAAAAAAGAGGTTTCATTTGAATTCCAGGTAGTTTTTCTAGTTAATCTTTCGTATATATATATATCAAGTTATTGATTGTTTATTATCAGCGAATTTGTAAGGGGAAATTTGTCGAAATATTCCATGATGAGAATTCCATATTGTAACAATTATTCGATATTGAATAGAGCCGTGATTATTATTATTATCATTATTATTATTGTTACTATTATTATTACAGTATAAATTTATGGATTTATTTCATCTGTATATTATACCACTGAAATACTTAGCATACATTTTCACCACTTGGGTAAACAAAAGAGGTAATATGAACAAAATTCTAGTTATGTGAACAAACTGTTTGTCTTATGATATAATACCAAAGTATACATTATGACTTAAGAGCACAATGAAACCATAAAATTCCAAACTTGGGATGTGCTACCTAAATTTATGAAAAATATTTATTTTTTATTTATACTAAAACATAAGACAAGACTGCGCCATCATGATCTGATACACCTATCTTTATGTAAATCAATGAAGAATTTAGGCTAATATTTCATCATTAATACCACAGGCTGCTTTACTACATGATTATAAAGTTTAGATAAATCTTGTTTTAGCTTTTAAAATAATGATTGGATTTTTAACAAAGCCTATGGATAATCAACCGAACAAACTTGTTCTGTACATGAATAAATTTCATAAATATCTACACCGACAGCTGCTTCAGTTGACAACATTGCGTCTGCATTCTTCAATAAACATCATGTGTTTCTTAATTAAGAGGTGTATACAGTTTATTTCATAAAGAGCTTTATTAAAAGTTAAATTAGACTAAATCAAAAACTTCTAACGTAAACAATATCACAAATATGTCCAAGTATTTAAATCAACAAAATTTCTAGAAAAGTAAATTACCAACTCACCTTTATATAATCTTCATAATTCAAGCCAACTTTTTGTAAAACCTTCAAAAGTTCCGTTGACGGATTCTTTTCTGAGTATATTGAACTTTCAACTTCTACATGTGTAAGTGCATCAAACTCATTAAAAGTATCAATTAATTCCCTTTCTAGATTTTTTATGTTTTGAAGGAAACTTTCGAATTTTCTAGGTGAACCCATCATCAACTTATTATTAGATGACGAATCACATGACTGTAAAACAAAAAAATAAGAAATTCTTACTTAAGAAAAGAATTTGTTGACGTTTTACTAGTTGTTTTCTCAAATCAATCATACAACACATAGTTGCCATTTTTTCAGAAAACCTTTTCAGTTCATTTGGTGATGCATTTAAGTAGTAAACTGTTAAAAACTTTCTAAAAACAGGTATTTACCATCTTCACAGTGTAGTTTTGTTCATTTATCGACTAGTATATCTTTTAATCATCCTTAATAACCATCTATCATTATACTTTCGGATTGATTTTTATTAGGTAAATGTGACCTGAGGAAACAGTTTGCATGATAAAACGCAAACAGCTGCATGCCTTTGTTAGCTCACTTTAATATTTGTTGAAGCTTCTTTTTGATATCCTCTGATATTAAGAAAAGTGAACTAATCAGTTGGTTGGTTAGTTGAAAATGTATTGAAATTTATAAATCAAAGTCTTCGATCAATAATGTAGTAGTGGAAAACTGTTCTATGAGATAATCATAGTCTTCAAAAAGTTTACCGAAATGCCTTTCTTGTTAGAGTTCTTCGTTACCACTCATTAGAACATCATATATGGTCTTACTATAGTCATAATCTGTCACTGTTATGCCTGGATCACGGAATTCCACGCAAGTGCTTTTAGGATCGATGAAACTAGCTAAAAAATAATTCATCATTATGACAGCAAATTAAATTTAAGACTTGAATTTTAATAAAACTAAAATCAGTTAATAAATTTTTGCTGAAATTTCTCCCGGTATAAATTCAAATATAACAGAATGATCAACTGAAACGAGAGCCGGATTAGTAATTCTTTAAATTAATAAACTGAACAATTTGAGCTAAACTATGAATTTGAGTACTTACGAAGTAAGCATATGTTCAGCGAAATATCACGCTCAGCCAGCTATTCCTTACAGTAGTAGGATTCCCTTCAAAGTATAGCTTAGTATTTTTGTGGTATTACAACAATGATAAAAATTTTCTCAACTATCAATAAAAGTGCAGCAATCAAAACTGAGAGTTAACCCTTCTTATGATGATAATTAAAATCTAAACTCTTCTATCTGTCACATTTAAGATTCATGTTTGTTTCTCAAGTAAAATATGCATCGTTTTTAGGCTATGAGATCGTTTAAATGAAAAATATCCAAACAGAAACGTTTTATGGGACAACACAAAGAATCTAATCGCATTAAAGAACTGTATACATAGACTTAAAGTCTAAACTAGATTTTGCTGGTACTGAACCTACTGAATCTTCTTTATTTTTAATATACTTTACTCACGGTAAAATAAAAAGCTGACAATTTACCTCATCAAAGCATATTGTTTTTGTATCCATCCTTTGAGTTAAAATTTGGTTTCAACAAATGATTTGGTGAAAGGTACAGAGAAATTGGTTTCCAGACAAAATTAGTTACGCTTATGATAAAAGTTTGTACAGTTGCACTCACTGAGTACTCGGAGAAAAAATGCTAAAAATATGTTAACAATAAGGTATTTTTGAGTAAAATCAGCATGCACACCACAGGAGATATAGTTTAATTAGAATTAGCTCTTCGATAAGTATTCAGGTACAGACAGTAGTTTTAAAATTAATCTAATCATAAATACGAATTACCGTGTACATTAAAAACTCTAGGTTGATGATTTGGATTTACTTTTACCCATACTTTCACAAAAACGGTAATACGAACTAACGGTCGTTTACATAATATTGTCTCATATTCTGCATATACTTACAATAATCTCTCCTTAAAGAACTCATTTATAACATCAGTCATAAGTAAGTACTAAACAGTCATCATTTCAACCACTAAATAAGTGTTCTAAAAATAGTTTCTTCTAGCAACCCCTTTATTTCGTAAATTCTTACCACAAAATTTGATCCATACATACGTTCAAATGTAAAGGTCACTTCATCAGTTTTAGGCAATAAACTATGTGGTTTTCATAAAACTCATTTTTGATCAGCGTTTTTAATGATAAATCAGCATCTATATCATGTGTACGTAAAATGTCAATATTTCATTAGTAGTACTGGCTTACACTATTACTAATATTAGATTAAAACTCAAATACCACCTATCAATTGTATACACATAAAGTAATACTTTTGGTACAATTAAAGTTTTCTAAGCTTGGTAGATCCTCTTTTTGGACGTGTGACTCTGAAGTTTGAACCCAGATACCCCAATGAATTATCATGGTACTAGATACTTATTATTTCGTGACTCGAAAACTCTCACCTCATTTTTAGTTTCTACTTGATACTTCGGAGAAAATCAGAAGAGCCGTTACGCTTTATACAGTTACACTAAATACTTCAACGTATTTTTTCAAAAATTAGTTGACAAAACTAATGAAAATGCTTGGAATATGTATGGACTACTGAGTCTATATGGTGCATTAACAGTTGATTTTAAATTACATTTTGAGAACATAGCCGAATCATCCAATAGGTAGGCTAATCATTATCAAACAGTTTACCAACCATCGCTAAGATCAAAAACAACCAGAGCGCATCGATCGATTGCATGTGAAGCACTGACTAATATTAAAATGGTCACATTCTGTTTCTAAATACCTAATAGTAACAATAAATTTTAGTAATAACATCATATTCGTACTCAAATTGGTGACTGTGTGCTTCGTAAAGGGGAACCTTTCAGACTTATCAAAAGTGTGGGAATAAAATAAACCTTCTCCACAAAACATAAAACATTGAGATGGAAAATATATATCCTAAATAAAACACCGTTTCTTCCTGTTTCAACAAAACTAGGTAATTACAAGCACAGTCAGCACGTCAGATCAGCGATTTTCCCGACCATATGAGATTATGAAGAGCTTCAGAATTTGCGTGAGTATCTCTGGCTCTGAGAAATTGTGATATCTTAATTTGTTGTTAATAAGGTTTTATTTGTAATTAATTTCAAACTTATTAATTAATTTCAAACTTATTTTACCAGTTTTCCACTACTTATTAAAGCTATTGGTGATCTCTGTTATAAGATCAATAATATGAATGCGGATATGAAAAGCTCATCAATACTTGCGTCATTGATGTTTTTTCTCTAGAATCCCCACTGATAAATAGAACGTACTTCAGACCTTTGGAACTAGATTGAAGGGACAAGAAACCCATGATTAGCTCGTAAGTTGCTACAGTTGTTGATAAGATTTAAGCTGACGAAACTGTTTGAGACCATTGGTAATGTTCTTAAAGAGTTAATTAAGTCCAGTTTAGCTTACGTATTGCATCAGGTCTAGATATTACGTATACTCTACATGGAACTAAAACATAAATAAGTTTAAGTAATCGCAGAATCTAGGAAACGATTGTCAGTAACTCAAGATTACAGTGAACATTCTTTGTTAGATGTTGTGTTCATGGCTTAAAAGTCTAACGTGCCTAGGAAAAGAAGTGACTTATGCTGCAAGCCAGACTTTCTTGGACGACACGAGGGATAAAGTACATAAGAGCGGATTGCGATATATAAAATAGAAAACTTTTAATTTAATTGTTTGTGCTATTATAGCACATCAGTCTTTTAACTATCACTATGATTATATGTAGCGTATGGTAATACTAGAGTACAGGACAAAACTACTTCGATAACGTGAATAAATTTTAATTACTATTTTACATTTCATTGCATTTTAGGGATAGTTTGCTTATTTTTTCCGAGTAGAACGCTCATGCAAACTTCGCTAATCATTGCGCTCATAAAGGTCTGTATTAACGGACATGTTGAAGTTGAGAACAATGGCGGGATGGCTTTTGGAAGTGCATTCAGTTTGCGCAACCAAACGCGAATAAAAGGTAAACAAGCAAAAAATCCAGAAGTTTTCTTTAAGAATTTCATACGGGGTTTTTCCAATAAAGCTCTGTCGGTTTCTCCAAAGTTCTTTAACACTTTGGGTAAATGATGGGTTTTCCCCAATAATCCCCAAAACTTTTGAGTGATTCCTTCCAAAAACTTAAAGTTTTGAGTAAAAACTTAAAACTCGAATGATTTTAAGCTTTTCCAAAATTGTGGACTTTCCTCAAAGTTTGGAGATCGGGTTCTCTTAAATACAATCATATTCTGAGGAATAGTTAAGGACAACATTTTTCGAGGGTTAACCGTTTGCTGAATAGTTATCACCAAAACAGAACATTATCTCGTGATACTATTCGTATCGAACACGAAAACAAAAAATAATTTTTCGACGCATAGCAACAGGCTCAGGGACACATTCCAATATTCAAGATCTTTTTCACGAGCTTAAATAAACCAGTTGGTTTTCTTGAGCTCGATTCTTGTTCTTTCGGTACGGTTCCAGGTGTTTGTTAGTGTCAAATGAATGGGGTTCCAGCCACTGTATTGTCTAATTCTAGTCAGTTGGCAGTAGTTTGTGAGTTTGTGTGTCTCGGAATGTGAATGTAAACGTTTGTTTCAGGTCAGTAGGGTTTCTGGATACCAGCAGCTATCACATTACTGGACCGGAGATCAGTTAGTTTGCAATGTGGAGAATATTAAGGATAAAATTCTAATGCTAAAATTAAAAAGATTGTAGAACTACGTAAATCAATAGATAATTTAGTTTATAAATTGATTGTGAAGATTGTGAGAGTAAGCAAGGTAATGGAGACAGAGATAATAGGTGAGGTAGATTAATTGGGTGATCTGAGTAAATGGCGATGATAACAACTAGCAGGTCCCAAGATATGCATCATGCACAGCTTGTCCAAGAGGGAGATGATAATCCGTTCTGAGTATGTGGTTATCAAGTCTCTTCTTAAAGCTGTCCACTGAGGGAGCTGTAATCACCTCGGTTGGTAGAGCATTCCAAGTTGCGACGACTCACAATGATAAAAAGTGTTCACGAACCTGGGTACTCGCTCTTTTATGTGCAATTTTTCGAGGATTACTTCGTGAGGTTAATTCTTCAGCTGTCTTGCCCATTTAGTTGCTTATTTACGCACTCCAGGAAATTTATGTCTCGTGTAAGCAGAGGTATGAAGACGTTATGAATATCAGTGTGCGGGCGTGTGCATGTTTTAAATGATATGATGAATAATTCTAGCGTTGCCGCAATAAGTTGTCTTCACATAAATTGCAGAGTTGCTTTAGGCTTGTGTGTACCCCCTATGTAGTTTGAAGTTGTGTCCATGGTTAATAGACCGAGACCGCTCTCTGAAGAGGCACAACTCAACGGACTTCCTTCAGGGGGGAAGTTTTTTCGAGTCACTTGGGGCAGAATGTTCATCAAGTGGCATTTTGACAGGCTGGTTTTCAACCCGTTCCCCATTCCATTCCTCAATTTATGTAGGGTTATTTTGAAGCTCATTTGAATCCGATTGGCTTCTAACAGACCTCCAGATCTTTAAATTGTCTGCACGAAAAGTACCGCTGATTTGATTTTATCTAACAAGTCTTTAATGAATATCAGGAAAAGTAGTCGACCTGAGATGGTTTCCTTTTAAACCCTTGATGGTGAGGCTCGTCAGCTTGCATGAACTGTATTGACTTGGTACGAAACTTTGTGTTCTCAAGGTAGTTTCGGAGTCAAGAAAGAACTTGATCCGCGAGGCCTACCTTCGCAACTCTCACAGTCAGGAATACGTGAGGTATTGTGCTTAAGACTTTCTCGAGCTCACGTAATATTATTCGAACCAGTATCTTGTGATCCCGTCAGGTCGTCCAGTAGTCCCATGCTTCGAGAAGATTGGATGCACATTATCTGACCTTCCCAAACCCATTTGGGCCTTCTGTAGTATTCACTTCTTCTCCATGTACTTCCTAATTTACTCACTAACCAGTCCTACCAAAACCTACGAAACTACTAGCAATATTGCGATTGATCTGTGACATACTGGATCTTTCCTATCTCTTCCTTTAGAGGTTACACAGAGCAGCCAGTTACCAGTCATCTGGGAGTTGATGTGACTCCAATAAATGCCTGAACAGGGATTTTAGACACTGTCTCAGGACTATAAGTAAAATATTGTCTGGATATACTAAACAGCGATCTAGTGCATATTTGTTACTGATAGGTTTAAGCTGAGGTGTGTCCAACTAATGAGGTTCGCGTCAATTTCAATGGCTTACGTAACTATTTAAATTGCGGGATTATATACTACTGCAGCTTGCTCCCCTAGTGGGGTAGTGATGACCAGAAACTCAGGCCTAATGTGCGTGACTTTGAAAAATATGTTTCTGAAAACTTCTTTTATCCAGCAACTTCCGGTCGTCTCTTTCTACTCTATGAAGTCATGTGGTATATGACAATATTATGTGAAATATGTAAAAAACTCCAGAGACGATTCTTTGTGTCCTTCTTTTTCAGTCGTCCTGGAAACGAGAAAAAAGATTATGAATGCTTGTCTGAATACATTCGTTATGATGCAGGTGATCAAAACGCCAGAAAATCCTGGTTCGCATGCGCACAAATGCCGTGCAACAGGGATAAAAAATGACAAACTAAAGGTTTCTTCATTTCTTTCTAGAATATTATGCTTATAGTTACATATATTATGAAAACCACAACCAGTTTTTTCAATAAAACACAAATAGACAAAATCAAAAATGCAAAGAGAGTTGTAGATTATGGGGAAGAAGCTGAAGGAGGAATTAGGTTTAAAAATTTTCTGCCAACAGTAGTAGTTTAGATGCTCATAGTATCTCAAAGATTTCCAGAGCGCTTCTTTTCAGGCCACTTGCAGTATTTCAATAAATTTTCATTGTGGTTGTTGATGATTTGAGATTGTGTCACATTCCTAGGGATCGTATCGCTCGTTTGTGTTAAGGACGTTCACGGAGGAAATTCCTTCTGAGCAGGCAGCTTCAATTTTTTCGAGTAGAAACAGATTTAACTAGTTAGATGTAATTGGATTTTCTACTCTAACAGTTCATTCCGGCACCAATTGGTGCAGTTTGATAGGCGTACGCCCAGATCCGAAACAAAAACACAATAATTCTGGGAGAAAACGGTCCTATTAATCAATAAAAATGGAAATACAGACAATTACCAAACAATACTACATCTTCTAGTTCCAATTTACCGCGGTGGGTATCCGTTTCTGGAAGAATAAGTGCTTCCATTCCGTACTGTTGAAGTATCAAATCCAAATATGGCTGTAGCCATATTAAATATCAAATTTAAACAACAAATGTACAGTTCAAAAGCAAACATAAAATCTTCAATATAAGTACAAGATATAGAAATAATAACAATATACAATGGTAAAATCTCAAAATGGAATCAAATAAAGTACCTAAATGTCAACAGAAAGAGTCAGTCATATCATAACACAAATATATATACATGGAGGGACTTTCCAAAAAGCAAAACATTCAAAATAGATTCTACATTGGGTCTCAGATTACCAGAGGGTGACTTATGGCAATGATTGAAATCTACCTGAGTTCGATCGAAATGATTTGAGCTACCAGCTTACGTCGACGTCACATCAGTTCTAGCCTAGGTCTAAAATCTTCCCAGCTCGTCTGATGAGAGTCAGGTCAGCCTGTTTACGTATTAGAGACTGAATAAATATAATCATGATATATCACATCAACCACAATCCTCATCGTTCCAACAGATCACTTCCATGACTCTGTAGTGAGTAACACAAGATGAAGCAGAATACAAAACTGCCAGTTCGGAATTCGAAAACCCATATTCACTTACAAAATTTCATTATTTCAGCCAGGAAAAGCCTAATGTTTGATAGTTATATTCTTCAACTTGGGTCTCTGATTTGACAACAGAGCATTTCACACAATGACTTTCCTCTCAAAACACTGTTGCACCATGATCTCTAGTTTATGCTGGGACGTGAGATTAAGGCTCATTGAGAAGTAGCTATTTTACCACAAAAACTTTGATTCCTACTCCATTAGGAGTGCCTGAGTTCTTATAAAAATTTATCCATTCTCGAAACAGTGCAACACATTCTTTCCCCTATTGAACCCTATTTTCATGAAGAAGTAACAGCCAAAATGATATCTTTATATCAAAAACGCATTCGTAAAGTGGTAGATGTCACTGCGAACATCATATTTCCACCGTTACTTTCTTCAAAACCAGTATCACGGCTAAGCAATATCATTCTCGAAAACGCTTTGATCCACATAAGTATCTCTGATATATGGTTAAAAAGACACAAATGAAACTAGACTAAAATTGGATCCTAATCGGATGCCTTATTAACTGAAGGATTATTTATGTTTTGATTTCTGCACATTGAAATTAGATTTTGAACCTGGTACATCATGTAGATCAAGGACATTACCAGCGCACATCTAAACGGATGTGGGCGGGGGTTGGTTTTGTTTTTTAACCTGTTCATTTTAAATGATCTCACTCTAATGTTTTACAGCCCTTAATTTCAATTTCGTAGGCGTGATACTGTGCTGGTAGATGACTTCTAATCATTCCCTTGAAAGTCGCATCATACGTTAACTAGAACCCTTTCAAATATAAACATATACATGTATAGACGACTTTGTTTACTTGACGTAACAAAGTTGAGTAGATAGGTTTAGATGCTTCTTGCTATTTTAGAATCCTACTCGGCACTGCTACATGGTAAAAGCCCTGCTTAGTTTTTTCACAATTTTGCCATAGAAATAATAACATTCACCAAGAAATTTAATTACTGTTCGTCTAGACAGCGTATCAGTTCAATTTCACGAGCTCATCCCACCAACTTTCAAATTTCAAGGTTTGCTCATCCGTGATTTTAAGACCGTGTTAAGTTTTTATAACAACCACACAAGTTCATTTACCAAACAATTTTTCCATTTGATATTTAACTAGACAACATACAAACCGCTTATTAATCGCATCAGTTATTTGTCTCGTGTGGCTTGAAATAGCGAATGCTTAATTGCTAAAGCATCCTGATCTGACGTATTAAGTGCTGCCATTTACGGATTAGCATCGAAGCTATTGCAAACAATCTTGGGCCTTGTCACTCATAGTCTCTAACTATCGGTTGCCATCTTCTCACGGACTCCAACCAGTTAGTCTACTCCTACCAATATGGCTCGGTTCAGTTACCAGTGACTTCATGGATTTGAACCCTGTTTTGGTATGGCCACTCCCAACTTTCTTCCAGCCCAACTGTACACTACAAAACATAGCTCGTAGAGGCAGTCGGTGGCTAGGCTTACGTAGCACATGTCCCCGCAGCACTAAATGGTGAATTTTCGCTACTTCATTTATAGATCTTCCATCCTTACCTGTTTCTTAAAGTGAGCATTGCTTACTCGGTTGTCCCAGGATGTATGAGAAATGCTTCTATGGCACCTATGATCGAATGCCAATAACCTACGAACATACTCTATTCTTAGTAACCATGTTTCACACGCTCAGTGTAACTCGACTTTTGGTTAGCAGACAAATCTCGCCCGTGTCATAAGTGAAGGAAGTTGGTAAGTGCCAATCGAGCCTTCTGTATACGTACTGAGATTTGGCCAGTCACCAAGTCGTCAAGACTGGTATGCCCTGATTAGTTGGGTACAGGATATGTGTAGCAGATTGAGTGATCAGAAACATTTCTCAGATAAATGCGGTTTATTGGACACAAAAGAACCAAGTTTGATATACTATGAAGTTTTTACTTTTCACAAGACTAACCGTCATACATATTTTGAATATGTCTGGCTTAATATATTAATTATGTAGTCAAGTAAAGCATGGATGATAAGCATCTCTAAGTCTTTCTTTGGGTTCACAATCCCTGACCTCATCTTCCTAAGCTCGTTTTTTTCCATAGTTGAATCCCTTACGCGTGGGGATTTCTCTCATGTGACCAAAGTTCTGTAGCTTTCACTTGACTGATTTCAAAGACTGTCTCAAATGTATTTTATGACTTGCCATCTAAATGTTGTCATGTTAAAGCTTAAAGTTCCGAATGACATATGAACCATCTAGCCTACATCGCACCCCTTTGTGTTTTGTTCATGAGTGGTTTTGTTAAACATTTGCATTGTGTCAAGTTTACTTTTAGAGTTTATTTATCTGCCGTATTTTTTTCAGCAAAACAACTATAATCCGAATGAACCGACTGAAGACCTTAAGGCATTTGAACGTCGTCTTCGTGAAATCATCAACGGCTTAGGTCCAAAAGCATTTAAATGGCGAATTATTTTGTCTGTAGCTGTACTAATGTTATTTTGCTCCGCATACTGCTGGCTGATTGACCCTGTCACTTACCAAGCCGGTTTTATTGGTTCATTAGAAAAACACCCAGAATTTGTATTTAGTCTTTTACTCCTCATGATTCTTTTCTTTATGGGAGCACATAAAAAAGTAGTTTTACCAAGTATCATAGCTCATCGCAGTCGAATTGTATTAGCAGAATATAATATGGCATGTGATAACTCCGGGAAGCTCATTTTAAGACCCAAACCTAATCTCTAACTAACTGTGTAAAAATGCATCGTGTACATAATGTAAAAAATCAGCCGTTAAGTCTTTCATCATAGTTCACTTCGGATCATATGGATCTATATGGTCGTACTAAATAATGGTCATTCAACGGATGAAAAGAAACAATTAAATTCAGATTTTCGAGTCTATTATTTCAATTTTCGTATGGTGAAAATTTCGCAAGTATCAAATTCATATTTACATTTTAGTAGACTTGTTTCTTGTTATTTTCACCACCTTTTCCCAAACATGTACCAAATTATGTGATTACTCTATCAAATGATTGAACTGAGAAACCTAATGTTAATCTGCTTGTAGAACTATTGATTGGAAAATATATTTTTCAGAATTCATTTTTGTACTACTTTTTATTGTTCAAGCTAATAGTAACTTCCATGATATTGGGAGAAATAAACTGCTGACCGGTGAACCACACCTTTATTCAGAAAGGTCATTTTACCTCATTGTTGTATAATCCTATCCGTTAAGTGTACTTCATTTTAGCATTAAAATTGGCACAATCTTGAGTAAACTTAAACGCTGACATAAATGTAAACGGATTAAGATTAACGTATGATGATTACAAGGAGTATACTTCGATTTTCTGCAGCTACTTAATTCTAATAGTGCGGTTTCCGCCCTGGATCCAAAGATCAAGAATAGAGCTCTAAAACCAAAAGCAACTAAACTGCTTCACGACTTCCCACTATACAGTTATGTGAAAGGAGAGGTGTGAAAAAGTGGTTGTTCCACTATTTTGATATAGAACCATTCGTATCCGCATTTTAAAACAATGTTCAACCTGTTATGTACTATAGTCATGGTGACTTAAGTCTGCTAATAATACCATCCGAAATTTGTTGTTTTACCCTGGGAGTTATAAGATTAACGGATGAGAAGCAGACCATGCATCATCGGCTTTCATAACCTACAACGATCTACAGATTATCCAAATCGCTATTAGTTTGGTTTCAGGACCTTCAGTCATAGTATGTACTCTTTCTTAATCTCAGTCAGACGAGAGATACATGCTTACTCAAGAAAAGTCTGTCGTCTTATCAGGTTAACTTTTCTAACCATTGTGGTAAATATACTGATTTCGAACATCTACATCAAAAAAAAACTGGATGGTTTTCAGTATTTACTGATCATAATTTCAGACGCTATATTACTTATACTTAACATATAATTCCGTTTGCTGACTAAAGGATGAGTGTGCTGCCCAGCAGTCCGCTCCGTTCTCCTATATGGATCCGAAACATGGCCGGTAAGAGTAGGAGATATTCGTAGGTTACTAGGATTCGATCATAGATGTCTTAGAAGCATTGCTCGTGCATCGTGCGACAACCGACTGAGCAATTCTTGTTGTTAGGAAACGAGTTCTAGGTAAGGGTGGCAGATCAATAGATGAAGTATTGAAACTTCATCAGTTGAGGTGGTTGGGACATGTGTTACGAATGCCCGACTACCTCGATGAGCTTTGTTTTGTAGTGTAGGAGTAGGTTGGAAGAAAGTTAAGGGCGGCCAGATCAAAACATGGCAGAAATCCATGAAGTCACTGACAAGAAGACTGAGTCATGTTGGTAGATGTAGGCTACTTGGTTGGGGTCTGCGAGACGATAGTAACCGATGGTTAGAGACCTTGTATGACATGGTTCAAAATCGTTTGCAGTGGCGCAGGTGCATCCACTCTTTGTGTTCTCTCAAATTCTAATCTTCTGGATTCATCAACATCTCTACCTTTGTCTTTCTAAACTTATCTCACTGAATTATACTTCTTGAATAATATCTTGGAACCCTAATCTTCTCTGTTACCAGTAGTACTCCTACTGTCTCTTCCACTATGGGATTTGGATTGGAAACTGCGTCTCTGTGCCAATGTGATATGGCAACCGGAACTGATGTACTTACGTACGAAGTTCTATGTTGCATCTGACTAACTGACTATAACTCAGTTGCGTCGGTTGACATGTTCTATGGTACAGTAGAGGTTTGTACGGATAGTAAAACTAAACGAAAATGACGTAAATGAGTATTGTAGCTAAACTGTATGTATGGCTAGCTTCACTGTCCCTTAGTACTGTTGGATTCTGGGTGTTATAATGGAGAGTGAATTTGATGTTTACTAGATTTAGTGTCTTTTAACGTTGATGAAATTGAGTAGAGTGTAACGGACAGTAATGTAAGATACATTGATATACGTTGCTCTACAAAATTACTGAAATGTGTCGGTAGTAAGCATTCTTTTTATTTGCCAGTCGCTATCATAAACTCATCAAGTACATAATACGATAACATATTAACTAACAAATTCGTGGTTACAATGTATGATGTCAATATTGATTTGCTGCTTGCCTTTACATCAAGTTATTGGTTTGGGAAGTATCCCTGGATGTCCCGAAATAAAACAATTATTTGTCAAATAATGACTGAGTGGTAAGAATAGTTTGAGCCTCACACTTTTATTAAATTCATGATAGCTGCAGTGTTTAGATTACATCGTCGTATAATTATTTACTTCAAAACTTTTATTTTTTCCCAGATGCTCATCTGCAGCATGTTAAGTACAGTATATGACGTAAATTTCACTTTTATCGATCACTTATTTTTTGGGTAGACATCATCTGCGAAATCCTCATCACTCATAGCCTAACTCAGACGTAATAAGTAATCTTATAGCTGCTTACTTTTTAAAAAAAACTGTTATTTTATTAAGCCATTGTTTGTCTTTTATTTTATTTACTACCAGCAAAGATAATGATAGTTTGTAGTAGCAGTATGTATCATCCGAATGACTACTAGGAAAATGTGACTTAGAACACCGTGTTTAATATCTGAAGCTGTTTTAAAATATTCTCAATCCAAATCTAATAGTAGATCAGTATAAAGCCTATGAACCACTATTGTTATGCGAGAGGTAGATTTACTGATTGTCAAATCCAAGTAGATATGATGATTACTAAACAAGTAGCTAGAAGCTGAGTGATTAAACCACATTGGGATATTATAGACACGAAAAATGACGTATAATATTGAATTCCCTGCTATGATTGATATCGTCAATTCTATTCATTATAAAGCAGAACAAGTACTTGGTTAATTACTTTCGCATAATGAAGAAACATTGTCGAGATATCAGTCGGTTATACTGTCTTTTTTAATTAAATCTGACATTAACATACGGATATTAAAATGAGTAATTTGTTCGAAATTAAAGTTTTTATTACTGAAACAAAGTAAACTTTTTTATTTACATATGATCATTAGATCCGTGATAATTAGATCAACAAACACAAATGAAAATTATTAAGTAATAAATACAATTCTAATTTGTTTTAGTGAGATATTTTCCTTTGAAATTCATTTATGGGTGATCAATAAATTTCGTGTGTTCTGTTATTGGGAAGTGTAAGCAAGATAAACGAACTCTGATAATTCATTGTCTTTTGAAGTGATCGTTATTTTACTTCTATTTACACTAAAGTAAATTTTTCAAGACTAGTTTCATTCACATGGATGACCGTTTTATAAGGTTCCCAACATGACGGATCAGGCGTTGGCACCCGATATTTAGTGGATGGACCAGCTTTGGGGTTATTTGTATGCTCATCTTGGCCTTCTCTTATATCGACTACTGTAGCACAAGTGGTTGTACTTGTGGCTAAGCTGTCTGTTGTTGATAATGAAGGGAGTCCACGAGAACACAGGGTCGGGGTCCCATTGTGTCTCATTTCCAGAACAGGAGTGTTTCCAGTAATAGTAGTTAATGTTATTGCAGAACGTGGGTATGTTTGTTGCAGTGAAGTACTTTGATTTGCAGCAGATGGACTTACTTCCCTAATTTGTAGTGATGGTGCTAAGTTGTCTGTGTTTGGGCTTTGAAACGCCGAGTCACGGGATATAGATTCTCCACCTGGATGGAAGTTTTGATCCGACCATTCTAATCCTGTAGGTGCATACCATCCAAGCTGAGACTCTTCGGCACTTTTAACATTTCTAGACCGTCTATTTGATTGTGAACCCTGGTAATCTAATCCCACGTCACTTGAGGTATGTTCCACTATAGACCGGTCTAATGTTATGTTTGAACTACCTCCACGACCGCTCCCCCACTCTGAACCTGAACTAGGACCCCTTCCGGAGTCTTTGTCTTCTGTTTCTGAGCCTATTGACCCTCCAGAACCGAAACCTGGCGGTGGGGGTGGCAGGAAATTTTGTGGTGTATCTGGTGTGAAGTTTTGTAATGAATAAATAGGATTTCTCTTATCAAGTTGTGCACTAAACATTACAGCAACTTGGTCAGAATATGTTGTATTAGAGTGTGAACTTCTGTTTGTTAGATCCTTATTCGTCGTTGGTTTTGTTTGTCCAAAGTCATCGTTTGTCTTCATGATCACATGTTTCTGTATGGGAGTTTGATTTGTGTGAGAATCATTCGATGTTACGAAGTTTTTCGAACTTCCGTCCCACGATGTTTTTGCCTTCTGACTTGCGCACCTCAGACTAGTAATCTCACAGTTCGACAAAACTCTACACGTTTGGCGCGGAATATACCCTGGTGTTCCTGTAGCCACTAGGTGGTCGACACACCATCTACGTACGTATAACCAAAAGTCATTCTCTGTCAACGGAAACATTACTTTCTGCTGAGCATGTGTAGATCTTATTCTCCCATCCACAGAGTTAGTAACTGTTGAACTTGACAAGCTTTGATTCAAAACACAAACATATTCACCCTGACGAACACCTAACAATTTGTATCTCTCTTTCCACTCTGCCGACGGTCGAAAATCAACATTTACAATAGCCAGTAGTTCGCTATTGGCCAAAGAAGAATTCTGTACAAAGCTGTTGTTGGGCAATGTAAAAGGATGTAGTGTAAAACCTGTGCTGGGACAGTTAGATTGGATAGTGGAATTTAACCTTCGGGATACTATACAAGTGTGGGGATAAATAGGTGAATCTACATGAAATTGATTGCAAATCCTTACAGGAGAAGAAAGCTTTAGTTTTGCTAGTCTCATATCTGGTTTCCATTGCAAGTCAGATTTATGATAAGCTGGTGCTCTTTTTGGACTTGCAGAGGATTCATTTACATTCTTTAGACATAGTTCTGATTTTACTTTAGAAGCAGTTGTGTGACATGCAATGTTAGTTTTATTTCTGTTGGTCAAAGCAGAAATGGTTTTTTCATCCCATCCATATGCTTCTAGATCTCCTTCCTCTTCACTGCTTGTACTGCTACTACTCAAACTATGTGATGCATAATGACGACGCTTTTCATTAACAACCTTAATATTAGAATATCGTTCTGTTCCTCTATCTTTTTTACCTTTGTGATGTTTTTCATTATTTTTCTGTATGGAATGCATTCCATTATTTGGTACTAAGCGTAAATCTAAACTGGAACTACTATCTGACGTACTACTGCTTAAACGATGACTTAATCTTTCTTGACTAGTTGTTGTTTCATCACTGCTAGTGCAACTGCTTAACGATGGATAACTTAAACGAGATGGATTTGTCTCATCACTACTATCATCATATTCATGAATATCATTTAAACTTCTATAACGATGCTTGTGATTCATGCGAATTTTTTCATTAGATAATTCAGAATTCGATGAAGATGGAGTAGGATTTTTAATAATTGAATTATTTTTGTTTTGTTCACTTAACGGTGGTGAAGGGCTTGGTGATGCTTGCCATATCTGTGTCGGTAATGTTGATTCAAAAGTTACTGATACACCTAATCCACGACGTGTATAAACATCGGAAGATGATGGGGATTTGAAATCAACACCTGATTTTCTCTTATCAAGTGAATTATGCTTGATAATTTTACTCTTCAATGGATGTTTATTCTGTGAATTATTATTTTGTTCATCTGTTAAATTTTTCTCCTCTGATTTTAACATTGATTCATTTTCTGTGGTTGATTCAATTTTTGTTTTAGAATTGAGTTTCATTTTGGATTTTTTAGCAAACACTGAACGCATTTCTACTTGTTTTTTTTTTTCTCTAGTTCAGTGTAATTGTTCAAGTGATTGTTTTTGTTTTCACTACATCTTATCCAAAGTTAAATATCTAAAATATTTGTGAAAAAAATATAAGAGAGGAATCAAAATGTTATTCATAGATTAGAAAATCATAATGTAAACAAAATAATTATTATAACAATTTGAAAATGAATCTTATCTCATAAAATTATTGACAAGATTTTTATTCTAGTTTAGTATTGAACATATAATTGAATCAAACGTTTCACTGTTGCCGTTAATATGAGTCATAATCCAATATTCTATTCCTGAACTTTATCAACCCGTGAAGTGACCTTGTATTTATTTACTATCATAATTAGGTTCTTTTTGGTTGACTTTATAGATAGAGAAATGTTTATCAAATAATATTCACTTAATTGATGACATAGATAATGACTTTTATGTTAGTTTTATAAAGAGGATTTTATCACAAACTGTAAACTTGAAATTTACATGTCCCTAGTCTAAGAGTGCCTCAGTGTGTACATTCACAATTTCACATGAGACTCAACTCAGAACATTCCAATTTTGTACTGAGCATCATGCCTTTCAAAATATAGACTCAAATCCAAACACTCTTCAAACAGGTATTTTTCATTGAAGTTTCCTAAAAGGTAAATCTGTAATTATTGACTTAGTGGGTATTATAGATCATGATTTCTTATCTAAAATGATGTTAACTATATGAATAATGTTTTACTTATTCAGACGTTGGTGTTGTTAAAATCTTTCGTTGAGTTTGTTGACTTATCTTAAGTGATCAATAAGTATGTGAATTCATAATAAATGACTCGTACAGTTGCCTCTTTTTGTTTTCGTCCCGAACAAGTAGGCGATTCACCTTATTTTCGTTACTGAATTTAAGTGTGGCTACAAAAAATATGACATGAGCTCTTATAAAACATAAAATCCATGATTATAAAAAAAAAAAACAGTCATATGATAGTATCATTAGGAATATATTTATAAAAGTTAGTTTCATGTTGATTAGTTTGCATGCATGAATGCTTAACTGTAGTTTATAATTATTAAAATTTTACATTATTCATTAAGGTAACAAATTAATTTCCATATCTCTTGTAAAACATTGAAATAAAGCTTCCTGGTGCTTAGCGTAATAATTCGCCCTACGATTGACACCATTCTACTCACAAATGATTGTATGATTGTATTGTATTATTTAAGTTATCTTGACTATTTAATACTATTATAAGGAACTGTGAAACAATTACTGGGTCAATTTAACGGTACTAATTATTTACTTCTAGTATTATTGAAAATAAATATTTCAAATGGTAATTTTGATCGCATCACAAATTTCTGAAAAAAAAATTTTCGTTTTTCTCTTGATCGTATATAGTATTTTTTTTTAATGCTGATATGCTACAGTTAAAAGAGTAGAGGTTTTAAAAATTTCCACTACTGATAATGTTCATTATTATTCAGTGGGAATTTCACTGAAAGAATTTTTGTTTTCGCCTATTTCGATTGAATACAATAAAATATTCTAAGAATTATTAATTTGAGGGTAGTATTTTGCATATGATTACAGAAATGTTAACGTTGCCAGTATATTTAAACTCTCAATAAAACTTCAAAATATACTTTCAATAATAAAAATAACTTTCTTTATATATTAATTAATGTCTGAAATCTGGAATTTTATATATTCATTGTTCATATTTAGTAAATAGCGTTTCCCCTTAGTATATTAATAATATTAATACAGCTACTATATCAGTACTTATTATGAATAGCCGGGTAAGAAATTACTAGATTTCAGTTTTACTACTGATGATCAGAATAAGTAGTGTTGTTTTAAAATTACAACACTAACATTAACCTAATCAACCAACGATAGTATCGAGTAAACTCTCGTGATTGTTAGAATTTAAAGGCTTGTTTATATTTTAGGTAGAGTTTGGAAACTTCGTTTCCAGTAACAACATCTTAATATGTCGCTTCAGGATTGCTGTAGGTCACTGGCTAGTTTGACGATAAGAAAGAGTACAGTGAAGTGTGCTTACTACTTTACTTTTATTGAGAGCTTCACAATCTTTGATGCGTTTCTGTCTTGTGAAATATTGGTAAGGACACAGGGGGACTGCCTAGGTTTCGCTAACCTATTACTCAGGGGCGATGTTTTTCTAATTAACCATGAGACGAGTATGCTGTAGAACAATCTGATTTGTGTTACTCTAGTGGTGTAAAACTTGGTCTTTAAAAGTATAATACAAACGCAGCTTGTAAAATACTTCGATCGTGGGTGTCTACAAAGAATTGCTCGCACATATGGGCTGCCTATTAAGTAATACTGAGGTTAACTGTCGAGTAATAAATAAAAATTCAAATCTACTGGTGAAGCCAGATATCTTTATAACTTATTAGCTTATCACATGTGCTATGCATACCTGGCTACTCCATATCCAGTAGTGTGACGTTGGCAAGCATATAAGTCGAACGGATTCCAGTGATGTGTAGTTTAAGAGATAGAATGAGTGCACGAAGTTATTGACTGTTGGTCTGATAGAAAAGAAAAGATTTTATATTACTTCTTTGTTTTTATAGTTTTAATATCCTTGTTTTTCTTTTTCGAATTGTCAGCTGTTGTTATTTTATTTGTTAATGTTGATAAGTTTGTGTTTTTTGGGGCCAACTGATGAAGTGAATAGAAAAACATAAATTGGATTATAACTGTAAACGACATGTAGATATATATAAGTACATTTATAATGTCATCGCTTGACATGTATTTTATTCCACTATACGTCTAAACAAGATTAGATGTCAAATTATACATAAATTACAATTGAATTTACTATGAGCTGATCTCATGTTCACACTGTTTTAAGTACTTTATATGATGTTTGTCAGCTACTTTGAAGAAATGACAATAACTGTTTACATGTCATGCAGATGACAGATTTGAAATTATTTTGTATATGAATAAAAGAGAAAAAAAGTTAGAGGAAAGGCCACAGTTACCTGACAAGTAATCAAATGCTAAAGCCAATAATACATGTATTTTCGAATGTTATAAAACAGTAACAATGATTCTTTTATATTATAAACTTTCAGTCATACTATGTCATACAAAAACCTGTTAGAATAAGTTATCTTATGTTTATGTGATGACCATCTTGCATTAACTTTTGCATTTTTTTTAAATATATTGAACAAAAGTCACTCACTACAGTTACCCTCAATATATATGACACTGGTTCTCTCAATTCAAAGGATTTAAAAATATTTCGAATAATTTTGTATTATCTTTCATATTGTGCTGCTTTCTGAACTTAACAAAACATAATTTAATCTATTACATACAAGTTTAAACCAAAGGCTAAAAGATGAATTAAATTTTATGTATGAATGTTCCAGTGATGTTTTGTCACCTTGTACTTTACAACTTTTGTTATGAAATGTATATTTGTGGTGTTTTTACTATTTTTCAGGAAATTATTTTACTGTATGTATTACTATCAGTATTTAAGGATGTTATAACTCCGAATTGATCAGTGTATACTTTGTATAAAACTCCAAAGCCACTCGTAAAAAATGTGAATGGATTTTTGTATAAAAACAATAAATGCATGTTAGTAATCTTACGGATCAGAATTGATAAGTATCTTTTTTACATGAGTACTTCCTAAGCGGGTAGCCCCAATATAAATATTTGGATAGTGACTAACAATGGAATCTAGAATACATGGTTAGCTGGATTCAATACCTCAGTTGGCAATGCATTTAGCGTTTTAAGCAAAAAACAATAGGTTATAGTTCCGGTGCCAAGATCAACACTAGGATATAAACAAGTCCTAAATAGGGCGAGACAACATCCTAGATTCCATCACCAGCCATTATTCAACTTCACCAAAACGTTTTAGTCAGTCAGCTACAACATAGAACTGTGTACGTACGTACATCAGTTCAAATTTCCATACCACATTAGCACACAGAGAACGAATTGTCAATCCGAACCGCATAGTAGTAGAGGTAGTAGAAGTATTTGCGGTAATCGAAAGGATTAATGGTCGAAGATATCATTTCAGAAATATCACAGAAGAATCTATTAAAAAAAGGAGAAAAACGGTCATGAGGTGTTTGAAAGGTTAGAATTTGAAAGAAGACAAAGAATGGATGCACCTGCGCCATTGTAAACGATTTGAGCCATGCCATTCAAATTCTCTATCGATTACTATCGTCTCACGGAACCCAACCTGGTAGTCTATATCTACCAACATGACTCAGTCCAGTCGTTAGTGACTTCATGGTTTTGTGGCATGTTTTGGTTTGGCCACCCCTAGCTTTCTTTCAGCCTACCGCTACACTAGACATCATCGCTCGATGAGGAGTTTAGTAAAGACATCATATTTGTCAATGGTAATACTAAGGTGATCAATTTTGCTAATATAGTGTTCTAAGAAAGACAAATAGACTTATGTTTTGTGGAAGCCATACATAGCTATTAATAATTTTTCAACCAATGGCCTGATGTTTTTTAATTTGAACTTGGAATGGAAACCATTTTTGACAAGATTTCACACGACTTCACAGTAAATTTACTATAATTCACCGTTAGTTATTCGAGAATCAATCATCTCGTTAATGTCAATCATATAAGTCAAATTCAATATAACTTATCAGATGGATGAATAATGATTGATATTATTCTAGTGTTTAATGTAAAATTATGCAGTTCGATCCTTCAGTATGATCTGGTTGCAATATATATAGATACTGAGGCAGAAATGTACACTCAATCACTTCGAAAGTGTCCATAGAAATATGCCCACAGTGTCTCAGATTTAGTGAAAAGACAAGTGAATGATTGACCCTTGGGTAAAGTGCACATAAGTAGCTAAATAATTAGATACAGAATTTATGTCAGATTAAAACGAAAGTGGCTCTTGAATATGTAAAAGAAATAATGTTTTCTCTTGGAATAAGTTAATGTACAAGAGCTGAATATAGTTTTTTCAAGATTTGCATAAGTTGACTTCATATTGATGAAAGTGTAAATGTTGTCCTCTTTTCAATGTAATTAGATGTATCAACATACACACTTACACATTTTATATAGTCACAATGTGCGTATTCAAAGAAGTCATCATAGAAGGGTAAAGTAACACAACAGTTGGCGTTTCTATGTTAGTTTGTGAAGGTAAACATTTTTTATCCCATGACTGTACATACCCCTTACTTTAAAAAAATATGATTAAAAAACACCTGCTGTGTACTTAGGTGACGAATTTTACTTATTATTTTAAAGGAAACATCTATTCAAGCTTTGTGTCACTCAGTTTAAATAATGCAGCAAGATTTCAATGTACATGTATATTTCTTCTATGTTAAGTGGGAAAATAAATGAAAAGTCAAGCTATCATCTGGGACGACGATACGTTTTTTTGTGTTTAACTATTTCTATGTACCTCAAATGATAATAATTTGAATTCTAGTGACTAGAGCCATTTTAGTTTGTGCCTCTTGAACAGTAATGTCAGTCATAATTTTTTCATTAAAAATAAAGAAAAATATGTATACGAAGAATTATTCGATTGACAGAATAGTTTTTTACCTCTATTCCTCTACCATAATGATAAATTTTGTGTGAACTATTGTTTTTAATTTAATTTAAATTATTTTGTTTTCCTTTTTTTTACACTAACCAATAAATAATGTTGAAATCAGAAGAAAAAATGATAGTGATATAAATACACATTATATATGACATCATCATGTAAGCAGAACAGTTGTTCAAGACATTTCTTTCAATATAATAAGAAAATATCTTTTTCTTTGCATGATTTTGCTTACCAATAAATATATACCATAATTCATACAATCGTTGTTACTGTTGTACAGTAGTTTAATATTTTCAATCGTTATTATTTATGAATAGACTTCAATAATCTGTTGGATCTCTGAATGATAACTTATGTGTTACCTATCGCTATCTGTAATTGTAAAATGAATATCTGTATCTGTAAAATGTAAAATGAATAGTTCATAAAAAATCAATACAATAAGGTTGAAATTTAACTGCGTATTTATTTTGGCACGAACTATCAACAATCATTTTGTTACTTTTGACTGAGTCTTTAATCTATATTTAGAATGTGTTTCTAGATAAAGATTTTCTGTAACTATAACATTAAGCAGTTTAAAGAAAGTTCTTCTAAGATAAATCAAATTTTATATATTTTCTTATTGGTAAATATCGATGAAGCCCTGCTTCTTTCTGATTACTCAGATCGATTCAATCTCAAGTACCGTTAAACAGTGATTTCGTATCATCTAGGCATAAAAGTTGATAGACAAAATCCTATGAATAATGGTTACCTAAGAAAAAGAGAGTTTCAGGCTGTCGTTTCTCCTCGGTTTAGGATTCCTTAACAACGACCATCAATAAATCGGCAAGATATAAAAAAAGAAAACGATTTATGGGGTTTATTGATTTAAAATCAAAACAATGCCTATTTGAAAACACTGGAGATGTTTAGTATTAACTTACTTGTTAACTGAGACTAAAAATATAGGACACTAAATTTTGACCTTAAAGAACCACGTTAGATGAGAGATTTTAAGAACCAGAGCAGAAGAAAACAAATTTCTAATGCCTCACGCTTTTTAGGATTCACACGATGACATTTTCTCATATGAAATAACTTCTACAGTAGATAGCCATTCTGATCTAATGATTGTAAGCTAAATTCTATAAGCACGAAGCCACCTCCCCACATTTCACATGAATAGTCTGTGAGGGTACATTTTTCATCAGTGAAGGACTGTACATATAATGGGACTGATCAATAGTGGTCTCTAGTAGTCAACATTGTTTTGTTATGTTATGAGTAATTTCCATATCAATTTTTGAATACAGTTACTGCGTTTAAGTTTACTATTCCTCAAATTTTCAGTAATTGTGATAGAAACTAATTTTTTCAAATTAAGGAAGTTTTCACAAACTAAAATTTTTATAAAATAATCCTCCAATCTATAAACATATGGCTGCATTATCGTTCAATATACACAGATGCAAAAAATGTTTTAGTTGACGGATTTCTGTGGTTGATATTTTAAAACACAAAAAATAAATAATTGATCTTCATCACTTAGATAGAGTTGCGTTCTCTGAGTTTAATCGTTCAATCGTGAAGGTGTGATTGTGTTTCTTCACAACATCCTTAGTAATAAAGTCCAAAGGAAGTAAAGCAATTAAAACCGTTAAGTACTACCTGAACAATGTGCTAAAAATGTTGTCCGGAAAGACAATGAAAGCTTCACGATTAAACGATTCAACTCAAAGAACGAAACTCCAATCAATTCATCCATTTAAACTACAAAACTTCAGTACCTCTGTTACTGACGGATAATACAATGATTATTAATACTGCTAAAAAACATCGTAAACCCTATTGCATAACAATGTAGTAGCAATACACTGAAAGTTAACAATCACACACTCCTAATGATGATACTTTTAAACATCTTAACATAAAATTTATGTTGCGAATTTCTCATATAAATATTAGTGAATAAGTTGAATATGATAAATTTACATTTAAAAAAATATATTTGTGCATTTCAAGGGGAAAAGAGAGAAAGGAGTTTATTTTGTCATGTTCATGATTTGGTACTAATTAATCAACATGTTAATAATGAAATGAACTGATTAATTTGTTATTACATTTCAATTATTATCAGTGAATGATAGATAATTAGTTTCCTGTATAAAACATTAGTTAATATCTATCAGGTATTATTTATTGTTATTACAATTTAAAGTACATATTTATGGATATATATAGGTACATGATAATATTTACAATTCTAGAGTTCTATGTAATGCTTTCATTTGTGATCACAATGATTTTACTGCAATACAGTATTGTATCAATCCTGGTGGTAGTGGGGCAGTTGTACAGTTTTCTCCTTATATTGATTTTATCCTATCATGACCCCTCCCTTAAGTAAAGTAAATCAATTAATATCCTAATAGATTGTGCATTTGAATATTTATACTCCATTTTCTTTCTAATATTTACTCCCTCTCTCACTTATACCACCTTGTAAATGTATCTCTTAATTGCATACTACACTAATGTACATTTTGTTGCTAATAAGTTTATCACATGTAAGTATATAAATCCCTATCATATACTCACTTACGTTATTTATTTATTTATTCAAACATTCTGTTATAATGAACTGACAATTTACTCTATGTACCTATTATTGATATGTATGTTTCCATTTATTCAGATGAATGATCGTTTAATAAGATAGAAGCAATTCATCCATTCATTAAAATAACAACTAAGTTAACTATTTATTCAATTGTATATTTCATTGTAGAGATAGACACGTGTCAGACATTGAATAGAATGATAGAATTGTTTTACTTATTTCAAATTTATCAACTAAAAATGGAGATGTATAAAAAAAAAATGTTCAATACATACTTATTTTTTCCAGAAAAACGAGATAAGACCACTCATTATTCACATACAAAAATGTTTATACATATGAATTCTAATTTGATTGATGATAATAAGTATTACATCATAATACATATTAGCCTTATTTAATACAAACAGAAATAAGTGAAGTGGAGAATGTTATTGTACAAAAAATAGTGAGCTGAATTCCAAAATTCGTTGTTAATATTACGTTATGAATTGAATTTTAGGCAACAATGATTCAGTAGCTTGGTTGTTATACTCACGAACCATAAAGTGAAGAGTATTTCGGAAACTGGTTTTAGTATCTAACTAACTATTTTCTGGTTTTTTATCTGTACCATGATCTTTTTGTTTGCGTTACATGATGATTAGTTGAAGCTGGCTAGTAAATCATTAAAATATGATTACCTTTCACTGTATGTTTTCTTTTAACCTGTGAGTTTCAATATCACCCCTTTTATGCAAACTATGTTGCCTGTCCAATATTTATTCTTTCAGTCTACCACTGGTACTGCTGTTAATTTGGCTCTTTCACTGTTTATCTTGTAAAATTTATGTCACCGTACGTATGTCACACAGCACTTTAGATCAATGAACAAATGATATACTTGTTAGGAAATGAACGTTGATTCGAAAGCTGCCAGCTCCTCTAAAGACATGAAATAGATAGATTTAAATTTTAAAACACTAAGATGAGAATGATGCAAGTGCATTAATCGTGTTCTTCTCATCTTATATGTATTACTGTCAAGTTGAATAAAGTTGAATCTTTGTTTACTAAATATGTGTGAAATTTCACTTAAATAAATAATTCTTCGATTGGTTGTAGAAAAAAAATTTATACCATAATTCAAAATAATTTGGAAATATTTATTGTTTAAATGCAATACGCATTTATTTATTGATTTATTTACCTACTTTAGCCTAATTGTTTGTGTGGTCCATCAATTAAAATAAATTTATTATTATTTGACACGGAAATTCACTTACATAAATTTTATTACTGAATTTTAACGAAAAAAAGGCAAATAACATAGGAAAAAAATATTTTTCCAGAAAAAAAAGAATTCTAATAGGGATTATATATATATATATATATATATATATATATATATATATATATATATATATATATATATATATTCTGACATGAAAGTTTCACTATCATTTACCCAGTTTATTAGATTTCTATTAGTCCCACTTCAAGAAACGTATTTTATTACTCTTCTTTGTGATAGGTTTTTTTTTTAAAACTTTCTGATCAAAATTTGTTTTATTTTGTCTTCACCATTTTTTGCACTATGTACTTGTTATTAGTAGTTTGTTATGTGATTGTTTTAAATGATTCATTCAACAAACTTGTAAAACTATGTCACTTGACACAGTATATATGCTTTACTGCTACTACTACTATTATAACCATTATTATTTGAAAGTAAGTTTTAGTATTCACAATACAACAAATTTATGTACAAATTGAATTATTTTGAAGTACACGTAAAGTAGGTTCTTAATCTTTAGTTTATTGACATGGGCTATTGAACAAAGCAATTAAAGCATAATTTAGCCCCCAGTCTGTGATAATGAGTGATTTACTATATATTCATACAAGTGATTCCATATTTTATAGCACTGTACCTCATTAGAACACTTTATTTCTACCAAAAACTAATTACAAATATATTAACTTGATTAAAACAGTTTGATGTATAAAGTGTTTTATATAACATGTAGAATAAATATTTTTGAATGCTCACTAAACAAGAGGGCATCTAAAACTCATATTTCCTTGTAATATTCACTCTTTTAGTTTATGTACTGTGATGTAGTCTAGCGAAAATTTTATGTTTCAAGAAGCTATCAGTCTATGTTTCAAATACTAATTATGTAACTTATGTCAGTTTATAAAAAATATTAAAATTTGTTGATGATTTCAAACTACTGATTAGTCATCTTGTAATCTATCTATAGGTTTTTGGTATACATACAATAAATTGTTCACAAGCAAAAACACACAAGAACTTAATGAGAGTGTTCTGTTGAAAATCTCCAGCAATATTGTATCTAATCTAAGTGCATTATGTTATCAACTCATCAAAAGAAATGTGTCGTCATTATGGATTATGAACTATATGAGATGATAAACTAGTTGGAAAATCGGTGACGTGCTTTAAGTGTTATAAGTGTATAAACTAAACTGAATATTAAATACCTAGTAAATTTATTATTAGATCTGAGCTCTTTTCTCTTTACATATTTTTGGAGATTTTAGTGTGGTTTTCGTGAATGCTATTGTGCAGTGTAATGCACAAAACTACGATCAATCAGAAAAGATCAAACTGTTGTTTAATTTTACACATTTCAGAATAAATAATTCATGAAATATCTAAGCAACATTAATTATTATTTACTATTGAACATTGAAAATTCCTAATGTGGTAATTGAAAGAGTACAAAAATAATAAAAGTTAATGCTTTAATGAATTTAATAAATGTGAGCCAAATCCACTGATAATCTGACAGCGATCACATATTCACCTTCATGCTAATATCGTAAAGTTAATCTATTGGTTTAGAAGTATATTTACTGGATTATCCTCTGATTGAATTCACGAATATTATTTTCCAACTCTATAGGAATACAATACTTCAAAAACTAGTTTGATAATCTACATTGATTTGTTACTAAATAATAACCATAGTTGAGTTTGTTTAGTTCATGGTATCGATTTCATTTCAGTGATCAAGTTATAACTTCTGTCTTTCTTACATTTTCAAATGTCAGCCTACTGGAAGTATAAGGGGTTTTTTACTCATCAAGTTAAAAAGAAAACATATTGTGTGCAATTTAGTTTTTTGCTTATGATGTCAATGAGATATTATTTAATATTATTCTATATTGAGATATTAGAATGAGAACGTTATTTGGTGGTCTTCTATTTTTATTTGTTTTTTAAAACAATTATACGTAGTGCAAAAGTTTTCGAAAATCTTCGATCTGTTTACTTGAAAGTTTAAATACGTACATAGTCATAACTTGGTAATTCTTTAAGTAAACAAAAGTGTGACTTATGAATTAGTATTATTTCTTCATAAATTAAATACTCAAGTGCTGTTTAGACAAAAACACTTATCATAATTATAGTTAGAATAATCCAGACACTTCATACACAACACAGCATTTGGTAATGTCAGGTCATTAAAACAAACAGGTAATTGGTAGTTGAACATATTCAAATTAATTCACTTAAACTTGTTACTTACAGTATAATTTTACATTCATAGGTAAAATGAATTTAAGTTTGTTTAAAAAGAATCGTAGCTTTTTTAATCACTCCATACAAGTTTACTTTTTTCATTTTTCTATTCAATTTGAATTTCATACAAACACTGAAGAAATCCAAGTATATAATGGATAGTGATCTTTGAATCGTAAGGAAAAAGCGTCAAACTAGTATGACATACTAGTACAGTAATAACCGTTACTTCAAATGGGATTTGAACCCGTTTCCTTCAGAGTTGTGGTGACAACCATTATCACTGGTCAATTCTATCTGTTAAGTAGCAACTCATCAAGGAATCAATTTAGTCATCCTAACTCTAAAAAAGGTTAGTTAGAATCCGAAACATATATCTAAGGATTCTTACCGATCACTTACATCTGATATTATGATTTATTTTAAAAATCTACTAAGCAGGTAGATAGGATAGAGCTGTATGCATTCTGTTGAGTAGTTTATAAACTTATTCTGGTTTAGGCTTTCCTTTATCCTACTAATTAAATCAATAGCTATACTGATTAGTATGAATAATAAATATTCACTTTTCCTTACGTAGAGAAGTATTTTGAGAAGTTTTGAGTGCTGTACATTTCAAAATAGACTTGTGGCACTACTCATATTAATGATAAAAATCACATCATTTAGAGAATAGTAGGTAAACATGTAGACAAATAAACAAATATTCTGTATTCTGAGTAAGTGATCATTGACAACTGATAGATATATATCACTCCATTGTTTTGCTACTCTTTCTCTCTCTCTCTCTAATAATGACATTTGTATCATAATTCGTATGTGTATGATTTACTATGATATTATCAGGAATAAATAATGAGAGTAGAGAAGATTCAAAACAAATAAAGAAACACAGGACAACAACTTCCTAATGCTAAACAACTATGAACATGGAAGAAATCTATGAGAGTATGTAGTTAAATTAGATTTTCTATTAACGAATGAACTAATTAATGTAACCAGAATGAACAAATAATAACAAGTGCATTTTGTTTTGTTTTAGTCAATATTCATCAAATCACTGTTTATTTTAAAAAATATCTTTTCTAATTTGACTAGAATATAATCTAATATAGGAGTAAGAATTAAATCTTTTGACAGTTTATTTTCATACCTGATTGATTCAAGAGAGCTTAACTTCGTTTGAGTTAAGCGTAAAATGTCTACAGAATGTTAGGGCGATCTAATTCGCTTTTACCAAAATAATACCTGGGAGAAATAAGGCAGCAAAACGTTCGTAGAAATCTAATGTAAGGTTTCTTTCATAGGAATCAACTTTTAACAGAATTCACAGATTTTAATTGGTATTTTCGAAGATATTGAGATATGATGGAAAGAACTTTCATTTTTCTTAAAAAGATTGTTGTAAATGAAACTCGGAAATATGCAAACTATTCTTTCAAATTACTTCTTCAAAAAATTATTAATTTAAAAGGAATACTTGTTGACCTACCATGTGTTATTGTTAGCTGTCATTAGTGGTTTTGTGACCATTTTTGTTTATGACGATTAAGTTGTGAATTCACAAGTAACTCACAGTGATTTCATTTTGGTGAAACAATTTCTCTGCACCGAAAGAGCAGTGATGATTTCTTAATATGCGATCAAATAATTATGGAGTCGACCAACTATTCTGTTCCTAAAATGTAATCTTTTCAGTGGAAACTCTTTAGTTGGTTCCAAAATCGAACTCATTCAATTCATGTATTTATTCACTTTTCTAGTGCACATCAAAATTTTTAAAAAAATCAATCAGTCGATCAACAGCAAGGTAGAACTTCGTACGTACGTACACCAGTTCAAGTTGTCATTCCACATTAGCACAGACATGTAATTTTTTTTAAAACATGAAGAAAGAATAAGAAAGATAAGATTTCAGCAATTATGAACATGTATTAATTAGTTTAGCTGAATATAGTGCGGAAATCATTATTTCAACTATGTTCCTTGATCATATAGATGTCATTGTAAATTAGAATCATTGAGAATCACAGCAGTTCATACCTCTCACGGCTATTAATTATTGAATAATCATTTAACGAGTCTTATTTTTCAACTGTTAAATAACAATGAGTAAACTAATGTAGATGTAGTCACTTTGCAGTTTACAAATTAAGTGTACAGCTTGTTTGTAATTCTAAAGAGACTTTTACCTATGAAATGCTAATTTATCTTGTTGACTTTGGTATTTAGTGAGTGTCACTGATGATAAAATGTAGGTATTCTGCGTTGGTTTACTCGAGTATGTCATTTAGCTTTTTTGGCAATATTTGCTTTCTGTAGTTACACTAGTTCACAAATTGATTCCAAGAGAAAACCGATGTCCGAGAAGACTGTTTACACTCACCCTTCTTCTTTCTTCTGATGGTTGACTGTATTATGCGAACTTCAACATCTCAGGGCAAGCAAAGAATACAGTGGACAGCTAGGATGCAGCTCTGTTATCCCACACAACATCGAGTGCAAGTGATTATAGCAAGTGTAGCGGTAGATCATAAGATAAACGAGACAAAAACGAAAACCCTCCGATGCAACATAACATGCAGCAACCAAATAACATTTCGGAAGATTTAGAGGGCTTTACATGCCTAGGTAGGAGTAAGTAAGTAAGTACTAACACTACTATAGATTATTTCAATGTTTTTTTCAAAGGAAATGCTTTTTTTTATCCTAATTTCCTTTGAAAAAAACAACATAACAATAATATGTTCAAAAAGTAATAGGTTTTCACATAAAATGAAATGATCTTACTCTAAAACTAAAAGGTTTCTATTTTCACTGATAATTAAAATCGATGTTGTTTTTTTAGGAATGTATCATAGTTACGACCAGAAAACATTAAATTCACACCTGTCGAAGCAACAACACTGTAAATTGTTTAGTTTTCTTAATTAAACTTTAACAAATTCTCACATGTTATGATTTTATTTGTTCTTCTTTACTCTTCTTCAAACTGACAATGTTAATGACTGATGGTGTTTTGGAAAATATAAAACACTTTTTTCCCCCTCATTCCGTACACATATATAATTACGTATACATTTTATTACAGTTTCTACTGATATATTACAGTAAATGAATTACTAGTGCAAATGATTTTACACACGCAATATTTCATTCTTTTTTCATTCAATATTCGTTATATAATTTTTAGAAATGAATAACTCTGTAGTGCATGGTAAACAGTTAGAAACAATATGCAGAAAAAAGATTTGAAAAATGTGATATTTTGTTTAAAAAACTTATTTAGTCAAGCCAGGTAATTTAGTCGTTGATTAAGTTGTATTTTAGATAATTTTTATGCTTAAATCATGTTAGTTTGCAAGTAATATTTGTCATGAAGTGATATGAATAGGGTTACCAACAAAAATGAGGTGGTGCTGAATGATCAATCAGGAATATAGTGAATTAATTAAAACTAAATACTGTAATATTGGATGCTGAAGGTTCTCGATTTAATCAATGGCTCGATTTTGGATGCACACTGTTGAATAATCCAGTGTTAAATATCTAATAAGTGTAATAAGGTTTTTCAAATCATTACACATAAAATTCTAGGTAACTTCTTACTCATTTTATTAAAAAAGTTCCTGAATCTATGAAAAATAATCATAATGACGTGTTTGTTTGAAAGCGTAAGTCTTTTAAAGTTACACCCATGATTGTGTAAAGTTAATGAACACCTCAACTACACACAAAATCAAACTAAGCACTTTTTTCTATAATTTCAAAGTTAATCAATAATAAATTGCCTAAACGGATAAAAAAAGCACATCATAATGTCTTTTCTTTTAAATTATTTGCTGACATTTTAACTGTTACTTCATACCAAGTGCTTGAAATATAAAAATTTACATAATTTTACTATTAACTATTTTTCAAACACATATACCTATTGAACATATGTATTGATTGTTAGTGCATAAAACAAATGCGAACGAATTTCTTTCGCTTAAAATCACAATAATTTATTTGATTTTAAAATCATGAATCATTTTTAATTAACTAATTACATGTTGAAAATGTCAAGCGAAACTAGAATAAATTTATTGATATTCATATAGTGATGTAGCGATCAAGTTTTGAAAGTGTGAACAGAAATATAAAATGTTCACTGATATTTTCCTTCAATCAAATGTTCATTCTAGGATTTAAATCAGAAACCATCAATGAGCTGTAAAATGGCCTACTGTTCTGAATATTTAATCATCTGTAAATGGTAGCTCTTTCGTATCAGGTGACTGATAATTCAGATAATACTAATTGAGTATCCAGTAGTTATCCTAATTCTAGGTTGTTTTTTTTACTCATTTGAAATAGCATGTCAAGTTGATGATGTTGATGGCAGTTATTCATAAATTAATTATCCTAATAACTATGGATCATATTCTTATGATAAAATGTGATCATCGTTAATGGATTTAAGTATATATAGATGGATGAACTATACGTCATTTAATTTATAAATAATGACAAATATGACATTATTCTTAATAACGTTATTTATCATATATTTTAAAAATTATAAAATAAACGTAATTAAGTACAATTAATACATGAAGTTTGTACAAATAACGTACTGTTTTTCTAAAGTACGTCATTAACTGTCTGAAAAAAAAGTTAGTTCGTGTTGTAACCTACAAGATGAAATACACTGAAACTGCATATCATTTTGGTGAAAAAATAATGACTGAATTATTAGAACTTGTTGACGTTTTAGCGATATTTCTGCATCCTTTAAATATCGTACTTACCAAAAAAGAGTAAAAACATATTTCGTAACAATTTATAGTTCTTCAACAAGGTGTACCATTCGTCCTACATGCCAAAAGGATAAAACAATTAAAACACTGAACCACAATGCGACCACTTACAATGTTTAAATCCAGTGATATATTTTGATACTCATTAGATGTCATCGGTTAGTTGCTACCTTATTTAAATAAGTTACAACATTCCACTGGGAAAATTGTATCTGATTAGTCTTTGGATACTTTGAAGATGATATAACTGAGATTAGAACTCATTGTGAGACTTGAGGTAATTAGACTTACTGTTTAGTTGTGAATAAGCGTTTACAGTACCTAGACTCTCTAAACTAATACGAAAACAGTTGTCAATCTTTTTACTGTTTAATGATTCTCAAATTGACAACAATTCTTATCAATGAGTCTTTTCGTTCTGAGTAATATCTTCAAAAGCCAAGATAATTAACGTGCCACCTAACATTATTTTCTTGTCAACGTGAGACTGATGTTCTGCGCCTGATGCTAAATAATCCATTCTGATGACAAATCAAATATGATTACGCTTAAATTATTGTCCCGGTAACGCATTAAAATTATTTAATTATGTTCTACTGTATGTTCATTCTTGAGGCTTTAGTGAAGAGTTGTAATCAGTGGAGATCATCCACATTGGGGATAGAGCGATCATCTTTATTGGCATCAAAAAATCATTGAGCTATTTTACTAGTTGATTAGAGCTGGAAATATATACCAATGGATAAATATTCACATTAGGGTTCCGATAACTATGGGGGTCATATCTGAGCACTTCTGGTGAGTCATATGCTAGGATAAAACAGATGTCTAGTAATGTAGATTTTTAGTCGCATCCCAACTGTCAATAACCAACGCCTACGAATCAAGGGAATCTGCATAAACTGCCTCTCAAATAACAAAAGTAATAATAATAATACTGTTTACCCGGACGTTTACAAAATTATCAGAAATCATATTTTTTTCATTGTTTATTTTCTAAACACATTTATTATTTCCCATCTCACTAGTAAATAGTCATTTTAATTCCGAACGTTTTCTGTTTGAAGTTTCACTTAACTCTTTTAAGTTTTGATAAATGTGAAATGAAACATTATAGAAGTTGTCCTATAACCTGTTACTTTTCTACGGCCATAGAAAAGTACGAAAATATACATGTATGCATTTATATAAATTATTTACCGACATTAATATACATTAGATATTTCAATATCTAAAAACATTAATTGTTACGTAGAAAATAAACACGAAAATTGTGATATATGATCATGTTTACTATGCTTGAATAAATTGATATATATATACATATATATATATATATATATATATATATATATATATATATAATGAAGGTGCAGCTATATGTTTTGCATGCTAAATGTTAAATTAGTATGAAGTTAAACAGTAGTATTTTTATTTTATAGTTGAGCAATTTGTCAAGTAGTATTTTTAAGTAATATATATCAGCCGAGGTCATTCCTTATTGCTAAAAGCAGTTACATATGATCTAAAGTCTGCAGCTGACGTACTAAGTTCAAGTTATATACTCAGGTTTGATTTACAATTTTTTTATAAGAAATCAAAGATGCCCCTAAGCTATCTAAACAAGTTAGATGGAACAATGTCTGTGCTGCATCGTAGTTAAAATAATAACAATAATAATATCAAAGATACTATTGATTGTAAAGTGATTTGTAAATACAAATCTCAAATCCCTACTAAAAAAAGTTGCCCAGTACTAAATAGTTTTCAGCAGTCCTCCAGTTGATGTCGCTTTATGATGAAAACCCTTTTAAAAATGAACTAATCTGTACACAGCTTCTAACGATGTAATAAAGTTTTACTTGTCGTTTACTAATTTCGAAAAACACTTATTTTATGCAACGCTTCCTGCGGGACAGCCTATATACTTCATGTTTTTATCATTCTCTTTAATCGTGATCTATGTTTTGAAGTTATTCTCCTGAGACAAAATCAAGAATCAGTGGTGGAAAGAAAAAGATTTTCGACAAATTCACAATGACAACATAAAAGATGGATCGGTTTTTTTTATAACTCGACTTATCTTCGAATTTCTATGACCTTCTTCCCCTTAACAAATTCTATTACAATTTATTTATTCGCACAAACTAACTAAACAATGAAAAAAGAAACTAAGACCTAGATGTGCATGTATATGCATCTATCTGACACAGTTGTTACTTTGGATATTGTTCCACCTCATAACAATCTCGTCTATATCATTTATTAGTTCAGTTATATACAATAACAAAATAATAAACAGTTATATTGTTGATATCGCTGCCGCCGACATTGATGATTTTGTTGATTTAAAATAAGCAGTTATTTATTATAAGGCACATGTTTATCTAGACAAATTATACAACAAAACATTTTCTACTTTGAAAAATTAACTAAAGAAAATACAATCACAAATAAGCTGATAATGAGTGTGAATCGAGTATATGGGTGGATAGGGCAGATAATTAAATAGGTAGGCAGGAGACATTAAAATGCTGTCCAAATATTCCCATGAAAAAAATAATAATTTGTGCTCTTTTATTAGTTTCTAACTTCAAGTGATTTGTTAGTATATTAGTTTTGTTAGTTTCTTTTTTCCCTACTTTATTATCAGTTAATGATGTCTTTTATGTTAAAAAGTGAGGTTTGTAGTCTTGTTTATATATTTATATCGATCACAAGTTGTTAGTAAGTAACAACATTCAAGGCAAGTTGGAATAAACTGAAAAATTCAATCGAAAAGCAGCAAATATATCTGGCGTTTGTTTTAACGTAGTATGCTATCACCTCAACAGTATTCACCTGGAACTGCTTCAACTCGCAAAAATCGATAGATTTCATGTTTTCACCATCAAAGATATCTATAGTATGAATGTTATGAGTTTTACAACTATGCTATGGATTAAAGACACCTATTTCATTCCTCTTTAGCAATCTTCAGTATCTCCCACTTAAATGTCATTTAAAAATGTTTTTAAAACCTTGAAGTTGAATGGTAAAGGTGATGCTTATAGATCAATAGGTCATAGGTCATAGCTCCGGATTTTGAAGCATGCTTTTTCTTAAAGAAATATCAATCTTGAATTGAACTCATTCGCTACAGAACCAAAGTGATAAACTTCTGAGATTGCGTTTTCATTATTTTAGAAATAATGAAAGTCAGTATTTTGCTTAGTTTTTATAAGTTTATTATAATTAAGTAATTAATTTCAGATAGTAATACAATAAAAATGCGTTGATCAATCATACCTGTCATGAATACTTACTGGAATATGTTTTTTATTTATTTCAACATTTATAATTGAAACACGATCGATTACTGTGAAACTCAATAATACTGTTTAAAAGAGATGACAAGTCTGTTATTATTAGTTAAATTATCAAATACTAAAAACAACAAATAATTACATTGAAATTCAAAGTGTAAATGATTGGTTAGCTGAATCGCATTACTTACACCTTATTTAATATCAGATGTTCAATAACTAGAGAAGCTTGACAGTTGATCAAAAATATATTGTTACCTTTTGCAGTCTATAAAGACTGTCCCGTTTTAAATTAAAGTTACAGATTTGCTTTAGTTAAACAGCGACTGGAAAGTAGGCAGCTCTGGTTATGTGTATGAAATAAGTCAGTAATAGATACCCATCATTCTGAGAAGGATCGAATTGAAAAACTTCGGAGTTCATTCTTTAAATGCATAACTTTTAGACCACTGAGATAATATCTATTGGTTCACATTTTAGATTTAAGTCAGCTCGAGGAATTGCCTTGATACTGTCTATGTGATTATTGTTTTATGCTAGTTATGATAAAACTTCCTAGGTTACAACTTTGTGCGTACGTAATACTGTTGAATTTCTTTACCAGAACAAATTAGCTGCCCAATACCCATCATTTTCTATTTCTAACTGTCTAACCAACCGCTGCCAATGAATGAAATGCTCAAAAGACTATCAAAATACGTTAGCTCTTGTTTTGATAATTATTAATCAACAATTTTGAATGCAGTGATTTTCCAAATCGTTATCTTTTTCAGATATCAATTTTTTATTTTTACAGTGCGTTCTTTTACTTTAGTGTAGCTATTTTATTTTCCGATCTTGCCCGATGCATGATTTACACTTGAATCGTTTAAAATTTTGGCATCGATATAGCACTATCGAACGCCATGATGCTGTGTTGCATAGATTAAAAGATTACCATTATTATACAAGCATAAAATATCCATTGTATTTTATTAATATTAACATACAATGAAGAAGTATCTAGATAAAAGTTCATAATGAAACTTATTCTAAAAAAGATTGAAGTTCAACTTAGAAAAATAGAAATTATAATTTCTTAACATGAACAGCAATATACACAAGGTGTTATGGTAATTTCAAGAAACATAAATCATTCAAAATACGCTTCCTTTGTTAAAATAAGGATTTATATTTGTGTACCTTAAATCCTACATGAAATTCACCCCAGAACCTCCACGTATTATGTCTTTAAACCATTGGTTTACATTTCTAGCTTTCACCGATCGAGAAAAATATTAGTTAGTGTCATAGTAAGTGAGAATAAATCGTACTTTATGATAAAACCCATTATCACAGTCGAATCAAAAACCAAAACAATCTATCGTCATAACAATAATATGTTCTGCCATGACTAGTTATCTACCAGGAGTATTCTAATGATTTGTGTAATAGGATATATATAATACCATTTAAGAAGGTTGAAAATCAAACATCTACATCGAAATTGGTAAATACGAGAGATGCAGTTGTAAATTAAATTATAAACCACTGAAAGATGGGGGATTTAATTGAGAACTAGACAGATCATTTTCATTACAAAGCATCATTGTATTGCATAGAATACAGTGTACCTAATGAATGCATAATCGATATCAAACCTTCAATGTTTATTTATCGAAAGAAACATCCTAAAATTGTTAATATTATTGCACTCATTTATCTGATGTAATCGTCATTTAGAATTAGATAATTCATTCACATGATTAGAACACTCACTGTTCACTATTAACTTAGGTAACATTATCCTATTAACCGAAAACATAATTTCTTATTGAACATTACAACGATTTTCACATTTCCCATTAAATTATCTTAGTATTTTATTAAAAATTATAAACTCGGCATATTTATTTCAACCATGTTTTTTTTAAATAAACAATTGTTTTTCATTATTTGATACAAAATTAAAACATTACCATCAATGTTCTAGCTGTTGTGTTTTCCATTAAGTTCCGTAAGAGAATAAAAATGTTTCAGAAAATTTTTTAAAATTATTGTGGCAATAACATGATATAGACTAGATTAAGATGATACAAATATTATTTATAACTGGTGTTACTACTGAATTGAAATAATATTATTACTAATAATAATTATTATTATTAATCAAAAATAATCCTGGTTTTTCTGTTAAAAAAATAAGACATTAGACCAGATATTTTTTCCTTTCCAATCTTTCTTTTTCAAGCAAATTTCACTTTAATATCTAGCCATCTAATTCAAAAAATCTCGTAAACTTAGATCCTTTTAGCCAAGGGATTCAATTTTTAATATTTCATTGTATCCTGCTGGATAACATATCGTTACAATCAAAAGATGACTTTTGTTTAAAGTATAGATCGTCATTAAAAATGAAATCTTCAAAGTTGACTAATTCACTTCATAGAGAACACAATACTGCTGAAAATATACAATTCAAAATTATTTTACTAATCATTACACCATGAAAAAAAAACAACAAAGAGAATAATTAAATAGAAGTAAAATTTGCAATTAACCATTAAAACAAATGAATACAAATTGAAGATATGATAACTACAAGTTGTATTTAGTTAGGACAATACTTAAAAAAATAACTGTTTATCCGGTATACATTGTTTACTTATCTACAGCATATATCTCTGATCGCATTTATTTATTATGTATAATTAATCATACAAATATATTCGGCTTGTTTACGTGTGTATCTGTGTGTCTATGTGTGTAGGTCTTTTAGGCAATAGTGGAGAGAGTCTTTCTGACCTTTGCAATTAAATACGTTAAGCTTCATTTTCACCGAATAAATAAATAGGTAGCTGAAAATGTATTGATTTTTAACACGACAAAATTAGTGAAGCAGTAGGAGATCAAAAGAAACACAACATTCTGCCGACTTTGTTTTCATTTCAACAAAATGCAGAGAGAGAGAGAGAGAGAAAATGGAAAGACAAAAAAAAAACAAAAAAAACTGTAGATGATATATCTTGGACAGCTGTCCGACATGTCCGACATAAATTGAATATTTTCTTGGTTTTGTTTGTTGTCAATGATCATCTTATAAAACGTTATTATTCATCGAGTCTGCTAGATAAGTTTGGGGAAAAGTTAAGATATATATATATATAAATATAAATATATATATATATATATATATATATATATATATATATATATATACATTATGTATGAACTTACGAAGGGGAATATGCAAGAAAAAACAATAGGCTATTACAAATTCGTTTGTGAATGTATGTACGTCGACATGTATGTGCTCGTACAAGTTTCGGTGATAACATGTACCAATTTCTCTAGCTTATTGCTTATTAAATGTTACGAACAATTAAAAATACCCCTCCCCCCACACACGCACACACCTTAAACTATTGAAGAAATAAATCAATTAATTTTTAAAAACGTGTTTTAGGATAGTAGACAAAAAAATTAAACGACATTATCATCGTTTCATTTTAACAATCAGTCATTTCATTTAGATTACTTTTAATTCTTTCTTTGATAATTTTCAATAAAATGAGTGGAAAATGCATTGTTTGATATAAAAAGATTAATTTTTATTCATTATTCATAATAAAAGCGAATTGTCATCATTCCATTCTTTCTTCTTTCCCGTTTAATAAAATCTCCGCTTTTAATATTTCAGTCTCTTAGTTATATTTTAGGTCACTTAATTTTTTTAATTTTAAACTACATGCCTAGTCATATTCTATACATTTGCACGCTAATAGTGTACACACTGTATGAGGTCGCGTCAGTTGTTCACTATTTCACTATATCATCATCATTAGTGTATGCGAAATTTAACTACTAATGAACAAATAATCACATGTGTAACATAAATTTCATATGTATTTTTTTTTAGATATAACACCATTTATTGAAAAACCATGATTACAATTGATTTAACTACAAATTCACCCAGTATACAAGAGAATTTCCACTTTGATTCACAACAACATTTTTGACAAAATTTTGAAACTAATCATATGTAGACAACTTAAGTAGTAAATTGCATAACAAACAAGCATTACATTAAATTACAGATTTTCTAAACTAACATTTTCATAGTATTATTGACTTATAGTTGTTATGGTTATTCATCATTTCCATTTCGCTATTTATGTTGCAGACTTCAATATGTTCAACAGCATGTTCATTTACATTTGTGAAGTGTCTCCCAGATTAGGAAAAATTAACTGAAGATTAAAAAAAAAACATTATGTAATCGTACAAGAGAATTACATAAGTTTTGTGTTAGATGTTTTAAAAACAAAAGAAACGGTTTGGATATTTATTTTACTTGGCACGATTTAATTCCCTGTCTCGATTTATCTAGTTTTACAGTTAATCTCGAAAAACAAAACCTGACAGTATGAAATGGCACTTTGAAAAGCGCATAAAGTTTTTCCTTTTTACAAATTAGTATTTTAGTTATGTGAGCACATGTCGCTTTGAGAAATAGGAATTACTGATTAGAAAGTCGTCTATATGAACTTGCATTTTTAATGAGAACCTCAAGAAGTACCACCATGGTGGTTCGCACGCTTTCCTCCTCCTCATACATCTCACTGAGATACCGGGAATGAGCACCAAAAAATGCATATACTAAGTATATTCAGCAAAAAGGAGATGTAATGGAAGCCAGGTGGATTATCAACATTGATGAAAGAATAAGAATATCAACTAATCACTATTTAAAACTTTCAAATATTCACATGTCAAATTATTACAGAGACTGGAATTTCATAGCAGCTTTATACATTCTGCACAAACAATTCTTCACTATGATCAAAAATAAACCAGCGAATAGAAAGTGTGGTATTATTATTGCTATCATGAAACTGACAATAAAGTTTTAAGTTTGAAAATTATTCGGCAAATTACAGAGGTATCATCTCTGACTTACGCATAAGCTAATGCTTAATTCAACGATTCTTTGAGTTAGAACTTCGTTCCCTTATATAGTCATCAGTGAACATGACGAAAGGAATTTGCAATTTGAAATTAAACATATATATCTATATATACCATGTACTTACTATATAAGGTAACTGATTAGAGTCGTATTAGTAGGGCAGAAAATATTATCATATCAATAGTTCTAACGATTGTATCATTTATGCATATTTTTTGTTTTCAAAATGTTTCATTCATCAAATACAACAATAACAATAGGAAATAACATGTCTAGCATGTTACATATTTTCATATATATCTGTCAATAAGTTAAGAAAAAATAATAGTGGAAATCATCGACAATAATGTATAGCCTGAATAGGAGCTTATCTAATTGTATCTGTCAACTTCTAAACATGAGAATGGTGTATAAACTTTACTCCATTCAATCGAAATGATACAATAAAAAATATGAAAAAAATGAGAAAATGTGGTCTTTTTTGAGAACTTAACTAACTTATTACGGATAACAGAAAGCTAAAGAAATCATTTATGTGACAGCAAAAACATTTCATCATCATCATCATCATTATCAGTGTTACTGGAATAACTGTTTTGCAGTGTGTAATCAAGCAAATTAAATAAAGTTTAAAAATGAAGATTTACAATAAATAACTAGAGCTGTAATGTAGGTAGCACACAGAAATGATAGTTTAAAAATTTTGAATGAACTAATCAGCTTGTGATTAAAATGTTTATTTCAACTCATTTGATCGTAGTTTTGAACCTTAGCTGCACGTGGTTCATTTCTTAATTGTCTGGAAATTCATGACAATATCAATTCAAAATGTAGATCGAGATTAAATTCACAAACTTGCACTTCAAAGCTGAACTGTATTGACTACTGAATAAACATTTATCAATTAAATTTTTCAATATCCGATCAATCTTCAATATTTCCAGCAAAATCTGACACACAGGGAACAACAATAATCGTGTTATCCTTTACTTATAACCCATCACCATTAGTCAGCATGAACTCAATGGATACTATTTGGACTGGGCGCGACCTACATAGACTATAAAGTCAGAATTTAACAATGAATTTGTAATGTGACCCAACTCACAACAAATAATCTTGGTAAGTGACAATTTCACTCTCCATTTAGTTATTCTTTCGAGTTAAGGTTTCCAACTGTGACAACGAAAAACCCATTTCAAATCTCGTAACTCATAAGGACTGGATTATCACCAAATGAAGTGATTTTTTGGAAATTCTTATTTACATTGAGGGTAATTTGACATGAAATGAAAATTTGTGGATTATTTTGAAGCCAAATAACTAATCTAACAATAGTGTACTGCTTATATGACCACAAGTATCTGAACTCATTGACTGAAAATGGTCTTTATACTACTCTGTGGTATTTTAGTAGTAAAAATCACTCTTCGTTCGTCTCTGATTTTCAGCATTTTTCTAAGTGAAATCATTATCTATCTATCTATCTATCTAACTACCTACCTATCTGTCTATCTATTTACACTTTAAATCGTACGTTTAACAAAAATTTCACTCAAGTGTACTACTTACTTTTTGAGGAAGGATAGATATTAGAATTTCCTTATTTATTTGTTAAAATATGATGCCGAAATGACAATTCTTTATTTATAAAGGTAAACAGACTTATTTCTGAAGCATATTTAACCTTTTTCAGTGAAAAAAAGAAACTATGACTTGCAATAACTCTTCCTCTGTTCACTTAGATGGTGTAGAAGTGTTTTTTATTATCCTTCATTAAGACAATGTAAATATTTTGTCTGGTTTGATTTTCTAGTTAGCAGTTTAATCCAAATCATGGATTGTGTCCGAATTATTGAATGAGGAACACAAATTTGCTTATCTGTCGGCATAAATTCGATGCATGTACAATCTCACAAAAAATTTCAATTCGATATGCTTCCATATACCATTAAGCATCTAAGTATGTACTTTAATTAATCAGGTATAAAATATTATACAAACTAAACCATTTACCGAATTGAGACTTATTAATAAAAAGTCAGAAAAAAATCATAAACAAATGTAAGTACATAAATTAATTACTTCTGTTTAAAAAAAATAAAACATTCAACAACATCTTACGTAAGGGAAGCCTTGTATTCATATAGAATTGAACTTAGTTTCGATTTTTAACCGATTTTTGACATTAAACTGAAATTGTATAAACCTTGCATATATACTTAAGAAGAGAAAGTTGGGCAATAAACGTTTGTATAAAAAACACTTTTGTGTTGAAGTAATTTTGAAATGTAACACAAGTGTCATATATGTATGTAAGTGTTTTAGTTTTCTTATTTATGCATGAATAAAGAGTTTGACTATTTTTTTCTATGTAGATATTATTTAATACATTAATATCATAGATATTTTTCCCTAAACCGAATAATTATACATAGTCAAAGAAGATACAAATGAATGATGGTCTATAATAGCTAAAGATATCTGAAATTGGGAAAGTTTAATGTTAAGATGGCAATGCATTTTCTAAGCTGATTATCTCAATTCTGAAGCTTCCATTGTCGTTCCAGACAACATTATCAACCCCCTACTTCTCATATGAATTAACTTTTAAAAGAGAGGAACAGCCTTATGTTTAGGGGAGCATGCACAGATAATCATTTCACACAGGTCAAATATAAAACTGGGTAGGCAAAACTCACTGGCACAAAAAGATTTTTATACAAATAAGACAATTTGCTATCCGTTTTCGGAAATCATAACTATCTCTTCACTTTTATAAAATGGTAATTTATCATCTGAAAATCATTATGAAAAATATGAAAATGAATCGTTTTTAATATATCTCAGGTATTACTAGGATTTTGATAAATTTCAGAATTAAATTTTAGTCCAGAATATCAATACGACTATTTCCATTCCTCTTAATGCTCACAACAAGATTCAATCGTCAGTTAAAACGAATGCAATCCAATATAAAGGATAAATTGAGGCTACTACATGAAGTATACATGAATACTGATTGACAGTTGGACGATAATATTAGCCTACAGTCATATCATCTTGTGTAGACTGAGTTGATTGAGGAAAAAGATTAATTGCATCTTTTAGCTAAGAAGACGTAAAAACAGCATTATCGTTATTCATACGTGTTTCCTGATATTATACAATAGAGAGGGTGATAAATGATTTTCATTACTGTTTACGATAGTTCTTTTTCAAATAGATCTATCGAGATCAATGTTTTTTACACACTGAAATCCTGTAATGTACAGGATTCATGGATGCGCACTGCTGATGAGTCCCATACCAGGACGAAAAGGCCGTCAAATGCTTCCAGGTTTCTAATGGTGGTCTAACAATGATTGATTGATTATTTCAGTGTGCAAAAAAATAGTTCTTTTGTATACGCAAATCCCAGAAAAAATATCTTACTGAATTATCTTGGTAATTACCATGATAATCTCACTCAACCTAATCGAATACACCTAAATCACGAGTATTTATTCACTGATCTTGTCCAACCTTTTTATATTCTCTTTTCTTTGATTTTGTTAACCTTTTTAAACATTAAATAGATGGTCGTATTAAGTTTTGCATCACTTGAATGTTGAAATGTTTTATATTTGAAACTTTTTTTGTGAGTGTCATGGTTTCTCTCCCCTTCAAATTTTTTCTTAAATAGATTTCTCGCTTTTTAAATATATATATATATATATATATATATATATATATATATATATATATACAACCCTCATCACGGATTAAATTTGTCTATTTTTGAACAACCAAAGTATTTATCATAATTATAAACGACAAATTTTTGAAGTTAGGTCATTCACTTGTTTTGCTGTTGAAGATTTATAGATGTGCATTGAAGTTTTCTGGCCCTGTTTTTGTTTAAAAATGTCCCATCTTCTACTTTTAGTTTCTAATTTTCTTATGACTAAGCACTTTGAGACTATTAATCTTATGATCCAAATCACAGTTTGTTTTCTGCTTACTTTTTGATTGTTCTTTGTGGTCACCTTCTTTTACTTTATATTCATGCACGGATTTTTACAGAAAGCAAATGTTAATCAAAAATTTTTATACATATCAGCCATCTTATTAATCTCTATACTGTGTGATATGATAGAATTAAGTCAGTCGGTCAACCATCAAGGACACTAAAACCTGATACAAGTAAACATTGATCTATGTCACACGCAGCATTACTGAACGGCTAAAAGAAATCAACAAATATGAATCACAGGATGGGTAGTACCATCAAAATTAATTAAGTTTTAACTAAAACACATATTTCAAAGGAGGAATATAAAATCTCCGGTCTTGAGCTATGTAACGCAATGTCCCAATCGTTATTTACGAGTAATATATGCGACCCAACCAAAAAGGTTACATTTTTCGATACGGTTCGAATCAACCATAAATGGTGTTACTATTTGATGTTATGCCTTGATTTACCTGCACCGAGTGTTTTGTCAGTCTACTCCTATGTCAGAAACACAATCGGAAATAAAATTAATATTTTTTACCCCTTTTCTTTTCATATTACACATAAGGATAATGATAGTTTATGTTAAATAAAACCAACAATTTATCGATTACTCATATTATTATTGGTTTATTTCTTAGATCATCTTGTTAATGAGAGATCAATAAAAAAATGCAGTAAGCACATTACAATGGCTTTATTCCGTTCGATCGATATACAGATTTTCCTAATTTCAGAGATAATTTAAGTTAACTTCTAACAATAGATTATGTTTGTATTTTGTGATGAATTTTATGGATTGAAAAACATATGTATCAATAGAATTTAGTTTAGCCGCCTGAATGTGACATTTTGACTAAAAGAGCATAAAGTTCTGAAGTCCATTCTTGGCAAGACAGCAAGTGTAACTTATTAGGCCTCATAAGAAGATGGAACAATTATTCAAAACAGTCTGAAGACAACTACTTCCAAAATTTTTGATCTATATGAATGCGTTCAACAAATAATCAAAATGAGCTAAGATGAGAATGAAACTCGTTTTTATAGTAGAAATTGGTTATTACGAGTATTCACTTTAACAAATAATAACAGTTTTAAAGGAGTGTTGTTGAAATCAGTTTAATATCTAGGTTTATTTACCACAGATTTGCCATCTAAGTTCTACTATCTTTGAAAACCAGGAAGCACTTGACAATTAACTATCCTGTTGTCGAACTTTTCATTTCTATATGAGCATGATTCCCCTCAGTGATCAGACAGCCCAGTCATTGGAACTATTATTCTAGCACCTAAGGCTAGAACGAAATAGATCTTGCTTGATTTTAAAAGGTACTACAAACAAAATCAATCTTCGACTGAAATAACTTTTAAGTAATATTATTTTTTTCAACTTGATCTCTTCGAAAATTTTGAAATAACTTTGACAAGGTAAAATCTTTTGTTTTGGCAATTAGAATGAAATAAAATTTAAACAAGAAAAACTGCATCATTGTACACTATCTATTTTGATGTGTTTTGTTTTTATTTTTAGTTTTATTTTTTATTTTTTTGAATTTTCAATGTCTGTTGTGTCAAATAAAGCATTTTACCTGATTCATCAATCTTAACTGAAGTGTGACCATTGAAGAAAAAATTTCGAATGACTAACATGAAATAACACGGAGAAAATAATAACAATAGACCAGTGTCAAATGCAGAAAAGCGTGTCAAATCTATATTTGAATAAATTCATACACCGATATATATATATATATATATATATATATATATATATATATATATATATATGTATATATGTATATCATATATATGAGCTCAGGTAGAGTCTCTTTTTCCCACTAGTCCGTATCATCATGCCTTCTTTGAATCAGGTGGTTATATTTTCACAACTACCATGAATTAAAAGAACTCATAAAATGAATTTCGAAGAATTAATCAGATAAATGGATTGACTGATATGTCACTCGTAAAATGTAATTCTTGTAAATTTATGTATGGAAGAAAAAGACATATCTCAGTTTAAAAATTTTAGTATAATATCTTAGTTCTGTTTTCCAGTAAATTAAGGGGATATGTGGAAAAGATGGAGTATGACCAACAATGAAATCCAGTAAGCACTTGAATGCAAACACATTCAGATGACTAATCTAAAGTGCAATGAAATATGAATTCTGCACTCCACTGTTACTCATAATCCGTCAAATCTAAATTACTTATGGTATGATTGCTTTATCAACACAAATGACACAGTATGCTCATTTACTATCCATTTATATATATATATATATATATATATATATATATATATATATATATATATATATATATATATATATATATATAATTATATTTATATATATAACAGTTGTATTTAACTGTTAAAATTTTAACCAGAAAAATAATTGAAAGCATTAGGGATTATCCAACCTCCATTTATGACGATTTTTTAAAATAAGTGACCTGTTAAAATCATTAAATGACGTTTAAATTTGTGACCTAATTCATGGTATTAGTCACAGATGAAAAAGTATGCTTGATATTTATTTATACCAGCTGAAGAATACCTAGTAACAGACGACATGTTATCATCTTTCCAGTAACATTGTAATAATTGGTGTTTTATGTCTAAACGCTGCAGTATTATTCACTCAAACAAACAAGAAAATACATTTTCTGTCAATTATAAAAGTAGTTAAAAGATGATTAGCATAAATTTTGATTCCATGTATTTTTCCATTTGTATTGGTTGTTTAAATCTTCCTGCTGATGTTGAAGATAGTAACTGGTCAATATCCTTGGTATATATGCATCCTGTGGCGAATGTGTCGATATTGTCTTTAGGTTACAATTAATATTAACAAAGGTGATTAACAGCCAGCAATGGAATCCAGGGTGTGCATTTCACCCGATTTGGAACTCGTCAGCTGAATATATCTGCATCTCAGAGTTGATGTTCTTTTAAGAACGAAACACACGTCCTGGTTTCCCCTGCTAAACACTCTCCATCTCATGTTTTTTACTCAAAACTGAAAAAAATGTTATCTAAAATTGCAGTTTTACAAATAATTAATGCATGATGGATGAATTTGGTTGAAAAGAGACACATCAGTTAGATTCCGTGATAGCTGACCCTCAACAAAGGAATATACCCATAATCTTGGGGGATTAAATATTCTTACAAAGAGAGTTTACCATTTTATTATTTACTTCATAACTAAACTCAAAGAAAACTTAGTTGTTTACATCATTCGGTCACTAAAAGGCGATGAATGCTATGCTGCTTAGTTCTTGATCCTGGTCAAATCGAATCATTTGTTATTAGGATCTTATGTATGAAAAAGAGTTTATTATTGAAATTGACAGCGAGGTAATACGGATTTATACCGATACACTTGTACAAGCTGGACATTTTTGACCATATATGCTCATTAGCTTAGTAGAGAAAGCGCTGATGGTTGAAGTAGTGAGTGATGCGTCAGGTTATCAGTGTAAATTCCAGCACAAGTACACTTACATATCACGAGTTCCTATTCGGCTGGAAGCTATATCCAAGATTTAAACACTGAATAAGATTCAAATGGCGGCATTTGTTATCCGTGGGGGCATATAAATTAATTAACAAAAACTGATCAACCCTTTATATCAAGAGTAAGACATTTCAAATAATTAAACACAAATTTATATACATATTATTTTGATTCTCTATCCTAGAAATAACCATTAAAAGAATCGATCATGAAATTTCAATTTACTGTTCGAAATGTTACAATGTACTTTTCAGTTAATTTGAATTTATTCAACATTTGGCAGTGATAATGAGAATAACCGGATTTCAGATTGCTCACAAAAGTATACTTCGTAAAGAAATTAATTAAGATTTGACAATTGTAGATAAACTTCTTTCTACCTCTCCCTTTTGCTTAAGTAGTTGTATTTCAAGTAAGATATAATATAATACCATCAAACAGTGACCAAAGATTGATATAAAATCCTCAGAGAAGGTGTCTTAAATCCAGTGTTGACTTAACTAACTCTGTCTATAAATTTGTGTTTGATAGATGGATCGATAACTATTTGGTTAATTCAAAGACCACTGCTTCATGAGCTGAAACCTATCATCAGTTAATTTGATGTTGAATGTTTTGTAAATTATTGACAGTGTTGAAAATATTTACGCTCATTGCATCAACAGTTTATTCTCTAGATATACACGTTTGTACACTGATAGATTAATTGAATAATTTTTGCAATTCTACATAAGATACACCAAAATTAACCATTTTAAAAATTACTGTAAACTTTGCAAAACTTTCAACAATCGGTATAGATAAAAAAATTCAATATGGTCAAAATTGAATGATGGACATTGAATACTTGTTTAAATGCACTCTAATTACTGATTTTTGATAAACAATCGAGACCTATTTTAGATTTTATTTAAAAGATGAATAAACATTGTTTTGATTCATTTCAAAGTTTACCTTTTTTTCAATTGTTTCGTAAATGTTTCTTAATATTTCACAATAATGAACTTAATTAACCGAAAATAAGTTCATTTTAATTTCTAACCAGTAATGTCCATCAGATATTTCGTATATTACTGATAATAATCCGTTAACAATAAATACCATGAGATAATTTATCATCATGTTGGTTTGTTTAATTTTGAATGTATAGTTAACGTTGAAATATTTCCATTTATTACTGATGAATCAATATTTCTTGTTTGGGATTTTTATTAAATAGAAGAAAATCAATGATAACTATTTTTCTGCTATTGCGACTCATTCACATAAACTACCAACAGTCATGTTAAATTTTCTCTATGCCGTTATCAGAAAACAGGTAGTTAATTGGTGGGACTCAAATCAATAAATATATGTTGTTAGTAGTACCCCATTAACAGAAAAACACGTTTAAACTGAACATATTTTAGGGTAGTAAAATCATTGTCGATGTATGAAAAATATTTACTTGGACCTACCTTTAATTAAAAAACTACCTGAGAGGTTTATTTGTGACGCCTTTTTTCCAAAGTTGGCGCCTGACGTCGTCAAACAATAATTCATTATTTAGTTTTGATTAATATTTATTACAAACATGCTGAGACTTTTTTCAAAATAAAAAACATTATTAGTAAGTTTTTCCAGTCTAGACGTTTGTCACTCAGTTTATTTCCTTTATTTTTCTCACAATCAGAATTGAATAGTAAGTAACAAAATAAAACGAAATAAAACATGTTACACATTTATTAATTGTGAAATAACAATTAGTGTCTTATTTCTTTTAAAGACAAGCTATTTCAATTAAAGTAGTAATTTAAAGTGAGTATTTCAATAAAAGTCTGGATTAATTATATTTAAGACGAGTTAGATACGTAAAATGATTCACAAATAGTTATCAGATAATTAATTCAATAGAATTTAACTCGTACTACATGCTACACCATATAAGCGTGATTCCTCGTTACTCAATAATTTTTTGTATGTACTCAAATTCTACAATAGATCAGTAATGGTCAATAATCCCTCAGTAGTACTGCCTAGGTTTGAATAATTGGAAGATCATATAACTAAAACTGTTAATTTCTATCTTCCCTGTACTTGTATCTACATTTAGACTGTTTTTAAGATAGCATTAATAAATAGGTGTTTTTGTGATCAGAATATCTATTGATCGACAGGGCGAGATGTTGGAATTCGAACTCATTTATCGTATGAATTATAAATACTTGGTCACATGGTCATGTGATCGTTTCAAATAAGCATATAATTATTCTATAATCTCACCCAATATATTTGATTTTATGTTGTTCAGCTACAGCTGCAATATATTACCTTGTGCATTAATAGAACATCATGAGTTAATTCAATGCACACTAATTATTCAAATGTTCATTTATTTTTATTCAGTGATATTCAATCTGTATCAACGGTAAATATTTATTGCACTGAATGCCTATCCTATAATTAGCTGACTGACTGACTAAATGAAACTTGTCAGATTTATATAGCACAAATAATTTTAATTAAAACTAAACATTCTGATGAATATTTTGTCCTTTTTTAACTAAATTTAATTACTGACCTTAACTAAATATGACAGAAAGTTCTACTAGTTAAACTTAGGTAATTGTGTTAATTTTGGCGTTTATTTTACACAATACAAAAAGGTTTCCAATCAATGAATTAAATATTTGTCTAACGGGAAATAAATGATTTCATGGATGAGTATATTTTAATCGGAGTAACATGAATCAATCGGAAATTTCGTAGCCAAAATGTTTCATCAATAATTTTGTCTAATCAGTTAGTAAATTTTATTGTTTTACTACAGATGTCTAATCATGATACTTAATAGAAAAAAAACGCAAAGTTAAAAGGTTGAAACATTGTTAGGTAACTGACCTAATTTGAGTAAGAACAAAAATTCTTAGGCCACTGATTTAAACATATTTTTAATTAGAAATGGAAACTATTGTCTATTTAAATTTCATCATACTTGGATGTTGCTAAATCTACTTTATTTATTATCCGGCCCTTTAATTTCTTGAATGCAAAAAGAAGTAGTTTGCTTATTTTTTATTGTCCAAGTATAATATCCTCATTATCTGGTCGAATAAAAGTTAATGCTAACATCTTTTGTAATGGCAGTGATAAACTACAATTAATCCTCAAAATCATCCTAAAAAATTCTTTGATTAACCGCCCAGCAGTTTCACTAGGAATAGAAAGACATTTCCTGTCATACTTATCGGTCACTCACGGAAACAATAAGTTTATGCATAAAAGGTTGAATATATGAATTTATATCTGTCGAGTGGTTAGGAAAGATCAGCAAGAAATGTCTCACTGAGGTTTTAGACTAGATAACTCCCATCATCAAGATGTACCTGTAATCAAGAAAGGAGATTTTATCACTTGATATAGTTGTTTGAAATAACTTGCTTAATATTCACAAAACTGTAAAATGATCTGACAGTTTAACTCAAAAGAAGTAGTTTTAGAAATTTCATGCAATTTGTTATCTTTACAAGTGAAAATGTTATCAAAATATTTTCTGTTTGATGTATTTTATTTAACACGGTTTATCATAGATTACTAGGTTTACACAAGGTCATCATATGATACTGAACGTGAGTTAATGACAATGTGTAATCTCTATTTTTTCCACAAGAACTAACTAGACTCTTCTCTCTTTCTTGACAGTCGACAGTTTCAGCATGTTTTCATAAGTAAAATCATGTTTTTTTAAGGTATTTAATCCATAAAACATTGTTATGTATGTTACAGGTTGCAAAAAATACTATTTTACTGTTTTTATGACAAAGAGAGTAGAAGCAGCTGAATTTAAATACTAAATGACAGAATGATAAACATAGTGTAGTAACCATTGATTACAACCCCTGAAGTCTTTACATGTTAAAACGGCAATCGCCCAGAATTTTTTATGATAAACACATAGTTCTAACTGATGAACCACGTTTAGGATTAATTTATTTTCACACTCACTTTCACAGCAAAACCCTAACCATTCGAACTCATGAGCATGGTAAACTATAATCACAACAACACAAGCTATGTAGCCAAATGAATAACAGAAATAACGAAGCTCAACTGATTATTGTCTAACTGAATCCTCAGATCACCTGAACCTCAACATTAAATTCTAAACTACCATGAGTAGTTTAATCGTTCGAACCTCTATCGTTTTATCAAATAATAATTTTATTGAATGTAGGGATGCTTTATCATTGAAATTTCTGTCTGTCTCTCTCTTTTTTCTTTCAATTTGTTTGTTTGTGTTGCGTTATTCAGTGTGTGTAAGTTTAGATTAAAAGCAAATAAACAAATTTTAATTATAATCTCATTGATTGATTGAACACCAAACAGTGTGATTGAATTTTATCGAGAGAAGATTTATGAATCTTTTGTTTTCTTTTCTTAAAATTCATTGGAAAGTTATCGTTATTATTATGATGATGACGATGATCATAATTTTAGTGGATAAGATGAACAAAACAAAAAAAGTTGAAGACAACAAAGAGTAAGAGAGATTAGAAAAAATTAGCGAATGAAATCAATTGATATATATATATATATATATATATATATATATATATATATATATATATATATATATATATATATATATATATATATATATGAAGAAAATAATTTTAACCACTATTTTATTTCACCTTCTCAGAATATATCCACCTGATAATTAAAAAAGATAGAGTTAATAAGAAGAGAAGATGAAGCGCTACCTGATTTAATGCATAATAAGAATGAATTTCACTGATAAACTTGAAAAAGTTTTTTTCTTTTTACTAAAATGTCTAAACGGAAACCATTAAGGCAATGAACAGGATTAAACTGAAAAGCTAAGTGATCTTTCAGTTGCTGATTTGAAACGCATTGGTTTAAATATATTAAAGTACAGTCACTGTATTCTCAACTAAACCCATTGGTTGATTGTTATTGTTACTTTCAACTTGGTTTGATGTTAAACAGTGTACTGACTTTTTATTTTTTGCAGTACCAAGTTCTTATAGTCATCAATATATGCGATGAGTTTATAAAATAATTATTACATGAATTAAAATTTGGTGTATCAGCCAATTTTATACAGCTGTTATGTGTACCATTTTAATAATGTAATAAAACAACACCATTAGACATTAGAACAATAAATAAAAGAGTAATTTTATACCTAATATAAATAGTTGAATTTCTTAATTTACATCGCTATCTGAACAGAGCTAGAAGACTATGGAAATCCAGAAAATACTGGACGGCTGTTTTTATCATCTATGGCACTATATTAAGTCTCCATAACATCCAAATATCGAGAGTTCGATTCTCAATGAGGTTGTAGATGTGCGGCATTGAAGAATCCAATACTGAAATGAGACAGCTATTTTGTATTTCCTAGTCTTCAACAGTTGCATATTTATAGTTAGCCTGCAGTTCAAATTATCGTATCGCGATCACTTAGCTATATCCTCATTATCTAAATGAAAAATTATTTTCTTTTTTACCATGCACCGGTGAATGGCATGAAAATACATGTAAGACAAAGTCTTATAATAACTCAGAGGTTGTTGATTGGTTGAAAACATTTTGGTATTTTGACAATTATTTCATGATTGCGATAGTTTGAAATGTAAATAAAAAAAATTGTTTTTAAAAATGAACAGGAGGTAATTTCAAACGAAAGCAAATGACGAAACTGTTGACGAAGCGTGATTGCATCAATTAAATTCTGTTTTTTTTCTATCTGTGAATAAAATTTATCAATCTTTACGTGTATATGCATTATTATTAATTTAAGCATTTGCCATTTATAATTCTCATGTAAGGATTTTGTTTGGAATAATAATTTCAGAATCTATTATAGTATACGATTTTGTGAAGACTATAGAATTTTCATAACTTTTAAATTACTAATTAACCGAAGTTAAACCACTGAAAACCTAGAAGTACTAGACGGCAGTTTCGTCCTAATACGGGACTTCTCAGCAGTGAACACTACCCTGTGTCTGGGAATCATTGTACAGAATATTGGGTCGTATGTGCGATCATTTAACCCTTAGATCAATGAGCAGGAATTCAACGGTGTCAATGTACAATTTTGATCAGTTTCCGTTCTTAAGTGACAATCTTCTATTGCCTGCGGTTGGTAACTATCTCACACTCAGTTTGGTTGAACTCCTCGGGTTGATCACTTTTTAAACTGAATTAAGACTGACTACATATAAAACACTTAGTAACATCGATTAGTCAACTTAAGACTGTTTCGCCTTAAAAAAAGTTATTTGGTTTATATAACGGAATGATATCAATTCAGATTCAAACAGAACATTTGTCCTATTCTTGACGTCAAGAGATAATATGCAGTCATTTATGATCCACTTGGGAACAAAAATTTATTTCCTTGAAAAAAGGATCATGACTAGCATGCCAGCTAAGAACTAAGTCGTTAACTCAGAATCAATCATAAGCTTTTAAAATTTAAGAGATAAATTTCACAAAATTAACTAAATAGCCATAAAATATATATGATATTTTATCGATATAATTAAGATTGATAACTTTTTAGGTTGATTTGAAGCAACCATCAGGAAGAATTGACTTGTATCAAAATAAATACAATTGAACTACTAAGGGAACATTTATTTTCACACCAAAAAGGAATGGATTTCATTGAAATTGATAGGTTAGATGTTCAATTAACTTCAACTGAGTGGTACTAATATATTCAATAAATAATTACTCATTGTGTGAATACAACTTACAAATATTATAAGATTAAGATATTGCAATCAATCTACTTGCAACTAATTTCATCAATGATATATTTGATTCTTCCTGAGAAATAATATTTAACGTCAAGGAATAAGTTTTAGATTTTAATATTGACAGAATTAAACATTGAAATAAGAAAATTTGGAATTCAAACACAAAATATTACTTAGCATAAAATGAATTCATTTTATTTCGTATGGTTCTCTTCAGTCAGTTGCAACGTAAAACTTTGTACATGTGTACATATGTCCATATTTCAATACCGCATTAGCACAGAGACACAGCTGTCAGTTCAAATCCTAAAGTGGTAGAGATAGTAGAAGTATTAGCAGTAATGGAGAAGATTAGGGAGTGAAGATATGATTCTAGAAGCATAATCCAGTGAGGTAACTTTAGAAAGAGAAAAATAGAGTATTCAGAATTCAGAAGGGTGCTCATCAGCTACTTAAAACCTATAATATTTTAAAAATTAAAGTTATTGTAGAATTTATATACTTATTACAGTAAAAAAGGGTTACTCATCATCATCATCCTCATGGTGGAGTTGTGAGATTGAAAACATATGAAGAGTATCGTAAATGAGTATAATATGTAAGAGTAGACTACGGAACTAAATGTAATTAACATTAGTGGTTTTAGCATTTTAAGTTTACTCTGGTATTTATCTAGAGTAAAGTGATGATATGCATCTAACTTATAATAATGTCTTTATATCAAAAGTAGTTCATCGTGATTTTATTTACCTCTATAAATTATCTGTTTGGTTCTATATTTTCTAGAAATGGTTTTTACTAAACCAAAACCAATAATCATTTTAATTAAATGGAAAAGATAAAGTTTAGTTCTAGTTTTTTTGACAAAAAGACGGATCGGACGTATTTGAGATATCCAATTCCATGTTGTTTCTTTTTTAATAAATTCGAATTATTCCAATTGGACATACATTGTGTTTCATGGTAATGAGATTTTACTTTTGGTTATAGTACAAAATTCTCATTCCAAAACATGTACCAGTGAAATAAATTCAGTTTGAACATACGTTTGATTAGAAAACATGGAGTGAAATCCATTTCATTTATCATCATTCGTCTACTATCTTGAGTTATACAAGTTTTTAATTCCGATTGTGAACATTAGAACAACACATATAAGCGATCAGATCGTCATCATGCTTTACTCTAATATACATGAATATTTATATGTAGTGACGTAATCTTTTTCATTTCATTGTGGTTATGACTCAAATTGCCTTGATTGGTTTAACATTTTTATATAAATACTCATGTATATTAGAGTAAAGCCTGATGACGATCTAATTGAAAACAATATTGTTCGCTTATATGTGTTCTAAATTTTTAATTATTTTACTTAATTGTTTGCATGAATCTCAATTTATTTTTGTCTCGTTTCTCCAAATCCAAGACGACAAGTTGTACTCTTCATTTAACGGGGTGGGTGATAAATGCTAAAAGTATCGTTCGTTTAGAACAAATGCAAAATCAGAAATTTTATAATTATTATTTTCGCCGTGGTAAATAATCGGATTAAAAGTTTGAACAAGCCACCTTTTGTACAGAAAAAAAAATGAAAATGTGGATCGTTCCTTCAGTAACCTACGTTATAAGCACCTTTAGTTCTACCTAACTAGGGTTTTTGCATTTATTTAAAATCAACAAAAGAGCCTGGTATTCAAAGTCTAATCGATAGGAAAATATAACAAATGTATAGGGAATTACTTGTTTTTCCTCATAGAATATACCTTTCATCGAAAGTATCATGTTTAGCTCATTACGGACTTATTTTGATTTTATCCCTTAAGGTTTCATCCGGGAGCCATGACCAATGTTGTTCAAACTTGTGTAGAGTGAAACAGTCATCACCACTGACAACGGATTATCGTTGTGCTAAATCGAGAATTGAGAAAGTTATAAACGTGTACCACTGGATCGTACTTCAGTGGTTTGAAGGTTAAACCCTAGCCTGTAGTCAGAAAGATTCTGAAGTGATCGTGAGTGCTCACTTTTAAAGTTCTCATGCAAGGAAGTGATCGCTGCACGCTTGATTTTAGTAGTAACCCATCTAAAATCGGACTGTAAGAAAAATTTTCTACAAATTAGAAAAAAAATCTCCACAAAACTCCATCTAACAAATATTCTCCTAGAGTTTTATATAAACGCATAAAATTTCATGGTAAACCTTTTAGTATCAACTGAATAATAATGTTTTTTTCTAGGAAAAGGTGATTTACAGTTATTCATGTATTTATTTAGGAGAATATGGGTGGGATATTTCAGATAAATGAAAGTAAATGCATTTCATATTGAATTATATTTTTAATAATAATATTTATTTACATGGTCCATGTAGAATTATAGGCGTATTAAGCTTTTTATTGATAAAAAAATTGTTATTAGTAATATGTTAATATATATATATATATATATATATATATAATGTTATTTGAATAATATGAAAAAAACATTATACACTATCATTTATGCATATCTTGAATAATATTACTCAGTATTAATAAGCATTCATCTATATCAAACACGTGCAAACTTATCTTTCTCAATAATCCACTCATTCAATTTAAATTATATCAAAATGTTGAATACAAAAATATATAAAAAAAAACGTAATAACAACTTTTTAACTACTTATATTTTTAAACTCCACCCAGTTAAATCTCTTACACATGAGAACATGGTAGAGAAAAGAAATAATTCACAATGATAAGTGTTGATTTCCTTTCTATTCAATCAGTCTATCAATTTAATGTCTAATGTGTCTCAACAACAACAACAACAAGAAGTATTCATGCAAACAAAGTAACACTGGCCATGACTCATTGACATTAAATATTCAATGTTAATTAGTGTCATCTTCATAGTCATTATCACAGTCATCATGGTTATTATTCCAGTAGACCATTTCGACTATGAGCTAATGTAGGTTTCCACGGACATATGTGTAGATGTGGGTGTATCGACATGTATATTCTTCGATTAGTATGTAACTACTTCTACCTGTGCATTTATTGCTGAATGACAAAATAATTACAACAATAGTAGATTATATAAATCAATTCAACATTAATTTATTTAGGCATTTTAAGTTTTTATTCACGCTGACCATTTGTTTTCTCTTATCATTTTTCTTTGTTTATTTTACAGTTTTTCTTCAAAAGAAATTTACTCATCAAATTAATTTTTCATTGTTTGTTTAATTATTTATCGTGATTATTTCTCCACCTTAAAATAAATAATTAAAGTAGAGTATTATTGTTATATATTCAAGTGATAAAGTTTATTTATGTAGGTCATTGAAAATTAAATGCATATAGTGTAATCTTCAGCATTAATCTATCATCTTTTTCCAAACACTCGCATATTGTTTTCTTCATTTGACTAGGAAACATTGGCCTCTTTTTGTTGGTATTGACTGACAATGTAACAATTCTAGTTGGATGATTTTATGTTAAAAAACACAAATACACCAGAAATGAGAATGACACTTTGAGAGTTAAGTATGGTGTGAATGCAAAATTTTTATTTATTCAGTACGGGAAATAATTCAATGAGTATCATTTTTGCATTGTAGTTTAACCTAATGACCGTAGAATGCATATACATAGACAAATACTGCTTCCGTCATATTTTAACAGGATTCCTATAGACTTATTTATGATACATAATAAATAGTTAGGAAAATCAACCTCATTTTTCTATATTACTATCTGTTTACATTATTTACAAAATTATCGGATTTGAGATTGGGCGTTTGCGCGCAAGAGAGAGTCGTGGATGCGCACTGTTGATGAGTCCCACACCAGGACGAAACGGCCGTTCAGTGTTAATGGCAATCAGGTTTCACGACAAGTGCTTAATCATTACATCATTGAACCGTGATAGGCTAACCATGCTGTAATAAGTTCAATAGAATAGTCATTCAAGTAAGATTTATATCAAGAAATAATATTAGTCGAAGAACAAATGGAAAACTAAAATTTTCAGAATGACAGTTTTATCTTAGTTTATAATTAATTGTACACATATAACTCAGAGCAAAATGAATCTTAGAAGATCAAAATCTTTCAATCAGTATGTTACATTTAAACTAACTGAACGGAATTTCGTTTAAACGAAAACTGCTATTTATTGAACTGAATAATATTCATTGTGATGTCATTAATTAGATGAGTTTTATCTTATTTGATTTTATAAAACAGAACAAGAATTTTCCCATTTGACATTTTGTTAAAATCCCAAAGAATTTAGAAATATAAACTGAACAAAATAGCTTATTCAATTGACCTTACATCACTACTAGACATCATGTGTAAATGAAATGAGTTATTTCTTAAGTTGTCACGAGGTCAACTATGATACAAAATATCAACCTGATGACTAAGCATGAAGATGTCATTCGTTTTTTTTATTGATTGCTTATCATATATAGTATGATACAAATGTTTTATTGGATGCTTCAAAGTGATCAAGTAAATACATCAGTTCACACAGTAGGATAAAATTGAAGACACCAAGTTTAACTGGGCATTGAAATCAGCTTTGAAAATATATCCATTTTTATTGTTTCATATGATGGTCTTGTCAAAGAAAGATGAAAGACATTTCTATACATCTATCTGGTCAAGTTATAGATTTATTATCTTTTCGTATTTTGTGTCAGACAATTATTAATCAAAATGTCCGCAGAAACCACTACAACATGATATTCATTTTTATGTCTAAACTTTATTACTCTTTTATAGACGCTTCATAAAACATTTTATTCTCTAAAACCTTTTTTTCCCTTAATTCTTAATAAAGTGAAAAAATATTAGAGCCGATGTGTTAGCAATCATCACTCCACATATTTTTTAAATTATGGTGGTCGAATTTTTTTCGGAAGTGTTATTTTTGATGCAGTTATTTAGTAAGTAATCGAAATAATTAATTATTCAATAGTTACTGATTAATAAGTCGCTATTCAATCATTTCGTTAACTCTTAACTAATGAGAATTCCTTTTTATTTTACTATTTCATAATGTATACTTAGCGATTAATAATTAACAGTATGCTGACTATAGAGATTACTGGTTTCTACTTTTGTTCAAAAAACTGACTTAATTTCAACAACCATTGAAAATCTACAAGCATTCGGGAAACCGGTAAATCCTGATGCTTGAACTTTGCGAACTGCTCATCAATTCCATGTAATCATTTGTATTATCAAAACTGTTGGCAATAAGGACTGCAGCTAATTACATCTTAATGACAAGTGACGTGATATTATCTTTTAGCTACGATTCTTTAGTGTACTTGTTTTTCAGTTACGTATGGATTCCGGGAAGTTATAATCGAGATAAATTATTTTTAAAAAAATGTTGTAACTAGACTTTTCTTTTGAAAAAATAATGTGTGTAAATTTTTCAACTGTACATTCAGAATGAAACGAATACATTTCTACGTGACTGATGTATATTTATCCAGTACTAACAAAATCTTTTAATACGACTAATACGTTTGATAAATTCACTTCACATTCGTCAGAATGTACAAAACAAGATCAGTTCATATTATATTATCATGCTTCAATAAATTTTGTCACTTTGTTTTTTCAGTTAGAATTTCATCCAAGAAACAAAATTTGCAACTCATTAATGAAACTATTACTATTACTATTATTACTGTTATCATTACTCATCCGTAACGACTTCCTATTCTTATGAGAAAATGTCTATCTAGTAGTTGAGTATTAAAACTCGATACAAATTTACACTAAACTACACTTAATATTCCCTGATTTGTATGTAACTGAACAATTAAATAATAATTCAATTCCATCTGAAGTAAATATTATCGACTAGGTTTTAGACAATAAACAATTAGCTATTGGGAAAAAATAAAGTGTAATCAATGAATTTATCTCTGTCAATCGATGGAGAAAAGAAACATTTATTCCACCTTATTAGATTTACAATGAAATTCTATCTAAAATTTATTGAGATAAGAGGAGAATGCTTCAATTTAAGGAATTCTTATATATATGTTTATATAAATACTAAATCTAGTAGCGGTAGTAATTTGATTTTAGATAAAACTCGTTTCAATAGCAAACTCCACACTCAGAAACATATTTCACATTTTAACGAGTTTGTTGCAAAAATATTGGATTTTTTTTTATATATATTCAATCGTGATTATTACCGTTAGATTATCAGATTTATCTTTGATCTTAGATTATGAATTATTTATGAAAGATGAAATACACTATTAGCATATATTTGTCATTGAGAAATTCAGACAAAAGTTAATTCATAAAATTTTGGAATTATTTACATTCAGTTCGGAAATAATGAAGAGTTACTCACTAGTGACATTAGAAATAAATTATTATTAAATTATTGATAAAATTTTGAAAATGACCCTAGCCGAAAAGAAATAAGGTTAATGAACAAATAACGTGGTCCATGTTGGTTTCGATCGATTTTACGTGATTGTCAAATGACAAAAGTAGATCGGAAAATTTATGTTGATTTTGTCCAGCTATCAACTGGAAAAATTAATCTAACTGAATTGATAACGATCAGTTTACTTTACTAGTGAGAAGACGTGACCAGTGGAGTTCAATCCTGTGGGGTGTATGCAGTAACTATCAAAGATAAATGGGCGCGGTGGCGCAAAATATGTAGATCAATCAGAGTTAGACATTAACACCGTTGGATGCTGGCCCAGTGGTTCAGAGGTTAGGCGTTCGCGCGCAAGATCGAAGGTCCCGGGTTCGAATCCTGCGATGTACAGGAGTCGTGGATGCGCACTACTGACGAGTCCCATAGCGGAACGAAATGGCCTTTCAATGCTTCCAGGTTTCTAATGGTGTTCTAGCAATGACTTTTTGATGATTTCAAAGTCAAAAAACACTAATCTCCATAACTCTAAACGAAAAATTATTATTATTATTATTATTATTACTATTATTATTATTATTACTGTAGTATTAGTCTTTTTAAATATTTAACAATGTTAATAATGAAATGAAACATTTGTCCATTGCTCAGAAGTTTTTGTAGTAACACAAATGATATCAATCCATTGTGGACAGTGTCAACGATTTTAGCTAATCTCTACAAAAACTTTTAGTCAAACTATCGTTATGTTGTAATAACTAATTTCGAGATGTATATCCAAAGTGGAAAGTCATCATTGATGGAGTTTAAATATTTCAGATCTGTTTCAGATATTACCATCAATAAGCTATTTATTAAATCCAGACTGTATGAACCGGCTAATAATTATTAGAATACTATTCAATCTGTAACTGGTTCATGACAATTATTCACTCCCTTTTTTTCATTTAATCGAATAACATTTTCAAAAAAAAAAAGAAAGATGACAATCACTTCCGTAGGTTATTTGTAGCAGAGTAAAGAAGAGCAATTTATAATTTATAACATTACAATTTTCAAAATCTATATTTAATTTTAAAATACAAAATATGAATGGAGATAATCACTTGACAAGCGCGCGCACACACAGGCACACACACTTTCAGGATGTGCAACATTAAACATGATCCAAGTATTTAACAATCCATTAATTAACATCAGCATTCTATCCTCTTGTTTTGCTGAGAAAAAACAAACAAACAAACTCTTCACCGTCTTTTAGTAAACAGTAGTTCTGTATGATAGAAATTCTATTAATTTCTTTCTCTTCTCGCTGATTAATTTCTTTTGTTATTGTTGTTGTTGTTTTTATTTTGAGTTGTTATAGATTAGTTCTTTACTACCAAGTATTGTCAAGTATTTTTTTTTGTTGCTATTTTTCTATTTTCACATTGATCTCCTTTTTTTACTGAATTTCTCTATAGCTTTGCTTTACTGTGAAATAATCAATACCTTGGAAAAAAAATTGAATTTATAATGAGAAACAGTTGTACTTTTGAAATATACACATATTTAGATATATTTAGTGAGAGTGAGTAAGAGCTTTTTTGCTAGTAAAAATTAAAACAAAGCCGTGTTCAATAAAACCCTGTTTGAGTCATAGATAATGAAAAGAAATGAGTGAGTCCTTGAATGATTGAGTTATTCTCAAGAGCATTCTGTATACTGGAACAAAATAAATGTCCTAGTAATTCAAAAAAACTTTCCCTTTAATCCCTAAAGTCTATGAAATTATCGATTTTAGTGAATAATATGACACTTGTAATTACGCATTGATCATCTAGTTGGGAAGTCAGTGACTGCTCGAATAGCGACTCAGGCTGTGAAGCTAAGTGGTTAAATATTGAATTCATCAATATGCGACAGTTTCTCCAGGATTGTATGCGATTCTTCGTGACGAATGTTGAATAGCACAAAGCCTCACTCTGGTGATTACCTCCAACCATGTAAACTCTGATTTGTTATTACAAAGTCATACATTGAATAATCTGTATATTGTTTATTAAGTTTCCATCCGCCTCTCTCTCTCTCTCTTGTCTTCTCTCATATTTCTTACAGTGATGAGGATTTTTAATAAACTTCACTAAGAAAGTTTTGAATTTTTTAAACGAAAAAGCTTATTTTTTGAAATTAATTTAAAAGCATTTGACAAAGCTAAACTTTCACTCATCAGATACTAGAAAACGACTATTCTCATTATATAAATGAAAATGTTCAATATTCAATTGAAAACAAATAAATGGGTGAACACATCTTATTTAGAATGTAGTTTACAACACAAAGAGTTGATAGTGACGATAAGAATAATAATAACTATAAGAAATAAACATTTTTTCTGATTAGTTAAGATTGAATTTAGAGATTTATTCATTTCAAAAAGATGGATTTCATCATGGGTTGTGTGGGAAATTAAAAATTAGGCGTATAACTAACAATGGAATTCATGACACTCAGTTTTTTCCTGCTGTAAGACTCAACAGTTGACTGTATCTTTATTAGTATTGATTTTTACATTAAAACTGGAGTGAAATGCTTTTTACTTCAAATTTCAACGCATTAGACAGTAAGCTACTCAGTATGAATAGCATTTCAGTTGGCAAACGTTTGTAGAAAATAACATACAAAAGGTTTGCAACTGATATTTACCTTCTTTTATATTACTAATAAACTTTAATAGTTATAGAGAAACATTTTACTTAAAATAATCGGTGGATTCGTGATGGGAATAGTCCATTATCTGATAAAGTGAAAGTATTAGACTACTGAACAGTAAATGACACTTATACATATTTAAATTGATTACATCTTTTAACGTCAAATACGAAACTGCTCAAAGCTCTTCACCTTTAAATCAATCAATATATTTTCGCTACATCAAGTTACTTGTTACAAACAGATTTGAAATCAAAATATATTCTAACTAATCTGAGCATGATACGGTGTTCCTTATGACTAACCGCCACAGTAAGTAAAACTCCTAAACGAATGGATGTTTCTTGAATGTCTTATATCAAGTTATATGGTAGTCACAGACGGAAATGTCGCTGGTTAACTATTCAAACCGTAGTTAAACGCTTGTACAACTGAGATATTTATATCGACTGGTCACTGATTAATGATCACTATCATGTGTGTTTACGGCTTAGTGCTGTGTTCTGAAGCCAGATGATTCAGTAACTTACTAATCACATCGTCCTACTTCTATGTGCGAATTAGTAATCCAGTGAATGCGTAACCTGTAACTTTTACAAATTTTGTCGATGTCTTTCTAGTAATTAATAATACAGATTTTTGAATCGCCACAAACTTTTCTGACATTTAGAATAAAATGTTATTTTGCATCTGTGAGCTTTTTCTTTGAGACAAATAATCACTACATAATTTTCATCCACTAAACAAATGTTCATTTGTTGTCTTAATCAATGTTCATTATTTACTATTACCCTGTTTCCCTTAAACAAATAGTAAAACGTAACCATATTGATTTTTACTCTCTCTCTCTCCCCCTCTATTTGTCTAAATGATAAATTTTTCTCATTATTTTTTCAATTAAATCATCATTTACTTACTCATACTCATTTATTATTGAGAATGATTATACCATACTCATTTGGAACATAATGACCAACTTAGAAAGATAGAAATGTTCAAATTAAATCGTTCTTATTTTTGTTTGCTTGAAAATAACCTAATGAGTCATTATGATTTATAGTCTTACCCCAGGAACAATATGTAATCATAATTATTAACTTCTATAAGCTCAGGAAAGAAGCCAGGCGTGGCAGTTAATCTGATTGACAGGCGCAACTGTCTATTGTTTGTATGTGCGCAGGTATATATGTGTGTGCATATATATATGACTTTATCAATAGATTGAATTAAATGTTTCTGTGTACTTGTACATCTAATTAGAGTATTCTATTTATTTGTATTCATTTATTACGCTTATTACTATTAGTGAATCCTTCAGTTAGTCTTTTTTCTAGCTGACATCATGATCAAGAAAAGATATTCATCAACTTATACGACCCACGTGTTTGACTAATGAGAAGTAGTAGTGGTAGAAGTACCCTGTTAGTTTAAAGCACTAACGTGACCAAATTACTATTATTCATACCATAAAATCTGACTATATATAATAAGTAAGTATGGCCTGAGAGTAAAAAAGAACAAATGTGTATTCATCAATACATGTCACTTACTATGGACACAAAGAATGAGAATATACTGGCTCAGTGTGAATAAAACTGAATAATTGTTAATATTAGAATGCAAAAAAAGGATATAGAAACAAGGTGAAAGTTTCATTTAGAAACTGCTCACCACTCTGACTATTCAAGCATAATGAAAACAATAAATGTGTATGCACGTGTTAATTAAGCTAGTCATTATTTGATGATAAGTTGTATGTTTATTGTATAGGTGTTTTTGAAATTACTAACACATTTAAGCATGAGTACTAATTAATTATTTAAAAATTATATTTTGACAGTATTTATTATTGTGCATTGATAAGTGTTAAACAATACAGATGGTAACACAATTGAATACAATTAGATAGTAAAACTCAGTAAATCATACCGGTATAAAATAATCATTAAAATTTTTTAATCTAATTTATTAGCGCAGTAAGTAGTAAATCGTTTTCTGTAAAAATTAAGCAGAATAAATCAATTTGTTTCAACAACACATGACGAATTAATCAGTCACTAAAATGTATATTTGTCATACTATATTGATCTCTTAATTATGAAAACAATTTATGAGATATCTTGTGTGTGTGTGTGTATAGGAGTTTGCTAACTCTGTCTGGAGCCTCTCTGGGCCTACTACCGTTCTCAAGCCCGGATAAAGGAGGAGGGTTGGGCATGGGGTTGTTGACCCCATCCCACAAAAAACTAACTCGCTAAAAAAACGCTAACCAGAAAACATAATTCAAACCATTTTAACTCTGCCCTGGGAGTTAGGTCTTCTTTCTGAAGAATTATGGGAAACCCAAGAAAGAGGTGGTTGGAGGAAACTAGTTGGCGGCCTATGCTCGATTGGGGATAACAGGCAAAAGTAAAGTAAAATTAATAGGATTTAGCTAAACATCATCACTGTTCATCTACAAACTACTGATAGTAGCTCAGCTAAAACTTTCACACATTGTGATGAATAGGTTGCTGTTAGAATATACTGGAATTCACAGATATACATTTCAAATTTCAGTCAATCTGTAATGTAATCAGATCATTAACTAATGTCAACAATACAAATTGCCTCATTTTCCTGTTCGTTGACTTAATTAAATAGGTTTTGCATTAAAAATCTTCGAAACCTAAATCCTGAAATCAATCAAAGAGTACTACTTGGAATCCAGTTCATCTACAACAGGATATTTAAATAGTTTGAAGACAACTTTCCACTCGCTGCAACCTATATCTTTAATAATTCTCTGTCATATTCTTTTATAATGAATATGAATCGTTTTTTAACAAACCACAAAATCAGTCAAGAAACATTTGCCAAGCTATTCAAAAAAAAACTATCATTCTGATCTTTTGTTTAAAATGAATACGCAAAACTAAAGCTGTATATGAACAGAAATTAAGTATAGCAAATGCATCAAATAATTTGAAGTAATGTAAAGAAAACTATAGTCTTTTTTTCAAATAAAATAATCTAATGACTTAAAACATTGCGTGAATCAGTTATCAAAAAAGATGAAAATTTCTAAAACTATTAAACAAATAATCAAATTAATTAACTAGAAATCTTGCATGTTCTAATTTTAAGATTTTTAACTATTCAAAAATTGTTTAATCAAATGATGTGTAAAGATAAAACTTTCATTCCTAGAATGATAATAAACTATCTTCACAATAATAAGCGACTAAATAACAATCTTATGCACATTAGTAATTCCTTTTTAAATGAATAACTGATATTCATTTGAAGGGTTTTGTGGAAATCATTTTAATTTGATAGGAAAATTCATCACACACTTCACTCATTTCGTATACCATTGAAAAACAGAGAACATTAGACAGTATGCAACTTGTATGATGGTGCCCACTGAAGACCAGGGGTCGAACCAAGAATCTGGCAGTAAATACTTATCCTTAGAATTACTTGATCGGCATCCAGTTTTACATTTTTCTAATCGATCGATATTACAATAACCATTTTATCCCAGCTGTTTTATTTTAGACACATCTGAACTCAACTAGTTACGACTCTACACTAGAACATCAGATTAATCTTGGAGTAATTCACTAGTAGAGTGACTGGTTTAGTTTATCTAAACTAGTTTTGTGAAAATTGATCGCTGATGTATTCAGGAAACCGGACTGGAAAAGTTCAACCATATCAAACCTGAGTTGCTTATCACCAATAACATCAAATGATAATTGTTCTATATAGGGGAATTACTTAAATTAGACCACTGGAAATAAAGGCATTCTTTTTTATTGTAGATAGAGTCATGTGAATCTTTTGATTTGAATATTTCGGCTAACAAAAAATTAATATTCAACAGCTTCATGGTTCGCAGTGGTTTTAAACTAGGTATTAATCGGTGAAGTTAACTGTCTCTGACTATTCAGTGAACATTATTAAATTTTTTATTAAGATAAATTTTCATGAAAGTTCACTGATTCATTCTATTTAAAATATACTTATCAGTGGTTTGTACTATGAAGTGCAAAATCTTATACATCATTATGTCAGCATACAGATTTAATAAATTAGAAAATGTTCACACTTCATTACATCATCCTACTATTTGAATGAAGTTACTGATAATATTATCGAATTCGATTTAAACAGGTCAACTGATCACCCTTTGATGTTTACATCCCTACTAACGTATTATTATTATCTAATCAGAATGAAAATAAGAACTGTGTAGAAAAATGCTTATCATTAAAACAGTGTGTCATTTTCATCACACACAGAAAGAAGATTACACAATGATAACCCTAAGAAAATGTCATTAATGATCAATCATGAACTAATATGTGCGATAAAGCAATATTAAACTAAATGATATGTAAAATATACAAAGTAATATTAGGAAAAAAACGTGTCACATGTTAGTATTAAAGCGAATAGACTGAAAACAAAATGGAATATCATTCATTGGAGTTATCATGACATAGATTGACAGGAAATTACAGCAAAAATCAATGTCAAGGTTTTTGAAACTAAAACGGAAACCATTTAGATTTAAGAATTCGATAATTCAACTAATTATAAAATCTTATTATATTAAAAATATCGTAGTATAAAAAAATTTCAGATTCACTGAATTTTGATTTGATTCACATAATTGTGCATCAGAATGAATTTTAAAACGCAATAGTGAGGGGTCATGACTATAGGAGCTAAGACAAGATTGGAGTGAAAGTCGTCGTTTTATATTACAAACTAACTGAAGTTGAAATTGTTTTACTGAATTCTGAAAGTGTGGTTCTAGGTGGCTAATTGTCCTCCATGAGACCTAATGATCCTGGTTTCGATCACAGATGGGCAGTGAGTGAGTGCCGTTGACGAGTCACGTACCAGGATGAAACAGTGAACCAACGCCAACTGAGATCAATCATCAATGAGTAGCCAATTCACATGCAAATGCATATTTTTTAAATACAGCGCACAAACTGCGTTACATTTGTGGTTTATGCTTGAATCAGGTTATAGTTTAAATGAACTGAACAGTTAGGGATAAGTGAAAGTAAAAGTACTGAAGGGACTAATTAAAATATACTGAATGTGTTTATGTAACTCTATTATAGAAATAATTACTGACGTGCAAGGACCACGAAGTGAACAAAAAGGAGTTGAATCTACTCCATGTGATTCAGAAAGATATTTGTTTTCCAAAATTTGTGTAACGATTGCTATTTGCTCTGGTTTGTAATCTGAATCTGGTGCATGTTGGCCACTACTCATTTCAAAATTTACAAAAGCTAACCAACTGATTTTGTTGACGTTCTTAAATACAAATTCTGTAATTTAAAAATGCAGGTATACTTGGCGAAATTGAATTGTTTCTAGTAGTAATCCTGTTTAAGACCTCTGTTAATGATTACACCAAGATTCAAGTTCAAAATTATTCACTGCAAACACAAAAGCTTTGTCTATTTAGCTAATTAGTCCAGATAGCCATCGACTAGTATGCTGTTGCAACTGTAAATTTCATTGTTAGCTATAATTCAAATGTAATTTACCTTATAATTAAACATAATATTGATGAAATCCTTTACTGATGCACGTATACTATTCTAGACTGATCAAATACAATTCCTAGTATCAGTAGCAAAAATCCTAAATCCTTAAATATGTAAGTCTATATATCTTAAATCTGATTACAACTTTGGCTCATCAATATTAAAAAATTTCCAATCTGATAATTTTGAATGTTAATCATACTATTTCATGAATTAATTAAAACAATGAAACATATTCTGTTGAACTGTGAATAATCTAAGGGTGAAATCTATACTGTGTAAAGTTATAAAAATGTACAGCTAAATAATATCAAACAAAAAAGTAAAATAACTCTCCAATGATTGATAATTTTTACTACTTGTCCAACTACTGTCAAACATTCATCAAAACCATTTCAAAAATTCTAATGATCTTGATATAATATCAAATTAAACAGCTATTTAAAATATGATGTTTTATTTTAATTTTTTCCAATCGTTAAATTTTCAATTAATTAATGCTTATTGAAATGTTGATGGACTCACTTATTGATTTCGGTACGTGGTAATAAACTGACATAAGACGATCACAGATAGCTATTATATAAATATATATGTAATTTATAATCCCACTTTAAATTGTAATATAATCTTTTTGTTATACAGATTTGTTTTCCAAAGTGTAAATCCTGTCACATATAGATCAATGATAAAGTTTGTAAGTTATTCACAAAATTTGTAGGGTTTAACGATTTCTGTTCATTATCATCAGTATAAGAAACTGATTATAGGTTTATCTTTTTTAGTATGACTATAGTGTAAATCATGTATAATGTAAATCATGATACAAAAATTCACAAATTTTGAGATTTTCGTTTACTGAACTTCTTCATTCCTAATTGGTTCATTTAATACAACCAATCAAATTTAAGCAATCGTGTGTACGTGTATGCCTTAATTAGCTGTTGTATTTTTCTTTAAAATATCAATATATTGTCACTGAAATAGTGAATTTTTCCTCAAATCAGTGCACTAATATTATGACAAACTGAATGTAGTATTTTCTAAGAGTAATAATCATTTTTGTGTTGGGAAATCTCTTAAAAATGTTATATGATATGATCGCTGTGAAATATCACCACAGTTACTGAGACTGTGACACAACATAAGTTGGTTGTTTCTGTTTTTTACCTTTTTCGAACAAGAAATGGATTTCCAACAATGAAGAAATCGAAAAATACCAGGGATGAAATTTGGAAACAATAGTTTAAGCTAAGATTGATAGAAAATGAATTGAATAATCGTTCATTTTGCATATGTTTGTACACACACACACACGCGTTTGAATTTGTAAATGTCATCAAAAGATTTCTTTTACTAGTTACTGAGTTTGTTGCAAAACATTAGGTGACATATTGATGCATATCGACTGTCACAAAAAAACAACACTATGATTTGTTGAAAGTTGAAAAATATGAAAAGCATTAATAGGTACTATTTGTATAGTTCAGTAAAACGTTGTCATGTTTTTGAATAAATTAGACAGGAAGATGTTAAAATTATGCATACTTGAAAATGATACTTGAAAGACAAACATAAATGGTAGTTTTCAATTATTCAAATCGTACTAGTCTAAATAATATAATACAAAGGATTATAGCATTTAAGTAGTGTAGTTGAAATATACTTTCATACAATTTGCAGGCGAAGTTTTGTTTTATTTCAGCCAAAAACCTGATTCTAACTCTTACATAAACCGGTATTTTTCTCAAAGAAAAAACTACAGTCGAACAAGACTGAAATCAAAATAAGAAGAATGATGATAAATAGCGCTTGAAAATTCATTAGAAAATGTATATCTTTGAAAACACAGTTAAATTGCTGTTTAAAAGCATTTAAAGATGCAAATATTAGATTTGTTTTCCGATTTCAGAAGTTTGCTTATTCTTTTTATTGAGGGTTTGTAATTCCTTATTGTTGGCACTCAGGACTGAAATCGATTGGTGTCTTTAGTTTTACTTGGTACAACGATATGTCCGACAATCAGCTTCGTCTGCATTTATCGTAAAAATGATAGGTCAGTGTACTCTTGAATGAAATAGAGGAAACACGTGCCATTAACTTTGCGCCCGTTACTCACTATGTGAGCTCTATAGTTCGATAAATAACACGTTGTTTGAAGCGAAAATTATTGGGTTGAATTCTCATTGTGATTACTAACACTGGGCGACAAGTGAATCTAGCTGACCAGTCCCAAGTAAAACGAAACATGAGTCCTATATTCAAGTACATATAGAATGAACTCAACTGTGTTACATCTGTTTTCAGCCACAACAAAGGTTTGTCAACATTGGTATAGCTCAATAATAACACCTCTGTCAGTGATAATTTTTCACATGGAATTAAAATCCTGTAAAATGAGACTGATACCAAGGTGGTTAACTTCATCTGTAATCATAAATTTTAGAGTAAGACCGAAAAAAGTTTTTGAATGTAGTCATTACTTCAGATGTTATTAAAATAGGTGCTCAACGTCAATGTGTATATCACTTTTGCCCAAATATACGACACAACATGCTGAGGAGCAAATCATTTCTGGCTATCACTACATTGAAACTTGAATCTGAACTAGTAATCGCTTGATTACTAGAATTCATCGTTATAGCATGAGTATTCATTGTTTGGCTGTTATATTCATCTTAAAACAATAAAAACTGATTATACCATTTTTAAAATTAGTAATATTAGAAAACATCTTTGAGGAGTGTTAAGTTAGCCGATGTGCAAATTTTGTTTAACAATGTGAGTGCAACAGTTAGTTATAAATTAAGACTACGGATGTTATTCATGGAATGTAATCTTCCTGTAAAAGTAATCCAATAAATCGCTGAATAGAAATTCTGTGAATTCAGTGTGGAAAATTTAATTTTCAATGAAATCATTCATTTACGCTGTACATTCGTGTTTATAATATGCGAGTCTATTGAAGAATGCAAAGAGAGAGGATATCATAAAATGAACTGAGGTTTGCGATATAAAAAGAAGGTCGTATAGTAATTGAGAAGTTGGCGAAAAATGAGAGATGATGATTATTTGAAAGTCTGAGATTTGTTAGCTAGTTTTTTAACATAGGTCATAATAACAATTGAGTAATATTAAAGATACTTATCGTGAAAATTCGAACAACATACATAAATGAACAATAATGTTTTCAATTTGATTCAATTCAGGCTTTGCTGTAATATACATGAATATCTATTTGAAGATCTGAAATCCATAACGGCAGTTTATGAGTCAGTTATTATATTGAAATAAGTTACATAACTAAGGTAATAGGTAAAAGGTTCAAATTGATGGTTAGAATACGAGTGTAGGAGTAGTAGTGATAAGAATTATATGTAGCGTAAAAGTTCTAATCAACAGGAAATAGGTCAAACTTGGATAATTACCTACAGTCATGCCATATATTTCATTGTGAACATTGACATTTCATTGAACATTGACCTTGATTGGTTTAATATTTTCATGTAAATACTCATGGGTAATAGCAAAGCCTAATGATAATATAATTGAAAACAATGTTGAACAATAGTCGTGGAAAATTGTTACAAGATAAAAATAACTGATTACAGTTGAAAAAAGTGCAAAATAAAGCAAAGCCTAAATATACTGGAGATGAGCCTTAGGGTCATAGATGACCGGTTGCAGATTTAAACTTAGTTTGATAAGTTCAGGCTTGAACTGGTGAATTGTTAACAACTCAGAAATGCTTAAGTTTTTGGTTCAGTCTCCCTTTAATCCCATTCTTCTTACCATGTAGAGTGTTTGAGAGGACGATGCCGTTGGAACAACGCGCCTCAGAGCTGATTAAGTGGTCTTTTATTGTGTTTCTGACTGTTTTACACTCCACTGAAAACTATATTGAGTAATCTTCTAATATGAATTTATAAAGTGTTTACTTTGTACTTTCAGCACAACCTGCCCCGAGAAGTAAGTAAACCCGCAAGTGCCTATCTGTGTTGCACAAATAGGAATTTTATCCTTAACATATTTACGAATGGAAAGTTGCCTCAATGTAACCCATCCATGCTGACCATAAAGCGTTGGTTTTCAACATCTCAATCGTTTTTTTCAGGAACCGTCTGACCTTCATTTCAGCAGAGCATCAATAGAATGAAATTCTACGTTTATATCTGCCCCTAAAAATTTCTCGTGATCATAATTCGCTTGTTATTACGATATTTATGCGGTTCATATATGTTTTGTAAACAACCAATCTCTCAAATTCCATATACATTTTAAAGAATGCAAGAACAAATATTTGAGCATCTTTTTTTGTTAGGTTTTCGTCAACTGCATATATCTGATTATATTTAAAATCACAATTACAACACTGAATTAAGTTTATTAAATTTATTTACGCTGTCTCTATACTATACTGATGTATAATCATAGTAACTACCAACTAAACTTTTCCATGCTATTCCGCCCAAATCTTTGTTTTATCTCACAAATCTGTAACCTACAAATCATTTTCATCTTCTATTTTCCTCTAACCTCTCATTCATCAAACAAACTTCTATGGACATCGGTAATGTCAATCCTCTTTATGTTGTCGGTCTCTTTTTATTCTTCAATAGACTTACATAGTTATCAAACAATTATCAATACAAGTGTGCATTGTAAGTGAATGATTTCATCCAAAAGAGAATTTTCATCATTAAATTCTCACTATTTACAAGCCTATAATTCTTTAGTAATATCTAAATTCTTATAATTTAGGTACACTCGAAGTAGAATATTTTGAAGTGAATGGTTCCATTTATTTAGTCTCAATAAGTTAATTCTGAATGGGCTTTTGTTTATTTGTAAAACTATAGTATATATGCTAACAGAATATCATTTTGATTAGTTATTTCTGTGATGATAATGATCAAATAAGTTTCTTTAAAAAAACTATTATTGTACGATCCATTTTGAAGGCTTTGTTTGTGGAAATTCCTTTATGTATACATTTGTAATTTGTTTTTATTGATTCCTTCAGTTGTACAGTTTGTTAGTCTGTTCGATTCCATTTTGAGATGATATTTGTATTTTACTATAGTTTCTATTTCTTTTGCCTTTACCAAGTTTCCATGTTTCTTTCTGAACTGCATTATGTTGTTTGAGCTGATACTTAGTCATGACGACAGCCATATTGATTTGTTCCTCTTTTGATTGTGTCACTTGCATTGACTGGAATTGTGCATTTTAATTGTGAATTGAAGCACTCTTTCAGAATAAGAAGCACTCTGTGTTTTAAAGCGACCAACTATTATCTTTTGAACGAATCTTATCTATCCAGGAGGGATAGAATATCAGTTATCTGTTTTTGTTGATTTCATAGATTGAACAGTTGCTGGTGGAATAAGTGAATGGTAATATTTGTTTAGGTAATGATTTAAATTTATGCTTATGATAAATATTAGAAACGTATTTACCCAATCACTTGTTTTGATTTCAGCTGGGCAAGACGCGTATCTAACCTACCTAAACAGTTATTCCTCAATCCAAACCTCAGTATGGATCTAACACTTATTTCGCATGGAAATTAGGAATTACTGATATTAATCACCCAATAATTTACATTACTTCACATTGTTATTTATCTGGAAATAAAATATCACATAATGTACAAATAGAATGTGATAAATGAACTTCGGTGAAGAAGTGAAAATCAAATGTTTTCACAATTATGATATCCTTGTTGATTGGAAGTTAGAAATTATGGATTATATTTTTATTCTACTGAGTAAACATTGGATTCTTTGAATAGCAAAAATCAACATACACTTTAATAATTTATCAATTAACAAATATTACTTAGAATGATATATCTTGTCGGTGTAGGTTTTACAAAACTGTTTAACAAAACAGAATCTTAATCAAAGATTTTGATAGATTAATTATAAATCGGTGAACAACGGTTATTTGCTCGGCTTTCGCTATTATTTAGTGTTAAAATGACTAGAAATAAACCTTTCTTTGGCATTCATAATTAGGAATTTATGTTTTAATGATGAATATCTGATCGTTTTAATTTGTATATAAATAGTAGATTTATACATACAGGTTATCTGAACTTTTTAATAGACACAACTTCTCACTTGAGTTAGTAAGTCACTGGTAGGAGGATTAATAAAGTTTAGTTAATGGAATTTTGTGAAGATTGATTGAATTGATGTGTTTAATTTGGTAATGAATTGACCTCAATTCTATTAGTATTGAGAATCAGGAATAACTAGGACTCCCCAACAGACTATAGCCGTGATTACATCTACAGTCAAACCAAGTATTTACAGATCTCATGGTAAACATTTAACTATAAGAATAGGTAGGTAGGCATCTGATGATATTATTTTGACTTCAATGAATCTGTGATATACCTTAACTATCACCCATCTAGGTTAGAGGAAATTAGTCGTCAACTTCTTATTGGCACATCTTTAGATAAACACTCTTATCAAGACTTAACCTTTAGATCATTTAATTGTCATCCGATTGTTTGCACATGTAACTTCTATCAACTCACGATATTACATAACTCCATTTTATCACCCTCAGTGACTAGCTACTTTATCTGTTATCTAACTAACAACTCAAAGTCATATTACCTTTGTTGAATATTTCTGACTAATTTCTCTACCTCTACAAATCGATTTAATCAGTGATTTTTGAAAAGCTTAGTTGGTAGTTTCGATCGCAATCAGTCATTTTGCTAATTTCATATCACTGTTTATAGCCATTCCGATTACCATGTCAAATTTCTATGTTGTGGCCATGAAAAATGAAACCAGTCAATAATAAACCAATCGGATAAAACTTCAAGATTTATTTAGGTGTGTCATTTAATCAATATTATTTACTCTAATGTATTGAAACTAATTTTCTATGTTGGAAACAACACAAAAACGATTAATTCAGTGCCCTCATTTATATAATGTAATTAATAGTAAGTTAGTCATTGAATATTATAAGAGTTTATTTTTCTACCGATTTTATATTTGAAATTCAAAATTCACGAAAGAACACTCATTAGATTACGTAAAGAAGCATACATAATAATGAACAACTATTATGAGTGCTTAATATAGGACAAAAAAGCAATTGTTTGATATTAGTTTCTAGCAACCTAATATATTATTTCGTTAATCAGCACGAACGTCCAAATTAATTTATAATCATGCACTCACTGGTGAATAGTTTTATCAGAAAATTCCAAGAGTTCAACGCTAACGAGTGTTGTCAATGAGTTGGTATCTAATAACCCATTTTATTAATGTTGTAAATCATAGTTACCTAATGAAATCTCGATGAATCTAGCTAGCATTCATAGGGTTATAATAGTCGATTTCTTAAACATTTCAAACAATTTAAAATTGATTTTTTTCTTCTGATCTACTTGTAATGTATGGTATGTAATATGCAGTAAAAATATCATCTCGGGATCTGTAAATTTCAAGTCTGGAAATCGTTGAGGTCAACGGTGAGCACTGATTATAAATCCTAAATTCGGAATTAACATCATTTATTCAAGGTAGAGTGAGTATTTTATTTAGCACACATAAATCCTGATATAACTAACCACCGAAAGAATAGAATATGCCACACACAAAAACAAATAACATTGCATAGAAACGAATAAAAGAAAAGTAGTATAGTCGAACAGGGAAAAAAAAACAAGTGAACAAGTATGCTACATAATAGATGATAATGTTTTTGCTAAATGAAATATTACAGTACTAGTAATTGAATGAGTCAAAGAAATACAATCACACAGATCGTATGAATATACCAATTATGAATCACTAACAGTGGTATTAATAGAATGACTGCAGAAAAAAAACCATTTATCTCAATAATTCATTCCATTTCTTTGAATGTATAATATATTTTACTAATTACATAAGCATACCATATACACAGTCGGATGACAAAACGAAGAAACGTTTAACCTTTAAAACATAAATTGTATTTGTTGTCCTTGTTTATATTGTTTCGGTTATCCCAACCAGAAAACCACATTTTGCTTATCTATAGTCTGTCATCGATGAGGCAATACGACAAATACAAACATAAACAATATCTAGTGTAAATATATTCCTTGTAACATAGCAAGTTAAAATGTTTTGGCTATAACATTTGTAAACTACAGTGTATTTGTTTGTATGCTTGTCTGTTTATGTATCCTAAAGAAGATCAAACAAGATAAATTTTTGTAGCACGAAAGAACCAATTATTGTAGTCAGGAGATGATACTTATACTGATTTGTAGAAAGATTACAGTAGAAACAGAAATGTATCATATCAGTGAGGGGTATGAATCATCTTTGTTCTAAATAATAAGGTTACAATTATTATATTCTGTTGAATCACATCACTTAACAAAAAGATTCTAACTATTCAGGACTTGCAGATTGAATCAATTGTCAGCCCACTAGGTTAGGCAATCAAATTCAAAAGAAAGGATTTAACCATGTAATAGATAAGTTAAAGAGGATATATTTCTGAAATTAAAACAGTTTTAGCATTTACTCAATATCAAGTTTGGTGTTCAATCAGATAGATAATCAAAGAAGATCAACGACAACTTCAACAGCAACTGAATCCAAGCTCTTCAGGTATAACAGGGCGCCAGTCTTCATATATTCAATTGTACAGAATAGTTAATCATAAGAATTATTAGTAAATTATCTGACATCATTTGAAAAACATCTAATTTTTTATTAGATTTTGTAATGTAAGTTAGAATCGTAAATTATTTTTATGATGTAAAGCTTTACGCAAGGCCTTACATTTTGTTGGAATAAGTGATCTCCATCACCAATTATTGCAACGAATTTCTACTTTACATGCATCCAAATTATAATTATTCAGAAATACACTTTGTAAATGTCTTTGATTGTCAGCATCTCCTACAGACCTTCAAACAAGAAAGTTTTCTACCAGTTGGTTCAGTTCCTATAAATATTTGTTCATGCATCATATATGACATACATATATTTGTCGTTCATTTTGTTGAAGAATCTACTCTGAGGATAATAAACCAACAACTGCAGTGCCATTACATAAAAAGGTGTCAAAGACACATTCTTGACTTTGTGGAAGCCTCTGCTTGCCTAATGACTACAAGAAAAGTTTTCTCCTATCTTACCCTTACTTTTATCACCCTCAATCCATTCTCAAAAGCCATACTTTTATTAAAACCTCCTATAATATCGCTCTCTCTAATGCATTTTGAAATCTACCCTTTAAATGAAGTTGGAAACGAGGATCACTAGATGTTAACACGATCATGAAAAGTCATCTGATCTGAACGTCCTGGGTTCTATCCAAAGTAGGTACATGAATATACACTGACGAAATATCCTAAAATAAAATGGGATAGATGTCCACTTCTCGTTAGTTTTAATTCTTCAATCATCCGAAAAATATCTATGACATATGCCATTTTTATGTTAAACTTATCGCCACAAATTAGTAGATTAATAACTATACACTCATAGGTGACTGCTTCTCGAGAAGACATTTACGAAGTTATATTGAAAAGTCATAACTAATGGGGCTAATCATATCAGTTTTAAGGCTTTCAGTCACTAAGATATCGGTAGAGGGTTGAACAGTATCCTCCTCTGAATGTAGTGAGAATTCTGAGCTAACTGGTCCAAGTAATAAACTAATACTGTAAGTCATGTAGGTCATGTATTTGACACCTGGCAAAGTTGTAAATGTTCTTCGCTTGCGATTTCTATACTGCTGTTTTCTCTATCCCAGTTTTCGTTGATTGTCAGTGTTGCAAACCCGGTTAGTATAAAATCATCATGTTCAAAATTTATTTTGTAAATAAAGTAAAACTTCCTGTTTGTTTACAATCTGAAAATTCTTCTATTTTACAAAGTGCCCTATGGCTTCATTTAAGCATTCAGAGAAAACTAAACAGCATTCAAGTTTCGGATTCCTCGGTGGGTTATTTGTTTCACAAATATGAAGTGGAAACGCAGAAAAAAATCAAAATCTGAGTTAAAGTCAAAAAGACATACATATAAATTAGATAACAAAAATACTACTATTATTATTATTTATTTTTAAAAAATTTTCATCTCTTCCTACGGTTTTTTTTTAACGAGATTTTAAAATGATTTATGACTATTTTTGAAATGCATTAATTCGAAAAATTAATTAGAATAAAAGAACAAGTATTGAAGGGAGGAACATGATAAATACTGGAGAAAAAAGGAAGTAAGTAATCTGGATTGCTTCATTCATTGTCAACAACAACAACAACAACACTATCCAGGTAACTGTTTAATTAAACTAAGAATCAAGCAACTGCATAGATATACAACAGTATTTATTCACAATCCGTACACAACATTATGTATTCAGTTTGTCAGAAGAAAGCTAATAAATCATTTATTATTGTAAAAAATCTTTTTCCCTCTCTCTCTCTCTCTAAATGTTATATAATTCCGTGTTTTTTAGTTTAACTGATCATTAATTTCATCCTCTATCTTCTAAGTGTCTAAGATCGTATCGAAAAAAATATAATTTCTGTTCAATTCACAGTATATATGAATAGAAGATGTTTGATACTTTAAAAGCATCTAATGGAGACCGGAAGTTATCGAGTTTAGCTTTTTTAAATCATAGAGAAATTCTTATATTTGTTGGTCACATAAATCATTGTTTTATTTCTTGAGAAAAATAAAAGAGTTAATATTTTGTTACCTAAGAACTTTGAATTAGAAAGGATAATTTGAGTACTAATCCTTATTGCTTGAATCTAGCTAAAAAAATATCAGTAAACTATGGTTATAACAATGTATCTTTAATCATATGGTTCTGTGTCAATCAACTGTATGGAAATCATACTGTTCAACGACCTTACTTACCTTCTCGGGTTTTTCGAGTTTGGAATGCGTTCAGAGAAACTTGAAGTGAAGTATAACACGGTATACACTTACTGAAATATTCAGAATACTTAGCCATCAGTTTATACTTGATACTACTTATTAGCATGATTTCGGCCTCAAGATTTAGTAATTCATTTTGCTTACTATTATGGAGGAAGATTTCTTGCGATTGTATGAAGTTTTGAAATAATGTACCAGATAATGCATGTAGTCATCTGTCACTTGTGAACAAAAGTGCTATGAACAAACTCGAATAAACCTGATTGATTATGTCCGAAAAAACACTTTGTGGCCATCATATAATTACTTTAAAATTAATAAAATTATGTACCTTGAATTCATCTTATAATTTTTTGTTTTCTGTTCGCTTTCTAATTTAGCAAACATTTTACGAAATCATATGATACTAGTGGTAATAATAACAATTACCTTGTTATAACATTTCTACTAATGTATGTGATCTTTACAATGTTAATATCGTGTGATGAATTTATATTATCATGCAGTTCTGGTATTTCTCATTAGTAAATCAACCTAAAATACGTATTCATACTAGACTGACCAACTTCAATGCCTTTGAGGAGGACCTTCAGTTGAATAAACTGAAAATACGCAACTATGCAGCTATTATGTAATTCATTAACTAATGTACTTATTAGCACTAACTATCTATCAGTTAATCTAGCCTGGAGGTCATAGTTCTGTGATCGAGCAACACCATAGTTCTTAGTCATAGATCTTTTAAAACCTAACTCGAAACCCTTGAACCTTTGAACATGACTCCTAATCTGAAAACTCCTAGACCGTAATTTATAATCATAATAAACCTAACCATAACAATACAGCGATCTCAGTAGTTCATCCCAAAAAACCATTATACAATCTTTTCAAAATATGAAATCTAATGAAAATCATGAGTATGAGAACAGACTACCCGCAACAGCGTTTTAAATTCGCTCATCAGCTAACCTAACTCTGATTGGTCAGTCAAGGCCATTGGTACAGTATAGTTTGAACAGGCTGTTTTCTATTCTGATAAGGTATATGTATACAGATAACGGTAGGCACAAATAAAGATAAGAATCAGGAAATTATCTATATTAGACTGCTTCAATGAGAAATAGTGGTTGGATATGTCATTTTAAATTAGAGCGTTTATTTGAAATCAATCAATTCAATGACTTCATTTTAGAATACAAATCGAATGGAAGTGGGTTTTTTTCACTCTTAAAAGACACTCTTTGTTTCTTCTCATTGTTTCTATATTTAGTCATCAATTTTAACATATATTCCATTATCATACCTACAACATTTAACTTTGGTCTATGCCTCCTCAGTTTTGTTCCCCGCATTACCACCGAAACTCGTTTTGAACTTATGGTACGAAAAGAATCGGAGTTCAAGTTCAGCTAAATCTATAAATCCTTCTGAAAAGTAGATAATTGCAACTAGTATTGTCTTTGAGATTGAATGACAGAATCCAGAAAATTGGACATGTCACACGAGCTTATCAGATAGAGATCTCCACAATTCGAAATTTACAATAACTGTAACTTCAAATCAATTTTTCTATGAATGAAGGCGTTTTGGAAAAATTGGTAACTACTAGACGTATTAACATGTGACTTAGACAATGCGATAGCTACATTATCATGCTGATGCAATATGTAGAGAAAGCACACACCTTTAAGGTACTGGCTAACAATGCAGTAGTATAAAACATACAAAGTGATCAAAACTACATTAACAAGCATTTAACAATTTTTATTGCTAAATCAACTTACTTTTTACACTGTTTTTCCAAGCAGTAAACTACTAATAAAAAAGTAGCATACAAGTTCTACAAAGTTTACAACTTTGTGGGTCAAGTGATGTAAGAAAACATTATTACATTGTAAAATAAACAGATTTTGCATTTACAACTTATGTTCTTCATATGTGTATCTGATTCATTTCTTAATAATTAAATTAGGATAATAAAAGTACGGTAACATCTTAAAAACAAAAGAATTTTTAACATTTTAATGATAATTAAAACTAGACTTATGATATAATACAAATAGATAGTGTGAAAATATTTACACAGTTCAGTTAAACTGTTCACTTACTGAAACTCAAGTATCCGTTCGGTCACTTTTATTCTCAATGTTACTTTGTGGATAAGTTTAAGTCGGAGATCAATTTTGTTCTATTACTTTGTTGATCAAAGTGGTAATGATTTATTTTATTGTCTATGATGCCTAGAAAATCTGTTACGTATATATATATATATATATATATATATATATATATATATATATATATATATATATATATATATATATATATATATATATATATATATATCGGTTATTCTTTCCTTTCTTACGCATGTATGATAAACAGGGTATAATGGAGACGTATGAAAGCATATGAATAATGTCATCGGAAATTGTTATCTACAACTCAGTTTTATTACAAAAATTAATTTTGAAATGTAGCTTAAAATAGGAATATACACGTTTAACAAGTATTTACTGGTTGTTTTTCTCTTCGAACAACTTTGAATACAAGTCGTTTGAAATCTTTTTGAAATTACTTTCCAATACTACGAAGTAATCAATGAAAATTTCGAAACTTTCACTCGATTTTTTCACAAAAAACACTGACCTTCTCATTCAATTTTTGCCCTGTGTAATTCAAACGTCAATCATCTGTACATGTATGAAAAATAAATACGATCTGTAATTGATGCTAAACTTAGTTTTCATTACGTACTTTACTATGAATAGTTTTTCAAGATTTTCAAGGGTTATACTTTATGAACTGCAGATATATCATGAATTTATCTTAAACAACCACAACATGTTATTCACTTACTTCATATGAAGTTAGGGAAAAACTCTTTCTCATAATTTATAAAGTTAGCTACTTTGTCTACCAATAATATGAATAATATTAGACTAAATTTGTCACAGTTCCATTCCGAAACTATTCAATCTACAGTTAAATGAATATAAATTTCATAAAATTTATGAATACGAATCTAATATTTACATTCAAAAAACCAGCAACTAATCATTGTATGATGTTTTATTCTAAATTAATTCTCAGTATTGCTAATTGTAGGTCTAGAATGATTAACTATTGAGCTAAATAATTTTGTAAATTGATTATTAACTAATACCTTATTTACCTGTTCAATAATTACACATAGTAAATTCATAGAAATGTTATTGTTGCAAATTTTAGGCTATGTTAAACTTATGTTCCCACTATCAACTGTTTCCTGTTCGTGGCAAGATGCATATCTCACCTGTGCTTTCATCGTTTTAACTAATCCGTAGATGAATTGAACTGACCAATACAAGAATGATGATGATTCATTTCACCTTTTTTGTATAGTGTACTACACTTCCTAGGGTTGTAGATGATAGGGATTGCAAAGGTTGTAGAAGACAATCATTTATCATTTAACATGGCAGTTATATACATACGATTGTCCTAATAAAATATCAAGATGAAATCTGTTTTTTCTCAGGAAATAAATCGCTTTCACAAAATGGTCCTTTGAATAATATTTTCTCACCGTTATTATCTACTCAATCTAATGGATTATTTTTATTTATCATCGTGAATGTACTCAGATAACACTGATATGCATATTAAAAAGTTCTTCACATGGCTTCTGTGCTTACTACTAACAAGTTTCAGAGTTTTTAGGCATGAAATAAAAACCGCTAATGAAAATATATTACGCTTACACACTGTTGGAAACGTTGATCACTGGATGTCGACGCTATAGACTGAAGTTTAAAATTTCTTACTCCAGACCTGAAGCTTAGATTTCTGGTGGGTGCAAGCTGCTAAGGAGTTTCATTATTACGGTATACTAACTGTCTTGTAATTCCTGGTTACTGATGAGTATTTAGCAAAAGTCACTTCCTTAAATAAACTAAAAAGTAAAGAATATTCAGAAATCTTTTAAACAAACTATGGAAAAGACAATCAGATTTAACGTCAATTTTAACGCAAAACTCAAACAAAAGATTTAAGAGACAGATTCCATGTTTCATTGTTGCATTCTTGAGTCTTTTGTCCTGAAACTCAACATGAAATTCGATCTTTATTAGACCACTAACTTTTGTTTGTTTGACTAAATGTTGTTTTAAAATTTGGCCGATGTTTTATAATAAGATTTTAAATTTTAAATGTTATTCACAGTTATTTGTGTTTCCTACAGTATTATAGTTTAATTACTGTAGCCTAAACACATTAGAAAACTTAGTCAGATTGTGACGTTATCATCCTTCTGTTGTCTGGTGTTAATTTATTTTCTCAACAATCTTAAGTGTGATCCTGATAACTACTTTTCAGCATAATTCCATCTAACGCCAATGAAACTATGAAACCTTTTCTTCCAAGTAAAATACAGAAAAGTCTTCTCAATTATCTGATAATTTCGACGTATATATATATCACAAAACATGAATTTACTTAACTAGTAGCAATACATCCAATCATTCCTGTTATTCTATGATTATTTTAGACAACACAGCTCTGAAGATATGTGCAAAATTGATCTAAACGTCTGTTCAAATCCTGTTTTTTCTATACATTGGAAAATTGTTTCTTTAGAATAAAAATACGATTCCCCATACATTTAAAGGATACACAACATTTAAAATATGGTTAAAGTGTCATATCATCATTGATGGCAAAAAATAATAAAATGATCAAGCGTTCCCAAAGTAAAGGAAACTAAACAGACAATTGAAAACTATCGAAATGTTAATGAACCTATTACAGAAAGATTCTGAATCATTTTGAGTCAGGTCAAAATATATGCGCGATTCTACATTTACATCTATTCGACAGTAGAGAGAAGTTGATACATAATAGGATGAATATAATTTACTTTATCAGTTAAGTGTACTTCTGATGACTAGGGATAGAAACATATAATGTTTACATAATGATTCATTATCTGTCCTAGTTTGTGATTTTATAACAATAAAATGTGAATCATTAAAATACTGGTCCTTATTACTCAGTGCTGATTGCGGTCATGTGAGCAAATCGAACTTCTGCAACATCATCCTATAAATCTCAAAAAAACTTTGTTAACAATTTATGACAGCGTTAGCAATGAGTCTTTCCGTCCATTAAGAAACATTTATTTCAAATGTAAATGATCAGTTAAAGAATAAACGATTGCTGAGCAAGTATTTGAAATAGCGAGTTAAGTCAAAGATAAGTCACTCGGTCTACTGTAAATTCGCGAACCATAACTTTCATCTACAAATAGTGTCCGAAAGCATTTAGAAATATCAGCTGGCCAAAGTATAACACTATAAATACGTTACTCAACGAATGTTATCAAACAGCTATTTCAAAACTAGGAAATATGATCTGTTCGTCTCGACATACTTATTTGGGATTCTTCAACAATCAACTTATGATATATATATATATATATATATATATCAGTGGCGGTGGATTACTGATTTGAAGGGTGGACCCTTGACTAATAATCTATTAGTTAGAACGCTGTCCCCATCTTTTTAGGCATTTGCAGTTTAAAAGGATATTCAACCTTTAACAACTTAGAACAATGTTGCTCAGAAATGAGCACCTGAACATGAACTTGGAAACAGATTAACAATGATTTGTACGTATATTCATATATATACGTATGTTAAACGATAATATTAGGTTTCCTGTTATATTTCACTTGTCAGCAAGGTGTCAACTTATGTAATGGTTAGAAATGATAGCCCTGAACTATTCCGTTTGCGATTAATCTTATATAAGATTGAGAATGCCTACATTACCTAGTCAATGAGTAGTAACAAATGATATCTTTATCTAGTCCTTATTAATGACCAACATCTCATGCTCTATGCCTAACATTTATAGATTGATCCATTCAAACAAGTGGTGACAGCGTATCATGAAAATCCTCATCGTTACTTAGCGTATACTTGTAAGGTTAATACCGTAAACTACAATGATAGTTGAGTTTGTGTAGGTAAATCATCTGTTTTTTTTAAAAATAATCATTCTTCTTCTTACCACTATCGCTATTATCTTGATATAAAAATGAATGCATATGTACATGTCCACTGTCATACGGAATATATATATATATATATATATATATATATATATATATATATATATTTATGTGCATTTATTCTTCATTAATCATTTGGCACATCTTAACATCTATTAAACTATTGTCCTTTATTACTTCTTACTACTAAGCAAACCAACTTATGGTGTTGTACTAGTTGTTGTTGCCGATGATGATGATGATGATGATTATATCTTCATTGTTTTGAAATAGAATACTAGTTACTTTGTAGTCAATACTGCTGTTATTTCCATTGAGAATGTGATAATTTTTTTTAAGCGGTGCTTTTGTGTCAATGTTTATTTTGTAAATATTCAAAATAGACGCCAGAAATGTCTAATCAAAATTAATGAATCAGTTGGTTTGCAATAGAAATTAGATATACCTAAAATAAACATAGAATGGATGATTTATAAATTTTTGCACACCGGACAGAATATGTAAAGGAAAACAAAAGTAGCTAGAAAATGAAAATTTCACGGACTAAAATCGAAAAGAGTAAAAAAAACACCGAATTGAAGAAAAACCATGAATAAATAAATATGTATATTCATTTATTTATGATTGTCATTGATATTTATTTTGTTTTTACAAAATTGTTCATTGTGCATAGCTTGATAAAGAGGCGCTAAAAAGAAACTTCCATGAATATGTGGAAATGGTAATATGAATATTTTATTTATGCTAACGTGTTAATCTTGTGAATTCATAAGAGAAATTGTATTGATCGTTATGAGTTGTTTTTTTGGATGTATGATTAATAACAGATATAATCTAGAAAATTTAATTTTATCATATTTAGATGAATATGTCATATATTGTCCATAATAAGAGCAACGTTTATGCATATGTAACTTTGGTAAATTCCAAAACAATGCGAGACATATAAATTGAATAGTACAAATAAACTGGATTTGAATAGTATAAAATTTAAGCAAAACTTCATATTAAGTTATCTGTATTTGTACTTGTAATATCAACTTAACAGTTTACTGCTGTGGTAAATAATAAGAGTAATTCACAATCATGTAAAGTAACGGTTGAAGGAAGTCAAAAGGCAACCCTGCTTGACTTGAGTTTTGTGTTATTTGGCACTCCTCAGCAGGGTAAACCTGTGATATTTGGGTAACGGATGCTTCTTGGTTGGTTCGAACCCGTGTCATTCAGTTTCAAAGACAGCTATTGAGCTGCGACAGTTCCTTTTCATACTAGTAAACACAGTGCAACTTCATCAATGGAATCCAATCAGCACTAAAAAGGACTAAACATATATGATTTTATTCAGCGGTCAGTCGATTAAAAAACGCATAATTAGTTCTCCAACTCTCGTTAAAGATTAACGTTGGCTTAGCTCTTCTCTACGACAAAAAGATATGATAAAAGGAATTTTCAATAAATGATGTTTTAGCATAATTCTTTTTAGATTAATCTCATTTTGTTAAAACGAGGTGAACAAGTCAAAATTCAAAAACTCCGAATCTCTTTTTTAAATTTAGTTCATATTTTCATAATGCTTATTTATAAAATAAATGGTCTATCGAAAGTTTCATCGTTTCTGTTTGGATTTTTCGACTACTGTAAAATCGTTTAACTATTCAAAAACTACAGTAAATCAATTGTAAGCCAGTTTTGTGTCTGAGGTTCCCTAGATTCTTACCCAGATTATTTATTACTCTTCATAGTCTTATATTTCATGTGTATAATCACTGGATGTTTATTTGGTCTTTCCAGTATTGTGATCGGTAAATCATGAAAGCGTAAAAATTTTCTAGGTAAATCTATTGTTTAGCATACGCAACAGCTAAGTCATTGGACACATCAATCTTAGGTGTAGAAAAATTCAAAATACATTTCATTTAAAGGCGTTTATGTGAGGACGCAGATCGGCAACGCAAGGTCAGGATTTCTAGAACTCAAGCACACATGGAACTCCAAACAACTATCAATCAACACCAAAGTCAGAATTATCAGTTCAAACATCAAGACAGTTCTACTGTATGGGGTGGAAACTTGTAAAACTATAAGAGCTAATCATCCAGAAGATACAATTATTCATCACCAGTTGTCTACGCAAAATACTGAGGATCCGTTGGCCAGGTGCCATCAGCAACATTCTACTGTGGGATAGAACAAACCAGATTCCAGTGGAGGAGGAAATCAGGAAGAAGCTATGGAAGTGGATAGGACACACTGTGGAAAGCACCTGACTGCATCACAATACAAGTCCTCAATTGGAACCCTCAAGGTAAAAGGAAAAGAGGAAGACCAAGCAACACATTACGCCGAGAAATAGTGAAAGATATGAGAAGAATGAACAAAAACTGGACAGAATGGGAAAGGGAGTCCCAGGACATAGTAGGTTGAAGAATACTGATCGGTGGCCTATGCTCCACTAGGGGAAAATATCGTTGGAGAACCAAACAGAAATACCTAAAAATAAAACATCTATTTAAAATATCGGCGACTCATTACTTAACTGTTTACTACAAACAAATAAGTATTTTTCAAGTGTTTTCTTCCAAACGTTTTTTCTTATGATCTGAATTCATTGTCTTATTTTGCTTCATTCAACTTTGAAAATTTAAAAATTAAATCAACTAAAACCCTCTGAAAAAACATTTTGAATTTTGAATCTTGTACTCTTCATCTCTATCATTCTTCTAGCACTTGCGATTATTATCATTATTCTCAAAAAAAGGATTAAAAACTTCCAACAATTCAAAAGTCAAATAATTTCAAAAAGTGTAAAAAGAAAAATGCAGTACTGGTAGTAACCGTAATGATTTACATTCTTACACTTTTGTGAACATGAACAGCAGAATTCAAGTACATCCAGGTGATGAATTTCAAATAAGATAAAATATGCATTTTTAATTTCATTCCTACTCACAATCAAACACTGATAATATTCATTTCCGTGACACTGAATATTGAATATTCATTAGTCAAAGTCTGAAGAATCCTTTATAAAAAACAATAATCTACAAGATAATCTAACTTGATTTTCATTCATTGATTTGAATTCCAGATACGTAATATATAGAAAAGAAAATTAAAATAGATTAGTTTTAATGAATTCCAACTTTACTGTAAAAAATGTTACACGCAGCAAGCAACAATAAAAAAAGTATAATCCATTTTTTAATTCGAAAACGAACTAAATTTTCAAAGAAACATTTTACATGAATCCATTTTGAAACCTTAGATTTATTTTTTACGATCAGAATGAATACTTAATAACATTTTATTAGTAGGGATATGGATATTTTCATAAAGATATGTAAATTAGGAAGGTTCTTCTTCAGAAAAGGTAATAATCTATCCTGTTTTTATTTTTTACTGTTTTCCAATTACCCAGATGATATATTATTGTTCAGAAGAAATATCCTGCAAAACTGGAGAAGATTATATAAATAATACACAGTATCCTTTATAATTAACAATACCAAGTTCTATCAGTGCTCATTAGTTTTCCAATCAATGCATAGGTAGCTTTCATGAAATACTGGCATCAAGTGAGTTAGCATTTGAAGCCCGAAATCAATGGACAACTGTTTCTTTGTAATAAGTTACTCCTCAAGAGTGCGCACTGATGATTCAATCTAGTATGAGATCCAAACCTCGGATACGACCAACAAAAACGTACGGAACACTGAAGTTGAAACTAAAAATTAAAACAGTCGAATATATTCATCTTTTCTAACCTAATAAATTAGAGGTATTAACATAACTCCGAGGTCTATTTATGCCGGGATCGATTCGTGCACTACTGAAGAACCTCTTAACTAGGACAAGACAGGTATCTAATATTAGATGACAAAAAATGTTTTTTTTATGAGCTTTAGTTAGTCAGATAGAGAGGAAGTGGTTTATGAAAGGCAGAGTCATCTGCACAAAAGCAACTAATATAATGAAGTAAAATTTTGTCACTGATACGAGTACTATTATTTTGGATGTTTGAAAATCATCAGGTTTTATACTAGAACTGAGACCCAAAGTGTGAAAATGACTTTAAAGTGAATCGATGTTTAGTTTTAGACGTTTCGTAGATATCAGTTAGATCAATCTGTTTTATTATGTATGCATTTGATTATCATTCGAAACGTTGAACTCTGGCCAAATGTTTCGACCTTGTATGGGATTTATTGTCAGTGAATACACACGACCTCATCGTGGATCGAACTATAAAGCTTCAGTTCCGACGAGTTTAGACATGTCAGAAATGAAACGGTAGGTACCAGTGGCACTGAATTGTTGCCATGGGATAAATTTGGAATCACGCCGGTGGATGCTGATCTAGTGGATCTAAACTCTATCACTGCTCGAGTTATGAGTACTCTCTCCCGATTAGTCCTATACCCTATGGTTTCTATGATGCTCCAACTGAGGTCAGTTTGTAATCAATACTATGAAATAATTTTAGCTCTGTGTTATTAACTAAAAGCTGTCTAAGCTATCCACTTGCATTTTATAACTAATAAGTATGTAGAGATTCTCAAAGCTCTATCGCTAAGCAAAAAGCATTTATAATTGATCCATTTTTTATTGGAAATCAAAAACACGAAGGTAGAAATCATTCATTTACATACTAAAACTTAAACATACATTTTTCTTTTTTATCCTTCTATTCAAAAAAGTTATAGTGAACATGATCACACAACTAAAGACGGGAAATTAGAAAATTTTACTCATTTTTAAACGCCGAAACCTACAGTTTCTATGATTACTGAGGCGGCCAAACAATCACTTTGTTCTTTGAACACATCAACATTATCTTGATTCTATTTGGTATAAGTAGATTGGTTTAAATACCAGTTTATTGTAAACCACTTTTTTGTAAAGAGGATCATGTACGTGTGTAAGGTTATGCATTTATTCGCTATGCATAATAAGTAGTTCGTGAATGTGAGTGTTTATATATATATATTTACGTGTTGTGAAAGTGAGAAGCTTAATAAAAAGAAAATCAGACAAATATCCCACCGGAAATTATGCATTCATCAAATATGAAGAAACAGTCTGATTATGCAAAACAGAAAAAAAACTGATTTTGATGTGATTGTGTGTAATAATTCAAGCATATATGTCATTATTACTGTGTTTTTTTTATATCAAACTATATGAGTATGTCAAATAATAATAATACTCGTGTTTGTACTTGTTTTGTAAAACCATCGAGACTCTAACACTTAATGCTTGAATAAGTGAATAGTTCTAAAATGTAAAAAAAATGATTTATTGTAGACAATTTATTTCAGTTTCATTAAGTCTTTTACAATGTGTTCTATGTTCGTTTATTTTAATTATACAGAACAGACATTCGATGTTTGGTGGCCAGTGTTTCACCAGTTTCGTGACGGTTGGTATTCAACGTGCGCATAGACTTTGTAATTTGCTCGTCCAGACAACCGTCCCTAAAAGCGCCTGACGGTTTCTAGCGAGCGAATCAGTGAATAAATTCTAGAGATTAATATGTACATGTATACACAGTAAAATGTCTGAGTCATCGAAATATTTAAGAGATTAAAATCAAAACTTATAGGATGAATATGTGCGTAGGGGGTAAGCTATGTTCAGTCGTACCAGCTCATACAAACCAGACATTATTACAAGCCAATGGTACATACAAGTTGTTGCTATACAAATGGCTTGGTTAAATAAGTTAATCAAAAAGGCTTAACCAAATTAAATATGAGCGAACTCAAATGTATGCGGAGGTAACACAGATGTTCCTGAATGAAACATAAATGTTGTTGTGCTTCCAACTTAACTTTTGTTTTCTTTTCTGCTAGGGACGATCATATTGTAAAAACGTTTGCTCCAAACATACAAAAACAACTGGACTTATTTCAAGGCAGCTCTCAAATCTGTCATAATATTATAACATTTGTCTGACTGTTTTATTTTTAATGCAGTGTTTCCAGAACTTGACAATAGTCGTTTACAAAAATTGAAGAACAGTTATTTCTCCCAATTTTGACGTAGTTTATATTGAGTAAGTTAACATTCAAGTTATGCTATAATGGACGAAAGTCAAAGATCATTTATCACATATTGAAACCTTTACATAAATTTTTGATTAGCCACTTATTGTTGTGAAACTCTACACTTCATAATGATACTAGTTAGCACTAGCAAATATTGTTTGAATATCAGAAAGCACTGAACAGCTGCTTTAATCGAATGTACATCCTTTACCACAAAATAGACCTACATGACTCTCATAGTGTGCTTAGCGTTCAAAATACTGAGTTGGCTTCCAATAGTGTACATCTCTAACAACAGCTAGGAGAGAACTTTGTACTACATTATTATTAATTCACGTTAAATATATTAATTAATGCAATCGACAATTTTAACTTCTTATTTTACACATTCATTTGGTTAGCTTCCAGTTGAATGGACAAAGTCGTCAAGACTGGATGGAATATGAATGTACCTAAAGAAGACAGTTTTTTTACAAAATGTTAACGCATAATCTTCAAACATCTATTCATAATCTAAGCAGGATACTAACTGTCTTCTCTCATATCTCTTCTGGTCCGCGATACACTCTGATCGTGCCGTACATTCTGGTCTCCAGTAGCAACTTCTCGGTGATTCTCTGCTGCAACTACTTACATCCCACTTTTTAAGTAACATCCACCACACTGTTACTGTCTTTTGACATCAAGTTACTTAAGAACTGACCGTTTTTCCTACAAATTCTCAATTCTTTTAACTCGTTATCCAATCAGTTGAATTGTTATAGTAAATATAACCTTTTTGTAGTTCAAATTTTTGAATTTTGGTTAAATAACATCATTATTATTATCTCATATAATTTAATCTCTTGATAAATTTAAAACAGAGGGAAAATATCATGGTTTTTAAAATATATTGTAATAATTCTCATAAACTACATACAAACTAAATTTATAAATAATGATGCTACTATAAACAAAGTTTGCGTACCTTAATAAATTTGATTTACCAAACTGGACAAAAACCATAACACATAAATTGGGGTTGAATGTATGTATTCCTATGGCTTCTGCAGTGTTTAGGAGACGGGATCGAACTCCGTTGGGAAATCATGGAGGTATACGAGGTATAAGATCTAGATTTATCTACAATGTGACCACTATCTACCAGGTGTGCTAAGATAGAACTGCGTATTGTTTTTGACTGACCGTTCGTAAACCATGCTGGGAGATGTTCACTCATTCGTTGGGTAAGTTCCCTGGAAGTACGCCCGATATAGCTATCTTCACAGGTGCAGCTGAATTTGGAAATGCACATAGAGGAGGCCAACTCAGGTAACTTATTCTTCGTTCGGGTAGACATCCCTGATCGACTGGAGAATGTCAATGAAAGTTTGGAAGCATTGAATGTTCTATTAATTACTCTTATTAATCTGTCCTTCAGAGTATGGCAGGCCACATCTCCATCTACTTGTAACTTCATAAATGAAGGCTTCTCTTGGGCGGTCGAAACCACCGACTTCTTTTTTACGGCAAACATATACTTCTTTGTGAATGCGCTGGGATAACCAATCCCGGTTAGTGAGCTCTTGATGAATTCCAGCTCCTGACTTAAAGTATCCACTGAACATATCATGTTTGCTCTGTTAGTAAGACATCTAACCAAATTTCTTTTGTAGCGGATAAATGTAAAACTACCAAAGTGAGTGTATTGCCAAGCACTGGGATTTTTTCTGTACACGCTTTTACTTAGTGAATCATCATTTCGCCTACTTAGTGTGATGTCAAGGAAAGTCAGATTTTTATCATATTCCTCCTCACCAGTGAACGTGATTGCCGGGTGTACACTGTTGAATTGTTCTAAGAGTTTTTGTTTTCTGATGTCCTGATCTACAATGATGAATGCGTCATCGACGTAATGGCAATATAGATCAAGCTTCTGAATAGCTTCATTAAGTGGTCCATTTTCTAGCTTTGCTAGAAAGAGATCAGCTAGAATTAAGCCTAACAACTCAGAAATATAGAAATTATTCAGTTGACTAATTAACATTGATAAGTACGTATAGGTTGAAAATGAAGGCCATAGAAATAGAGTCTAAAGGCATAAATGCTAGTTAAAATTAAAATGAGTGATTGCATAACCGAATCGCAGAATCGGTACAACATTAAATTTAAAGGAAAGTTACAATAAAGAGATTATGGGATGAACATCACTATGATTAATTTATCATGACAAAATATTGGAAATAATTTATTAATGATTACAACATTCAAAATTATCATTTTCTCCCAACTTAACTTATCAAGATTTGTCAATGAATATCTGTATCTAGACAATTCGCTTTAGATGTGAAATATCCCAATCCTGCAATTCCTAATGTCAACAGTGTGATGATTTATAAAACCTCAACAAACTTGAAATTGATTTTCGAATTTCAATTTCACTTGTAATCAAAATTTAAAACAATTAGTCCCTTTTATAAATTTTGATAGAACAGTGAGAAGACGTAAATGATCTGAAAAATGTGATGTGTTTGCGCTATACATTTTGAACAATCTGGTCACACATACACTTGTCAAGGCATTTTATTTGAAGATTAATAAAAGCATCAAAATGTATTGCGCAAATGCATCACATTTTTCAGATCAATTACATCTCACTATTCTATCAAAATCTATTAATAAAATGTTCACAAATCCATATTTGTGTGACTTGATTAGTTAGTGAACATTTCACATAACTCAAAGATAACATGAGCTGAGTTCAGAGAAAAATATACTTAAAAAATATCTTCCGGACTATAATTATCAACTATTATTAAATGTTCAATAATATTCTAAATGTGAAAAGTGACTGAACTATCTAATCTGAAATAACAGTGAGGATGTACTGATCAATACGTCGTCTGAAGTTGAGAAAGCATGCCAAAGTTTAAAACAAAGCAGTTTACGCTTTTGAATCAAAAAGAGTTAATCAAAAGGTTTGAAAATCCAAATTATAGAAACAGTTACTACTTACACTAACTCTCAACTACATGCTGATTTCTGCGTATCGTTTTCAACAGATGTATAAGTCAAGCATACAGAGATTTCTTTCACATCAAATAAATTGTATGTCATACGAATTTCATTATTTATCTGAAATATACAGAACAATTTAGTGAAGCAACATACATACATCATACATCCAATAGTTATTTTAGTCGTAAAATAATATCTTAACTACACTCCAAGTTACCCACACAAAGTATACACACTATCATGAAAATCAATCATTATCTTTACTGTATACATCATGATTTACATGGATGATTTACCTACGTTAATTAAATTTATCATCATAATGATTAGTGTTACACTGTGTATTGTTTATCACAAAATCAAAGAACTATGAACATGAGTTTTAAAAAAAAGATAAGTATACCGATTTGTTGTATGAACAAATCCATTATTCATCATCGCTAAAAATCATTTTTTAATACTAATAATAATAACAAGATTATCCGGCAAAAACTAAAAACAAAAAAGACACGGTGAAGAAAAGCATATATATATATATATATATATATATATATATATATATATCAATATATGCCTAGTTCTGAACAGTTGCTAAGACAACACCGTGATACTTGTGATCCTTAGCTGTTTTTTTTAAAAAAATCTTCCTTCATGTCTACTACAATGAAGAAAGTCACACGATAGTGACTGATAATTATAGTGTGAAAAAAACAAACGATAAGGAATTTCGAAATTTCATGAAAGAAAGTATAGAGAACACAAAGGCAGTTTATTACAATTTCGGTTTGTATGTTTGTTTCTTTTTATTCATTGAGATTAAAAAAATAACCATCCACTTATTATCCATCTATCTACATATCTATCTATCTATCAATAATTGCATGTTGAACATTGTCTACACATTTTATTCAATATTTAGTGTGATTTATTTTTATGTCTAGTTTCAGTTGTTTGTGTCATTGTTCTTCAGTGAGATTAGCATTGGGTAACAGTTGTTCTTTACTGTTTTATTTTGTGTTGCTGCTGTTCAATAAGTTCAATGTGGAAAATTATCCGCTGATATAGAAAGCACTAATCACTAATTGACTTTTTCGTTCAATTTTTATTTACACTTCCAGATTTATTCACCATGTATAACTCATTTATTGATATAACTTACGAAAAAATTTATCTTTTTAGGGAAAAAATGTATATCTATACAGTGAAGAATTCAAAGACTAATTACCGCTTAACCACATGTACGGACATTTACACATATCCAAGATGAAAAATGTTTTTTTTCGCTGAAAGAGTGTTTAGTGCATACGGTTAGTGATCATCAATGAAAATTACTTCAATGATTGCTTACAATCTATTTCAAGATAAAAATTTTGTAGTTCAGGAGTTGTACTTTATGATCAGTTTCAGCTAAACGATCGTCGCAAACTTAGAAGGAAGTAAAAACCTTTTTCTTTCTTCTTTAGAACTTTTTTATGAACATTGACCTGAAATCCTAGTAGAGATCCAACTCAAGAACCTTAGAAAGCAAGATTTACAGATCAAATAAACCTTAATTATTGATTCGGTCTCTCATTCTGGTAACCTCTGCTTACCATTTATTAAGTAAACTTAAATTAACGCTAATCAAATATCCAATGTCTCCTGGTTATCAGCCTTTTACAAAAACAGTCTCAAAATTGAAATCACTAATTGAAATTAACAAACTAAGCAATTCATGATATTGGCACTTATCTATTTGCTAACAGTGTAACTAAATATTTCGGTTCTTGCTAAGCCAAAGTTGAAGACAAAAAATTACAAAGTGTATAAGAACAGTTTGGAACTATTCACGCTTACCAAGCTAAGTGATTTTGCTTGGATTTCACATAATTTAAATGAATGTCTACATTATTTAATGACTTCAACTAGACTACCGATCGATATCCATGGCGCACTAAGCATCTGATCAAAGAATGCAAACCAGTGATGTAGCATGATCGTAAACCCTAGATCTTCATATCAGTTACCAAGCACAACACTTCCATGTTACTGACGTTGAATCTAATATTCCAAGATTTTAAATTGAATTCGTTTATAATACAATTTTTTATTCATTGTTTTCTCACAAAAGAAAACTAAAAGGCGACTTCTTAGTCGGATTGCAACGATATCTAACTATGATTTAAACCTACATCATAGTTATCGCTTGGCGATAGTTAGTTTTTGTTGAGAAGACTCAAGCACATAACTCAACCGATGAGTTATAATTTGTTGGTTGTAGGGTTTTATTTTAAATTCAGACAATAAAATATTGATTATTCGTTAGTAAAACTTAAGATTTATTGATTATGTGATTATTATATCTCAATGTAAATAGAACGTAATAAAAACTTTTGTATGGGTTATTACATTTTGTCAAAGTTGATCTAATTTTGGTGTAAAAAAGATGTGTATCCGTTTGTCATCATTTCCCTTCGCTCCTAGTACTGAGTCACCTCAGTTTGGAGATGACGTCGATTCTTGTATCATATCACTTATCCATATATGTTTACAGCTTTCTTTTAATTGGTGATGATAAAAATAGACAAGTTATAAAATTCACAACCTTACAATCAATTACCGTCAAGTATCAACAAGTATGATAGTATTTCTCCACATAATCAGAATTAAACCATAAAATTCAACCATAAACATCTAGTTAGTTGATGTACTTGTGGCAGAAAAATAGTCAATCAGTTTATGCAATGAAACTTCACCGACTTTACAATATGGTTGTAATTAGAAATCATTTTACTGATGACAGTTTTATATCTCCAGTTGTTCTCATGATATGCTTGTCAACTGATATGCTTGAACCTATTACGACTTCACCTTACTTACACCTGATAGAAACGTCCATGGGAAAGCCAAGAAAATAGCGCACTAATATAATACATCAACCAATGACAGTCAAGGATTTTCCGAGTAGGAAATGTAATCTCAAGGTCAACTGAACAGCCCATGTGCGAAAAGACAAAGGATCCAAACTAGGAACCCTTTCCAAGTGAGTTCTGAGGATCTAACGTCTCCAGCATCTCCATTTTTGTTAAGATGGTTTTTCGGTTATGCGTTTGTTCATGAATAAAAATGTCTTCCGAAAAGAATTCATTATACTGATGCCTTAATTTGAGTTACATAAATTCTACATATTGTGAAATAAAGTTGCTATGATTTGTAATGATTCACTTATTCAATAACTATTGCTTTATATTTCACTTTCTCAACAGGAGTATCATAAAACACATAAGTAAAATCTAATATATGAAAACTTTAGTTTTTTCAAAAAAGTTATTAGTCTCGATTTAAATTCACAATTTTCAAATTAATCATTCACGAAATGGGATCAGACAACTCAACTTACATTGTACATATTTAAATAATTCTAAATCAAATATTTATTTAGTTTCCATTTGTTTGTTTCTTTTTTATCAAATTTCCAAAACCGAATGAATAAATTAAGGTTATGCCATGAAATTATGTATGAAATTCTGATAAAATATGTAATTGCTTAGTTTTTTTCTATTATTCCTTTTTTTCAGAAACATTAATCTCTCTTTGATCAATATTTAATTCACTTGGAACTATGAAGAAGAGGAAAAGGATATTATTTATTAAATAAAATATATCTTAGTTCATTAGAAGGTCATCCAAAACCTGATATTTTCTTTACTTATTGTACTGAAAAAAAATGAAGATTCAAATTTCAGATAGTACCAGTTCATGTAAGAATAAAAAATAAAGTCTGTGGACAGTAACAATTAACATAAAACGTTTACTCAGTACTTTATGTTGATTACCTTCAAGTGAAATATTAGTATTTCTGGAAGTAGAACAAGTGAACTGTAGTTTTGCTTAAAATAACAACCAAACCTTAAATATCGATATAATTGTTAATTCAGAAGATAAGTAACATGTTAATCACAGCTTTTTGTACTTTATTGTAGGTAAGTGATAGACAAATTAGAATCCATCAAGTGACACTTATACATAAATAAAAACAGAAAAATACAAATCTTTTATGCAAAAATAGTGGCTTGCAGGTACATCCTGCTAACGAGTCCCGATTAGGATGAAACACACATCTTATATTGCCCCACTGGTACATTCAAGTAACTGCTACCCACTGTTTAGTTTTACTAAATAATTTCTTTCATGATGCTTAGATCAGTCTTTTCTCAGTTTTACAAGAGGACAAACAAGCCCAGAATTGCTCGCTAGTGATAGATGGATGTGACGATGAAAAGCTTAAACAGGTTTAAATCTGAAGCGATAACCAGTTTGTTCAAGATTATAAATAAATCTTACTACGGTGTGCCAGCTAGCACAAAGTCTTAGTCTGAGGAAGTCTACTGACAGCAGAGAGCTACCAAGCATTAAAACAAAGTATGCCGCCTTATCGGTTCACTTAGTCAGTTGACCATTATCCTGAAATATATTAGTAGGCTTGTATCAGCATTAGGTATTCAACAAACATGACATTAGTTTGAACTGAGTGGTCGATTAATATATATCTATTATCTTTCTTCATAAAAGTATTAATCTTAGATGTCGCTGACAAATCAACCTACTTCATTAAATGGTACTGAACTTGACGTAATATGACATCTCAAAGAATTCAGTCCGTTGATAACAAGCGTTGAAACTTCAGGTATACGAAATATGGTACTAAATAATCAGTTCGTACAAACTTCAAATGATGATGCAAATCGATTTTTGGTTACAAAACAGTTTACTGATGACGCCAACTGAACTTTGAATCCGGTCATTTAATATTTTCATAAAATCAATGGAGATCAGCTTCAAAAGTAATATGTAATGTTCTATGTACATTAATTTCGGGTTTCGTGTACTCATCAGTTGTTTTCTAAATTTAATACTGCATTGTTTTATGTTGCGGCGAGAGAATTATATTTAATCATTAGGTAATACATATGGTCTTATTTACCGAAATGAAATTATTAAGTATATGTTGCATACTTGATTTCTTTCGCTAATGTCGTATAGGTTCACTTCATCTAACCATACAGATAAGTAGATCAGTAGATATCATTTTGATATCTTGTAAAAAACATATACTTTCTCTCTCCGAAAAAAGGTTTGAAATTCCAAAGAAAAATATTTTTGAACGGTACAGATTACCTTATTTTTGGCTCGCACTTCTTCGATTCGCATGTAGAAGCATTAGGCAGAAGAAACCTTGAGATTTTGAAAAGTGGCGCTCATTGTAATTATGCACTAGTTAAATAACCATTAAGAATTAAAGTACTTTTAGAATGTAGTGTTCTGTGACCAATTATGCAAAGGCACTGATATTTTTAGAGTCCCGGCCTTAGTCTACTTATAATCATGAAAGGGCATCTGTCTTCTATAGTAATACCACAAGGATTGAAAAATTTAATTTTCATATCTTCGTGACCTAGTACACATGACTTTTTCATAGAGGCTTAGTCGTTAAGAGTCAGAAATTAAATTTTCTACTTATTTGCTTGCTAAAAATACATCATTACTTTTATTATAAACAATACAACTATTTCTCAGTTTGTCTGAAATTGCATTTTTCTATGTTACCGCCATATATCATGCTACCCAACTTGTCTCAAATGAATACATGGTTGTTAATTAAAGGGTAGACAAGAAAACAACCAGCATTAAATATAGAACAAGAGAAAAGTAAGTAGTTCAAATTTTCACTATATTTTAGATTTATACTTTTCAGCAGTATTAATTCAGTGTTATGAGTGCCCGACCTTCATATCTATCCTCGATTAAATGATTTTTTCATAAGACAGGTAACTAACAGTCAGACTATTTGGATTTTGTCTCTTTTAAATAATTTACCACTTAAATCCTGTAATGTCGTTTTATAAAGTCAGTTAACTAGTGTTTTTTTCTTGAAATGTACTTAGGTGGAAATTAGGTATCGTTATTATTAGTAAATTATCAATGTGGTCACCTGAATCATATCTGTAGCTTCGAATCAATCAAACCTCCACTCTACCTTGAACAATTAAAAAATAGGCTTTTAAGATCACTCGGCCAGCGTAAAACCATATTAGTAACCGATCAAGAATCCCAGGAAATAGTTTTCAAACTTTAGTCAATTCATGATATGACATAAATTCTTAACAGGTACTTAAATAGAGGGTATAAACTTTTACAATACTTCGCCAAATTAACTGACTTGCTAACTAATAACACTTCATGAAAAACCACTTTCATCCTATAAATAGCGAAGCAGCTTATATTGATAGCTAACTTAAAAACATTTTTCCTGTTATTATCAATATAAAAATTTTGATTTACTAAACATTTGATTTGCGTTTGAATAAAATCGCTGAATAAGTTTTTTTTTCAACAAATATTTATGCGGTTGTTAGTAGGGATTGAATTTCAATTTTTTTTCATATACCACTTCATATTCCCATAAGGATTTTGTTTTTCAAAAGGCCGCAAATAAATTCATTGCAACACACACAGACAATCAAATTTAAAATACTTTTTTAAATAATTTTGTAGGAAAATAACTCGAGAAAACCAGTGTCAAATTGTTTGAAGTTATTGACGTCGCCTGTAAAATGTAGTAGTGTTGATTATTATCATGATGCAGAAATAATCAACCATACTGGTTGACATGAAAGCAATAATGAAAGATCACTTTCCGATACAAAGTCAAACGATTTTACTAGATCAACAAAGGTTCGGTTTCTTCACTATTTTGCAGAATAATTTGGCAGTTCCGCTAACATTATCTTTAGTCGGTGTATGAATTTTTGTAGATGATAAAAACTAAACTTTTTAACTATTAAACATATCAGAAAAAAATCTAATATTAGATCTTGACCATGGTATCAAAATGTGTCTGCCTGATAAATGGAATTAGCTTCTAGCAACCAGTCTCATGGATCTTTTTACAGAATTACATGTGTTTTTATACAATCAAGCTTTATTATATCGTCTAAAAAGAAAGCTTGGTTCTGAACAGACTTGGCATAGTTCAAAAACATCGTATTATGAATAGAAAAACGTTGAGCATATGGTTTATTTCGAAATAATTCCGTATAACGTAATACGATATTTGTTTAGTTTTATTTTATATAAAAAATTAGGTTTCATTTTAAACTACTACAAATTTTAATTATCTGCTTTTGTACTAAATATGGACATTTTTTTTTGAATAAACAAAATATGGACACGTTCCAAAGTCGGTAAACAAATATCAAACTATAGTGACACTTATAACCAGGGTGCACAATACAGCCATATCGTCGGGACTTCTCAAATACAGAGTCTAATTACATCGACAGTAAGACAACCATCAGCGATTGTTTTTGCCAGTCGTTACACCAAATCACTGATTAACGTAAGTTTGAACATGAAATGTCGGTATCTTGTTCAGCTGTCAATTGGTGACTAGCTGTCCATGGAAATTACAGGCTCCTGGTCCAATCTCCGATGATATCATGTTGGTTAGTCTCATCCCAGAATGAATGAGCTATTTATTAATCTCAAGTTTTCAGTTTTGCAGTAGTTGATATCGAACAATGAAGACTACTAATTATTTAAAATAAATTCTACAAATCTCTAAACGGAAGCATTTTAAAAGTCAGAAGTTCTTGCTTTTTCTGTAATTTAAAAGAAATTCTCCATCAGACAGTGGACTAGACTCCTTAAAAATAGTAAAATACATTATGCATATAAGATGCTTCGATTAAATGATAATAAATACTACAATTTTCGATACATTTATGATTTTAAATGATCACTTAAACTGTCCTGAATGGAATTGACTATTATATCTGAATGGATTTATCAAGTGTCAATAAACCAAATTTAATAACATCAACACTCAACCATAGTTAATAAGATTGATCTTTTGATTTATCATGAATATATGTTTGCATTACAGGGTTGTGAAGATTATTAAGTTTTTTTTAAACCATGAATCGATCAATGTTAGACCACCATTAGAAACCTGGAAGCACTGGGCTGCCGTATCGTCTTGGTATGGGACTCCTCAGCAGTGCGCATCCACGACTCCTGCTGCTTACAGGATTCGAACCCAGGACCTTCGGTATTATCGACGAACGCCTAACCATCGGACCACTGAGCCAGTATCTAACGGTGTTAATGTCCAACTTGATCAATTCACGGATCTGTGCAACCTCATTTACAGTCTTCGGTAGTTACTGTCTACACCCGAACAGGTTGAACTTCACTGGTCACGTCTTCCCAGTAGAACTCGGAGATCCCTCACGAAGCTAGTCACTAGTGAGCACAGGTAATTTGCATTACGTGGTTGTGAAGAGTGATAACAAGAAGTTGCTTATGTTAATTCGCTGCTAGATGTAAGCCAACTGGATGCATCATACACCAGACTGCAATAAAGTCATTTTCGAAACAAATAGATAATGTCTAAAACCAGCTAGTTTCTAAATCTGCTTTGTTGATGAATTTCATCAAGCCTAATCAGGTTAAGGGCTTTCCATCAAAAATCGTCAATCGTTCATACATCATTATTGATGTTGATTGATATTTCACTCAGCAAAGTTGGTGTCAAAGCGATAGTTCTTTTTCACAGTCGGACTAATCATACAAAATATAGTGATATACTTTTATAAAGTATTTTATTTCCCTCAATTTATCTATTTTGTATACAAAAAGATTTTGAAAATCGTTCATTCTATAATTTTATAACATAGATTGATATTATCTAGATGAACATTTGAAACACTGAAGAGCTATTTCATCATATCACTGAATATCATGGCATTGTACATCCATGATGATCTTATCAAATGGTTGAAATCGATACTTTAAGGAGTTTTTACTTCAATTCATTTTAGTTGTTATCTGCTTGAAGTTAGGCCATGATGTAAAACTCCATTAATCTTTATTATGATAAAATAATTTCGACAACTAACTAAGTGAAATATTATGAATTAATCTAAATTTGTGATCATTTGTTATCAAGGAAACTAATCAATCGACTTAATTATTAATGTTGATTACATTTTTTTTCTACTTTTGCATGGATAACTCTCATTACAATTACAGTGGATGTTCGAAAAGAAAGGGAAACTGATGAATGTGTCAAAGTTAATTAGAGTTTTAACAAAAAAATTGACAACTCACTAGAAAATTATGCAAATAATTTACCTCTAAATTGTGATTATTTATCTCAGTTCACTTTATGAAGTTAATGCTGAAATGCGACTTCATTATTACATAAATAAAATGGTCGATATTGTTTGTTACTGAATCCCTATTTTCAATGTATTAAAAAAAATATTTCATTTGTGTTAGATTCGTCACTAGGTATGCTCGAAACTATTATGGGTTCACCTTAGTCGATAAGCGCAAACGAGACGATGAACCAGCATCCAGGTAGGCTACCCTGATCTACTGAGTAATGAAAAGTCTTGATGTAGCGTAGAAAGTATATTCTACAAACACCCAGTAAGCACAATACAATCAAACACACAAACCCCGTTTATTTATACATCATAGAAACGTCCTTGGGACAGTCACAAAAATAGTACACTGAAATACACAGCAACTATTCACAGCCAAGGATTTTCCTGGTGGGAAATGAAATCTCAAGGTCAACTGATCAGCCCATCCTCGCAAACGTGAAATCCAAAATAGGGAATTTCTCAAGCGAGTTCTGGGGATCTAACGTCCCCAACATTTTGTATAAATTCAAGCATCATTCAAGTTATTTTAAATGTAAAGTGATTCTATGATTGTTATTTTGAGTTTCATTTATTTTTGGATTGTGGCAAGTAAACAGAAAAACTCGGATGAACGTTATATGTTGTCTTGGAATCTCGTTTACTGGATGTACATTCATTCCAGTGTTGATATTCACATAGAGATTCGAACTTGCTACATATCACATGTAAACAGTAACCTGTTGTTGATTAAGTTTCTGAGTCTTGACATTCATAAAAATGTTAGTTTAAATCGATCACTAAACATTGTATGCATTTCAATAAGCATGCTTTTCGAGAATGACATTTTTGTGGTTTTACGTCAAATCGATTTAAATTTTGCAATGTATAGAGTAAATGTACTTCAATACAACTAACATATAACAATCATAACTGCTGTTGTATAATGGATTGTTCAGACATGCTTAACTCAAAATTGATCACTGTTTTTATGAATACTTAAAAATCCAATTCACAAGAATTCTAGAATAAAAGCAAAATAGTAGACATTAAATGGTAATTAAGTGTGATTAATATTTTAGTAGTATTTTCATTAGTTTGTACTGCACACCTTCCTTTCTTAAATAATTATTGAAAATCATGAAGATTTGAACAGTTAACTCATCTCTCATTAGTCTGTAGTGAGTTTGTGACTCATTGTCGCAAGATTACCAAGTAAAATCCCGTCAATTCCAGAAATCAGAAAGAAGACAATGTCTGGATGACAAGGTATATTAATTCAGGGTCTCGTGATATCAAAAAGATATCGATCCCGGAATAAAACAGCAGCTTACAACCACTGAGGATAAACGAGCAATGGTAGACACACGCTTAGAGTGTGAGTTATGGTATTTAGTACAGTTAAACAAAAACGGGTACAATAGAATAGTTATAGTTATAATTGTTTACAATAATAAGTGTTTCCATTTCAGCAATTGTGTTCTCTTCGTAAAATCATACCACTACAAGTCCTTAGTCGCGTCTAAGACCTTCAGTTTTCACTGTAAGCACATTACCTTTAAACTGACTTGTTGGCATCTGGTAGTCAGAAATTTTAAATTTTATTCGTTTTTCTATACTATGTGGTCACCACTCATCATACTGATCATCAAAGTTATGCTCTTGATAACAATATTTCAAGATAAGATTAAAAAGTATTGAAAAGACGAAAACACAAAAATAGCCAAATTGGTCATTGATAATAGTGGTTAGTTCAGAATAGTAATAAGTGTAAATTATACGTATCCCTTTCAGTTAACTTGGTCGCTTAGTAAATTGTCACTATCCTTGTAAAATGTAAATTTTAATTTTGATTATTTAACTTTTTTTCATGACTAATGTTTAAGAATATTACTGTTGAATAGGCTGTGCTTCTGAATGACAATTTTAAATCCATCGCTCAGTTTTTCGCACTTAATTTCCTCATTTTTATTAGTTTCTTCAGAAAATTTATATGTTATTACTCTAATTGTCGATTAAGAAAACGTTTTTATGCAGAGAATTAATCTAATTTAAGTTTATTACTAATCATAATTAAAAAAAAATACGATGCATCGTGTTTTCGTAATTATATTAAAGGTACAATAAACAGGTCAGAAAATTCAAAAGACAAGATTATTGTCTATTTCTCAATTCACATGATTCTTTACCTTACCATTATTGTATGTTGTAACCAGACGAATTTAGAATAAGAAAAGTTTTTTTTTAAAAAAAAAAAGATATGTTGTATTCTATTTGTAACTGATTTATAGACAGTCACGAGTATATAATGTCGCACGTTTACGACGTATATAAATGTATTGTACAGATAAGTATAACGGCACTCAGTTCACTACCTGTGTATGTATCGAAATCATTTTTGATAGAAAACAAATAACGATAGTTTTAAACAGCATTTTCATTTTATTTTTTTGTTAATAATTCAAACTAGACATTTGATTCATTTCAATAGCTGAAGTTAACAAAACCAAACGTTTGGAACATTTAGTATCATTGACTAATTATATTTATATGATGTAAAGAGTTAGACAGTCGTATATTTAGTTTCATTTAATAATCCTAAGGTAATCGACAAAAGATACATTGATACACTTGGAACAATTTATTTCTTGCCAATAAGTTTTTATTTTACCAAGATATATGTCATAGGCAGAAATTTTAATTACACACTTTCTCACGGAAAACATTTTACGTATGGTGCTTTTATTGACAAAAGTTTGCGTAAGAAATTGTGAAACAGTCTGAAAGAACGATAATTCATGAAGTTTACTGAAATTCATCCTATTTTCATATTTACGACTTCCATAAAAAGGCTGATATGATAATAAATACATGCTGCATTCATTTTTTGCTAATGTTTATACACTCGCTTGTAATATACATTCGTCTCATATTCCTTTCAAAATAAGAACCATGATAATCTACGTCTCGCAAAAATAACACACTTCCCAATAAACACTATCTCCAGTCTCTGATAGTTTTTGAATTCAGTTATAATTATCGATCAAAGTCAGGTGATCTCAACGTAACATGTGGTCTGCTGTCACCGAATGGTTTGCATCATTTGAAATGTTTCAAGAAACAGAACTAGTACATATATCCAAAAGTCATTATTAACTCAATAGAAAAAAATAAAAACAATCTTGATTAAATTTCAAACAAAAACTAGATGAATTGCCGGTTTCATTAAAAGGTTTAGTTCTTAGTTATTAACTATTTCTTAACAAAAGAAAACATAGTAGATATGTAAAAACAGTATATGAGGATTTGTGAGAAAATATTGTGGAAATGAAATACATCGAAACAGACGCCTCAAGTCTATGTAGTTTGCGATAATTTTCTATTCACGGATGTTTGAGACTGACTATAGAAGCATAAAATATAGCTTAGGGATTCCAGAATTATCAGTCAACCGGTTAGTAAGTTTAATGGTTTTAGAAGAAGGATGACTGAAAATATCAAGGCAGTGTGTATACGCTAACAATATGCATATTAGTTAACTTTACATTTATTAGAAGTTAGGGTGCAATAACAGGAATAAATTGTACATATGTGAAGTTCACTTGACTGTTGCATTACAACGGTATCTTTAGAAAACCTCTTAGAAGTTACTTAGGATTTCTTAAGTATTTTACTTTTTACTGTGCGTACTTTTATGTCGAGCCCACAGGGCTTGTCCCACAGAATTCGGATAAATAGGTAAATCCATTATTCTCAAGTTCGTTTTCACACGTCTTCCGACCCTGCGTATTATTCGCTCGTATCTCTGTTTATTTTCATTCTAGTATGTCTGTGTATTGCTTACTTCGCTATCCGTTGTTCACCCTTAGTCATGCCTCATTACATTCAGTTGGCTAGCTCGCCTTCTCCTGTTCGCTTCGCTGTGTTTATACGCTCCTCATTCTCGTCTGCTTCTTCAAACGAATGCATGAAATAAACTCGTCGACAAAACCATATTTTGCTTCTTATTACCGTCGTCCCATAAACGAAAATAGAAGGGAAGATTTATTTCATAGCCTACTCGACAGTGCGCCAAAAAAGGAGTCACATCGCAGGCCATCAAAGTGGTGAGCCATACTTTGAGTTCAACGCAGCCAATAAAACTTCTATTTCAATCCGAATAGTATACTTTTCCTTTCCTTTTTGTGCCTTTTCCAGGATGACAATGTGATCAGTGATAAAAGGTTTATTACGATAATTTAAAATAAATCACTCATTAATCTCAAGGCTATTTAGTCATAAATATACTGTTTTGTGTTTCTTTTCTGACTAAACTAGATGGAAAAATTAACCGTAAGTGTATATATTTTCCTCTTATCTAAATGTAGTGGTATCAGCTATCGTACAATATCAGTATTATCAACGAACTTACCATAAAACTATTGAGATTATACTTAATTTTTATTAAGTACCGATATCAACTGAAATAAGTTTTGAAAAACTATACAATGGTGAATTGTTATTTTGTACCTGAGTGGATAAGAATGAACCAAGGAATTCGTTATTTCGTGGTGTGGACTATTTTAGCCATGATGTTGTGTATTTTCAGTGTCTCTTTATTTAACAACTGAGCTTTGTTAACCAACCCTCAAGTTAAATCATCAAGACAGTTTATAATATAACTAGCTATCTGTTTAAAATTTTCAAACTTTTTTGATACAACTGATTTTCTCGAAATTAATTCTGTGTACTTTATGAAATACGAGAGAATAAATAAGCCAGGTTGATCACATCATCAGGATTTTAGATGGAAATTATATATACACGTTGAGATAGTCTAGATTTTACAGTACCAAACTAGACATTAGTAGTTCTCAGCTTGCACATCATCAACCAATTGACCGACTCTAGCTATCTTTGATGTAATAAGAATAATGATGCACACGTGTGAGTTTTATCAACGGAAAAATATGCTTATATCATTCATTAAGTTGTAGAACTCATGAATGAGTCTGGGACTTCAAACTTCTACATTCAATATTCAGATACATTTACTTGTGAAAATCAGTTTTTTAATTATAGGTAATATTCCAAACACAAAACCAAAATGTCTACGAACATACACACGTATATCCATGATATAATTTTCTATAGTGAAAAGATTACTCTTCTGAACATTCACATTTTGCCCACCAGTACCTATACCATAATTAGAAATAAACTTTATTGTGTTTTGTTCTTATCAATAACAAAGTTTTCAATAAATCAAATGCGTGACACTTAACTAATGAATGGTATATGCAAAAGAAAATTTGAGAATAAAAATGTCTGCTTAACTTTTGTTTTTCACCAACAAAAGATGACACGAAAATATCATTTTAACAGCTGAACAACATAAATGTAAATAAAATAAGCATGATTCTTCAATTGTACATTTAAAATTGTTTTATTTGAATTTATTGAGTAGAAAATGTGTTTAATACGGGGAAGTTGGAATAGAGAAATAAAGAATGAAAAAAATGGAATTTTCAAATGAAATTTTATTAAACTGAACTGTATGTACGAAAGAAAATTCTTACTTGAGTTAAAACTTTTAATAATTCCATAAAGTGTTCTAATGCTTACTAGTTCGTTGCACTTACATCCTATTGAGTATGCTATCAATTTACTTGGTTAATTGACAATTACGTAAAAAGGAAATTGGTAAACTTATCTTGATACAGTAATAATAAATATAATAGTGCTAGTAAAGTATTATATGTACTACTAAGTCACACCTACATGGGTTATACTAGTTTCCGGACAGACCAATTAATTCGCTGTCCTTGAGTTATATTTTGACTTTATCAATTACCTCCCTGTAACAGTTTGTCTGTGTGTATAAATGTATGCCCTACTCCACTTATCACATGTTTATAGCTTGAATTTTGTCTGACTATAAATAATGAGTCATTCTTTTGTTATATGGATTTGGCACACTTCCATCTTCCGCTTCATTTCCTTTTCCTATTTCTCCTGTCTGTATAAACTATCGCGTGAAATAAACCCATCCAAATGAAATAGTATTTGGCTTCTTATTACTACCGTTGCACAAATAAAGTAAGTTTAAGTGTAATTTGCGGAAATAAATGGAAAAAAATATTTATTTTCATGACATATTCAATCTGTTTGTATAAATCAAAGTCACATTTTTTGGGACACTAAAAATGATATCAGTTATGAAGAGGTCTGTCACATCTTAAGTAAATCAATGGTAATATATTACAAGTTGTAGTACTCAATCAACTCATTCATTCTACTTGTTGAGCATACGTCCATTCTCAACAGTTACAACATATGTATGAATAAATATTGGTATGATTTTTCATATTTTTACAAAGTAGCTAGAATAAAACTATTTAGTTTACAGAGTAAACTGAATACATTCCATCAGTAAGTTGATGAATGTTTTTCTAAAAAAATATCCTCTAGTCAATGAATAAATAGCAAAAAATATTCATTTGAGAAATTTAAAGACAACAGAGATAAAAAATAATAACCCAAAGAAAATCCTTCAGAATATAAGAATATTTTATTAGCTATCATTCACATTCATTATGAGAACGATTATAATTTGGGCATAATCGGTTAGAATTGATTCTACTGAGAAGTTAATCTTATTTTATCGATTAGAGTAAATGAAAGTCAACAGATAATTACATAAAATGCATCTGAAGCGGTTTGTACCATATAATACCTAATATGGGTTAGCTAAGAGTTAAAAAGTGGAACCGAATTCGAATATCTCATCATTAAAACGATGGACAAATATTTTGAATACTTAGATGATACAAGATATTCAATGGATAATTTCGACTTTTTTTGACTGTTGTAAAAATCCAAACTGCTGAGACAATGTTATGAATTATTATTTAACTGAATTAAGAGGATTACAATTTATAAACAGCTTATCTCATAATTGAAAATAAAGAATAATTGAAATGCATTTTACTTTAGTAGTATTGAGTAGCTGTTTTGACATAGTATAGTATATATTTTATAGACCACTGACGATCTAAACCAGATTGTCAATGTCTGGGGGAAACTCATTAACCTTTAGACCACTGGATTAACATTCAATAGTTTACCTAACTTTGATCAATCAGGGATGATATTTAACAATCCTTCAATCTCTAAGGTTTGTAACGATCCCACTTTCAATATGACTTTATTCCACTGGCTATGGCTTCTAAGTAGAACTCAGTTACTAGTGAGTACATGATTATTATGACTATAGATTGTCGAATTAAGAACAGTTCATGATGTAAACTATGAAATTCAATCAATCCCACAGTCTCTCTGTAATCATACTCATCTCCCACTAATTTTCACAGTTAATGTACTGTTTGTATTTGGAATAGTTCAGAATTTCAAAACAATTGTTTGATAATGTCAATACTTAACAAAAGACTATTAAATCAATCTTTTGTCCAAAACGTTTCATGAAAAATGTTTTGTTTTGTCTAATCTATTTCAATTCATTCGTACAAATAATTATCTAAAATATTTAAAAAACATCACAATTATCTGTACAAATACCCATTCTTCAATTCCCTGAACTTCATAGTAAATCAGTTAATTTATAGATACATAGACGTTAACTGAAAGACTTCATTTTTGACTCAGTCTATGAAATTATTTCATTCATGAAGTTATGTAAAAAAACTTTTTATTCTATAAAAACTCTCCCGTTTAAACAAAGAACACTAGAAAGTTTGAAAATAATTCTTTCAAAAAAGAAAACTCAATTCAATAATAAAATCCTTGAAATTTCAAATTCAAATTTTAATATCTATTGACATGAAGACGTAATCAAACTTGCAAACAGTTGAAATCGACGTTTGTTTTATCAAACAATAAAAAAACCAATAAATTGACTCATAAACCGATAAATAGATAAATAACTGAAGACACGATAATTTTAATGAAAGTTATTCACTCACATCACTGGCATTTATAAGTATTAAACCTGAAAAGAATCTATAACATTTCATTTAGTGAAATAAATGAATATTGTATTAATTAAATCATAATACAACATGAAAAAAAACAACAATTATGTGGCATCTTGTTTCAATAATGTAAATACCATGTAGATTGATTGACATGTCCAGAGTTAATTTTCATGAATTTACCAATTTCATGACAAATAAAATGAAGCTGATTTATTAAAAAAATAAAATCATTAAATTTTTAAACTATAATTAGTTGAGTGTTTAGTGACGACTTATTTTATCATCATGATCTGAAATTAATCTATCCAGTGCTTTCCACATTTCAGTATCTTGTATATCATCCATATCTGCTTCCGATTGTCGGCGTAATGTGTTCTTTGGTCTTCCCCTTCGTTTGGCCTTGAGTATGCCAACTGAGGGCTAGTCTGGTGACTCAATTGTGTGCTCTCCTCAATTTGTAGTCCTATCAACCTCCAGCGCCTTTTCCTAATTTCTTCCTCTGCTGGAATCTGATTTATCCTCTCGCACATAGGTTGTTGTTGATGGTATCAGGAAACGGACCCCCAGTACCTTGCGTGGACAGTTTTGATGAACGTTTGTATCTCCTAGTTGATGACTCATGGTTCTCCAAGTTTCCGCTTCATCCACTTGAACTGTTTTGATATTTGTATTGAAAATGCTGACTTTGATGTTGGTTGACAGTTCTTTTGAGTCCTAGATGTTCTTCAGTTGTAGAAATGCAGCTATTGTTTTACCGACCCGTGCCTTCACACCTGCATCAGATCCACCCTGTTTATCAATGATGCTGCCCAGATAATGTAAAGGTTTTCAAATCTTGCAAGGCTTCTCAGTCAAGTGTGTTTTGGTTGGTGTATACTGTGTTGTGTCTGACGACCTTGCTTTTTCCTCTGTGTATGCTGAGGCTGCCAAAGAATTGGTTGTCTTTTCTTGCGTTTGTTGTTGTGTGTAAGGTAGAAGAGCTGGACCATCTGCGAAGTCTAAATGATGCAACTGCATCCTAGCTATCCACTGTATCCCATCCTTCCTCCCAAATTTCGACGTCTTCATAAACCAGTTGACCACACGGAGAAAAAGAAAAAGTAAGAGAAAACAATCTTGCCTTACATTGGTCTTCACTTAGAACGAGTTTGTTAACTGTCCTCCATGAGAAGGTTTTAGTTCAGCCTATTATAAGGATTTCGTATTATATTCACCATCGAAGGAGCCTTCATAGTGTCATCTCGTGCACGCTGTCGAATGCTTTCTCATACTCATTGAAGTTGCTATGCAGTTGTGCATTCCATTAAACTGGTTTATCCACGACGATCCGTAATGATAGATGTTTGCGAAAACCAGGCTGTTAATCTCGAAATTAGGCGTCTCCTGAATCTTTCTTTCGGTTTAACAACACTCTGATGAGGACTTTTCCTGGTATTGAGAGTAGGGTGATACCTCTATAGTTCTCATCCTTAATGAGATTTTCTTTCTTTAGTATCTTGGTCAGGTGTCTTATTTTCCAGTCTTATTGTACTTTTTCTTCCTCCCAAATCTTTCTAAAGAAAGAGTGGAACATCCTGAAAGTGATGTCAATGTCTGCTTTTAATGTCCCTGCTGGAATGCTATCCGGTCCTCCTGCTTTACCACTATTCACTTGTCTGTTGGCCATGCTGATCTCTTCAATTTTCGGTGGGCCTACATTGACTGGGACGTCCGTGGATGCTGCTTCGATGTTGGGCGGGTTCAGTGGGGCTGGTCGATTCAAGCGTTCTTCAAAGGGCTCTACTCACCAGTTTCGCTGTTCTTCAATGTTGCTGACTGCTTTGTCTTCCTTGCTTTTTACTGATAGCTCTAGTTTATGATAGTTTCCGGCGAGTTTCTTTGTTGTATCAGACATTTGTTTGCCTGTTTGCTTCTGTGTATGCAGCTTGTGCGGTAACTTTCTCTGCTCTTGTTCGGCTGACATTGATTGCTGCCTTCTTGTTCCTCCTTTCTTTAATTTTTGCAAGAGTACCAACAGAGATCCATTCCTTATGATGGTACTTCCTGTGCCCCGAAACCTCTTCACATGTTGAAGTGATTGCCTCCTTGATCCCTTTCTAATTGTTCTCCAAGGTTGCTTCCTCTCGATTGAGTATATCGTGCAAGGCCTGGAACCTATTGTTAAGGGATATCTTGAATTCGTTGAGTTTTACGGTATCCCGAAGAAAGGCCGTATTAATTTCAATGATTTTGCCTGCCCCGTTTTCCAGTGCTTCTTGAGTTTCAGTTTCATTTTTGAGACCAGCAAGTGGTGATCAGTGGCTATATCAGGTCTTCTCTTGGTTCTTACGTCCTCTGTGGTCCTTCTGAACTTCTTATTGATACAGATATGATCGACTTGGTTTTGTGTGGTGGGATCCGGCGAAATCTGTGTGGTTTTGTGTATTCGTTTATGTGGTAATATGGAACCGCCCTTCACCAGTTCGTTGAAGGCGTATAAGTTTTCATATCTGTCACCATTTCCGTTACTTTCTCCCAGACCATTTTGTTCCATGATGTCTTCATAACTAGTGTTGTTCATTCCAACCTTGGTATTTAGGTCTCACAACACAATGGTTAAATCCTTTGCTGGGCATTTCTTGACGATTGACTGTATCCTGTTATAGAAATGATCTTTATCGTTCTCATTTTTAGCGTTGGTAGGTACATAGCACTGAATGACGCTCATTGTAATGCCCTCTTTCTTTGTTTTGAAGGATGCTTTGATGATCCTAGGTCCATGAGATTCCCAATCTACGGAATGGGGTCACTAACCCCATACCCATCCAGGTTTCGGACCGATAGTAACCCTAGAAGAGCTTTAGGCAGAGTTGGTTAGGACTATGGTATATGGTATATATGGCATATATCTCTTCTGGAAAATATCACAATCTATCTTCATCTACAGTAGTAACATGTTGAATTATTTTATTCATCTATTAATTCCTAGATAATAAAAAAAACAAGATTTAATCAATAGCGAGCAATAATTCACAAAATGTTTCATTTACTATAGCACAAACTAAGAAGAATCTACTCATTTGTTGATCAAAGATAATCTCCTTTTTTTGTCAGAATTATTATTTAAGCAACATATGATAGTTTACTGTGTAGAAAATTACTTTATCCCATGCGAATAAGAAATAAATTAATTTACATTTCCAAATCATTGAACAGTAATCAGGTAGATTTGAGTGATTAGTACAACAACCAAAAAAAAGATGAAATGAAATGAAATAACTTGCATATAAATCAACCGTAAAAATGATTATAGTCTGAAACTTTGATAGAAAAAAATAATGAAGAAAGAAACGTTAGTTGACTGTGTGTGTTATTAACTCACCTGACTTGAAATCAATGTAACAGACATCAGAGAATTTTGAATAAATAAATAAATAAAAAGTGGTAAATCAATGCAGATTGAAAATGAATCAGTATGATATGGCAAATATGTGTACATATAGTGATTAATTGATGTTCAATACCATTTAATTACTATATTCGCATAAGTCATATGAAGACTAGACCATATTCCAATATCATTTTGATTTATTTCCAAGGTCAAATAAATGCATATTAGCAGTTTCAGTACTAAATATTAGGTAGGAGCTCGGCACACACAATAATTCGTGCACAAAATAGTGAGACTATCTCTATCCTGTATGAGAATTTGATCACTGCTCGAATATCTTACATGTTGACAGAGACTTTATTTTCGTAGGATGTATTTATTAGTTGAATATTACGCGTAGATTTTTTTGTGACGATTATTATCTAGCATGAAATCCATATCAAAGAATTCTTGTTAATTACTTCTAACTGCTTAACATCAAATACAATTCATCCACTTAGTGAGGTTATTTACATTGGTGACCGGAATACAAGTTTAATAATAGAAATGGATCAATACTATGAACTAAGCGAAATGATATTAACTTCTATGATGCATATTGAAGGGATCTCTCAACAAATAAATAAACAATTATTAATATAAGCTAGCAGAAGAAACTTGGAAAATATCATATCATAAAATAATATTTGTCAAACCTGATCAAAAGAAATAATTGAAAATGTTAAAAAAAATGTTGTAAACTACTTAACAAAACAAAACTTTTGTATTACTATCGCTATTGTGTCAAAATAAATTAATTAGCATTCGAAAATGTTTTTTTGCTTATATAAGGACTAGGAAAAAACTGTATTGTATGAATGTCAAACTCGTCAAGTGAACTATTGTAAAATTTCAACTCAAGTGAAAGAAAAAAAATTAAGTTTTAAAATTTTTATTTTTCAAAACAAAAAATTATATACACTTAACATAGTTATGGGAGAAATGAGTAAATTTTCCCAGATCAATCAAACTAGAAGTTTGGTTATGGTTTAGTTAATTGCTAAAAAAATTAACAAATCATATAGATTTTAGTAAGCTGCTAAACATTTATAAAAAATATATGTATACCATTGAAACCAGCGGTTGACTTCACAAAATCTGAACAAAATCTAATCTAGCAAAATGTAGTATTTCAACTCGTTTTTTAAAATTTTCACAGCGCTTTTTAAAATTTTTTATAATCCTTAAAATATCCTAATACATCGATTAACATCAACTCAGAATCAAGTAAAATTAAACGACAGATATATGCGCAAGATTTTATGAATATCGAAGACTCCTTCATAAAAGTTTTTATTGATGAATCATCCTTAAATTTGTATTTGAGAAGAACTTTGGGAAGATCTACGAGAGGAAAACCAGCGAGTACCATGGTTCCCCTCAACACGTGGAACTAATGTAAGTTTGATATCGGCAATAACAGAAAATGAAGTTCTTTTTGCTCAAACATTTTTTGGTTCAGTGAACTCCGATAAGTTCACGCATTTTTTGATCAATTGATTGAAAAGTGCAATCAAAAATCAATTTTTAAGAATAGCATTTTTATTCTTGATAATGCAAAGATCTATGTCTCTAATATTACCGAAAATCTTTTTGATGTAAAGGGAGTAAGGGTTATTTTTTGTCTCCTTATAGTTATATGCTTAATCCAATTGAATTTCCATTTTCGAAAATTAGATCCATTATAAGGCGATCACTGGCAAGCGGATTTATTGAATCATTTACAAATCTTATATATTAAATTCTGTAAATCAATTAACCACAAATGATTTATACAAGGTTATTCGAGGCATATACGTGGCTGTTGTTTAAAAGCGATTGCTAAAGAAGACTTTAGTTTAAAAAATAGTATTCTTTTTATTTTTTTAAAAACATTTTAAAAAACGCTGTGAAAATTTTAAAAAAACAGTTGAAATACTATAGATATAAAACTAAGATTTTTAAATCATATGATAATCCAGTAAATCATGACATCGAAATTTCTATTGAATTCAAGAATAAATTCAATGCAATATCAATTGAAATAAGATAATTTTCTTAAGTTTCCGCTTTATCAAATAATCTGTTTTGGTAAGCGAGCATCAGATTTAACAACTGAATGTTTGGAATCTGACAATGTTTAAAATCTACTCTGAATGTTAGTTACTGAGTTCATCAATTTATGCTTACATTTCATCTTATTGATATTTCGAGGAAATCTATTTCGATAGAAAGAATAATCTCTTGTGTCAATGATTCTTATAAATTTATTTACTCATTCTGTAGAAACTCATTCAACCATTAACTATGTGACTACACTAAAATACATGATTAGATCAAATAGATGAAATTTCAAATGTTATTAGTTGAGATGGTGTGATTGAAATATTGAACAGAATATCATCAGATAAGGTTAGGCTGATCATCGAGATAGAAACAAAACTGACCAATAACTAGCGTTGAAAAACGAGATAACATTCATGAAAAAGTTGAGTATTTCCTAAAAATCAACACATTTTAAAATGATATCTGCATTACAATTTAGCACATACTCGTTTTCGCGAAATTTAAAATTGTCAGAGATTTGCAAACCCACCGGATTAAATTTAATTTTAACATTAATTCAAGTGAATAATCACTCAAAATAGTTTAGAAAATGATAATTAAAAATGAGGGCGAAACAAACAGAGAGAATGTAACAACCACTATGGTCATCCCTCACCGTATAGGAAAATCATAAGAAATCAAAGAGCTCTAAAAGCACTTACATAAGAGTTCATTTTGTGTTAGTAATGCTATTAGGTCTACATTAATGAAGGCTTAATATAGGACCGCAATAGAGAAACATCAGGAGTATGCCTATATATTATATATTATGCTACACATGTAGAATAAATATCTCAATAACTGAATATGAATGTAAGGAAGCACAATGTTTGAATAATGATCATAAATCCTCAGAATAACTCAATAAGATTGGATACATATTGGTAATTGTACTTTACTAATCAAAGACAGAACACAAGATTGACTTTGGTAGCGTATGAAGAAGTAATTAGCAGACGACGTTATGAGCATGTAGGCAAATCCTAACAACCTGAATAGAAGAGATGAGGTACTGTTAGATACTTTGTGGTAAATGTTACTTACTAAACGATCATGGTCTCATCTGTATGTATCACTCAACATTAATCCATCAGCATTTGACGTTTAATTTTCTAATCAGTTACTTTATTTGCACTTTTAATTCATCATCAAAGTTCACCATCTGACCATTCTCATTCCACATACCTCGGGAGACTTTATTTACTCATTTGAACTTTTAGTTTTTTTAGTAAACAAAGGTGACGAGTTTGTTCCAGACACTAACAAGCGACTTGATTTGTTTACCGAACATCAATAACAAAACCAAATATACGCACTCACATACAAATGACGTTTTGAACCTATTCACGTCAAATGAGTCATATTCCTACCATAAAGAAAAAGGACATTTGTTTATGAATGGGCAATCGTAAAGATTTGCTATTGAAATCTTTTGCATTTGACTGTTTTCTTACCTGAAGAAACCTTGAAATCACTTAAGTTTCCATCACTTGAGATAGGAGTTTTACATTCAATATCTTCTAGATATATGAAGCCCGACTTCGGTCAAAATATTTATTCATATTTTGATGAATGTTCATGTAAATTTCGAAAATTTTTAATTATATAAACGTGGTTACTTTCTAATAATGGTAAAGTAAGATTACCATTCAAAAACAGATGGCATTAGACAACTTGCTTGTTGGGGTATGGAGCTACATATTTGTACAAATCAACTATGTCACTTGGGATCGAATCCAGGCCGTTTAAGTCGCATAGTGAGCTCTTAACCTTAAGAGCATCTAACTATCATCTGACAGTCTATAAATCCAGCTCTGGTTGATCCGCAATATTTGCCAACCATAATTCAACTACTTTGGTTTTATAGCTGCGTTGCACTCAATATGACTGGGTTCCTGTAATCAGGACTTTTCATCACAACTCACGGGAATTTCCCGTGGAAGTTAGTCACTAGTGAGTATATGATAATTATGAGTACAGAAATTTGTGTAAATTTTTGAATGCTAATGAAATTGACTGAGTTTTGATGAAATGTGCAAAACTTGTGTTGAGACGAAAACAATCTTTATGTTGTGTTAATACTCGTATATTTTGTCAATTCAACACATCGTACGTAATATACTAAGGTAAAAATGACATTTGATTTGGTAATTTAGGTATCACATTTATGATTTAATCCTGAAACGAAAGAAATCAACATTTAATTTTCCATATTTATTTATTGTTACGATATTTTTCTAATTGTAACTGGAAAGTAGCGATATTAGATAACAACATTACACAGATGAATCGAAGTTAGAAATATGAACTTATAAGATTCGACTTACTGATTCAGTCATTTTAAGTTTGTTGTAAAAACTGAAGGCCTTGACTGTGATCGTGTCTAGTTTAATTCTTCACTACTAAGCCGTTTTAAACTAGGATGAAACAACTATTCATTCTAACCTGATTTCCTGGTTTCTTAGCAAAAACCGTCAGTCTAACCTGGAAGTTATACCCTAACTAAAATGTGAAGCTAACACATTGTAAGTAAAGTATACTTGTATGTCCCATCCCAAGTCATTCAGTTGAATTTGAGAGACCAGATACATTTTTCTTCAGAGAAAAGCGATATACTGTGCCATTTAAAAATCAGTTATATGATAAGCGAACGTGACTGGTCAAAAGTGGCTTTCATTTCCAGGGGGTACACACGATCCATTCACTAAACCCATAAATCTCCTTTCTCATTCTTAATCTTTTCATTCAAGTAGCCGTTTGGACTCAAATAGGAGAAGATTTCATATCAGCATCTTCACTTGGACATTGTATATACGACATGAGTTTTAGACAAAACGTCACCTATTCACCTACTTATCCTTGACAATTCACTAAAAAACATTTTTCAAATGTTAAGTAAGATTGATCATTGTCTTCATACAAATGTTGATGCAGACTTAACAATTTCAAATCCAGACAAAACATAAATGAGACTGTTTTCTAATTCAAACCAACTAGTATAAAATGAATTGCATTATATTATAATTTGGTTTTATAACTGATCTTATCTCTCCAAAACTACATATTTTTTTAACAATCACCGAGAGAAAACATTTATGCATACAATAGTTTTCTTTCATTCATTTATGAAATTAAATAAAAAAACTACCTTAATTTCCATTAATTCTTTTAACGTTTTTGAAGTAATTTTTGTATCGTTAAACATCGAATGTCTAATTCGTCAAAATTAATTTTGTTTTAGCTACTTAAAGCAGAAAGAAAATAACGTTAGAAAACAACAATTTCAGATGTACATTGTATGAAGCAAAAAAAAACAATTCAATTTACATTTATGTATATTGAAAGCGAATATTAATTGGAAAACGACTAGGAATTTTCATTGTGTTAATGAAAAATTTATATTTATCTTCTGAAAGAAGTTACAAAAAATAAAAGTTAAAATACTTTGAGATACACTTTGTCTATCGATTTATATATATATCTGACATGCCTGATAAATGATATCATCCCAATGGGTGGTTTTTCACAATTCCATTGTAAGATAAATGATATCTTGCATTGCTCTTCTTTACATTCTATAGAGAAAACAAAATCAGTTCAACCTGAAAGTTGGACACGCTCTATACTGTATATTTGAATAATTTAACAACAAATCGTTATGATAGATATTTTCAGATATATATATATATATTTATTTATACATATATATCATAGTGAAATGAAGTTTAAGAAAACGTTTAGCCCATATGCCAACGTAAATTATACATTTTAAATAAACAAATAAAATGAAAAACAATGATAACGAGAAAGAATTAGTTGTAAATGAACAAACTGAAATTCTAATAAAGAAGGAATAATTATGAGGTTTATCTGCTCTTGTAGAAACGTTAGAAAAGAATTCGACTTATGATGAGGGAATATGAGTTATACTTGTTTTAGAACATCGTCTATTAGAGAAAAGAAAAGAATATTTAAAGTTCGACTGTAAGATAACAATTTAAAAAGAACTTTATTCAAGTATTAAATAAGTAGTTTTGCAAGAATTAAGTGCTTATTATATCAAAGATAAGAAATAAAGACTAAATATATAGAAGTATTATCAGTATGGAGTCGTGAGGATTGTTAAGATTCATTAAAATCGCCAATCGATCAATGTTAGACCACCATTGAAAACATGTGGTCAATGAAAAGCCGTTTCATCCTGATACTGGACTCCTCAGCAAAGCGTATCCACGACCCCGCAAGAGAGACCTAAGGTCCACTCAACTCACTGCCAGTGTTGGCAAATATAGGATCCATAACACACTCACCCTTGTAAAGACAAACGAAAATTCTCACCGAACTAAATAGCATTTTCCAAAATTCATCTGAAATTTTAAATCAATTTAGGTCGTAAACTAACGTCAGCTGAAGAAACCTGAAAGCAAGAACAGCCAACAAGTGTTGAATAAATAGTAGTAACTACTGTTTTGTTTGTACTCAGTGTGTATTTCTTTTCTTTTGAAAAAAACAGTAGCAATATCAATTCATTTGTATAGAATGAAACATGTATTCTAGATTACACTACTAGCCACTGTCCAACCCTGTTAATAGTAGCAACAATGGTTTAAATCTGATAAAGGTTAGGCTGTACTTGTTCGCTCATTTAGAAATGTACAATAATGGATGTCATACCATGTCAACACTATATTACTTAGGAAAAAAACTGGCCATCACATTCATTTTTTCGGTAAAAGCCAATAAATTAGAAAAATTCGGTAGATATTACTCATGGTGAGTAGAACCATGATTCGGGAAAACACTTTTAGATTAACATTTGTTTAAAATAAAATGTCTCTCTCTCTAGAAAATACTTCAGAAAGACAACACAGTTAATAATGGTCATTTGTAAAGCACAATGAATTTACCGAAACGTACCTCATCATTAGTAAAATTATAAGATTTAGATAAATACAAAGTAAAACTGTTGACGGTAGACTATTACACTCAGGGATACAGTCGTTAAACTAATATCTATGAAGCTAAAATTTTTAAAATAAGGTAATATCATTTAGAGCCAATCCAAAAATGATTATTTTGCCATTCTTTTTCTGTATATCATTCCAAAAGTCTCAAGCCAAATGAATCAATGTCGAATGAAAGATAGAATAATTAAAATATAATTTTTGTTATCAAAACATCCACAGATAGTTGGAAATGTCATAGTTTTCATGCTTACTTTAAACTAAACCTCTAACAACACACGACTTATTGATATTCTATTGCAATCGCAATAAATAAAACTAAATGTGTTCGGTGCATAGAACGAATCTATAGAATTAGTTTTACTTCATTAAACAAAAATAATGTTCAATATAAAACACGTAACAACGAAAACAGTCTCAGCTGTTTAAATTTGAAACACGATACTCAAAGAAAAGATTTCAATAGTTACTTAGTTCTTCAGAGTCATTTTCAAGTTTAACTAACTAGCGAACCAATTATTGAAATGGCTATTATTCACCAGTAAACAGTCAAAAATGTATTAGACAATACGATCACCTTATGAAGTGAACATAATGTTTGAAAATAATATTTACCAACATATATTTGTTAACTGGTAGTTCATTATTTAGTATAAATTTCTATTTTATTTATCACATTGGTTTTTTTTCTTTTAAAGAACGATAAGGAATGTTGGTCAACATGTTAAAAATAATTTAGTTGGCGAATAAGTTACGAAAATTATAATTAATGATTGTTGTTTAACTCAACAGAATTAGGCATTGAACTAAAAAATAAATTGTAAATCTGAACTCAAAATTACCAAGACTTCATTCATACTAACTCGAATGATAAGCACAATAGAAAATAATCACTTGTTTACTTAGCAAATAGCCATTATTGATTTTAGTGATAATTGCAATGAAGACTTAATACAATAATATTGATGATAATGGTGAGAGAGAGAGAGAGAAAAGCTTTATAACAAAACATTTCAGCAATTCTTACACAAACTTATGTTTTAAAAAAAATGAGGCAATGACTTAATGAGAAAGCAGTACAAAATCTGAAAATTTTTCCTCATCAGGTGTGTCAGTAAGCTGTCATAAATAGCAAGGCATTCTATGACTAAACTATGCATTTAAGGATTTTTACCTTAGTACATACTTTGAGATTATGATAATTTAAAATTAGCGATTTGCTCTTGTCCTATATTATAGTGAGGAAAATGCTCTAAGAAAACACACGAAAACCATTCAGTATATATTAACTGAATATTAAAGAGGAACAGAAATTTTAATAAAGGAACTCTACTGAAGATTTAATTTTATTTTGTAAAGAGAAATAATTGACATTGTCAATGTCAATAAGCACTGATAACTTAATGGTAAATAATATGTATGTATACATAAATGCGTGATTACTTTTTCATTGAAAATTTAACATTCGTTTTTTAGCGGGAAATCAGAAAAATAAAATGACAAATTTTTTGATTACATTTCCTGAATCAAAAACTTATAATGTAAACAAAAGTGAAGTAGAGAGTGGAAATAACCAAGTAAATTAAAAATAATGCGTGCATAATATTTCTTTACATTGTGAAGATAAAATCACAATCATCTCGAAAACATAAAAGTATATGCATGATAATAATATTAAAACCAATTCGATATGCAATATATGTATTTGAATGTGCCGACATCAGAGATTCACGTGAGAGTTGTTAACATCATCTTTAATTACATATGTGTTCAATAGTAAACATTTATTCCATATGATCGAATAGATGTTTCAGAAAACAAAACATTATCGAAAAAAGAAGTAAAGAGAAAAGTGGAATTGTTTATTCATCAAAAAAAATCTTTATTTCTATCCTACTTGTTTTCTGATTCCTATCGGAAACTAAAATAATATTGGTCACAGTTTTCTGTCATAAGCCAAAATTTTGATTTATAAGTAAAATTACTTGTTTGTACATACTGACGTCGTAATCAATTCTATGTTCAATTTTTAAAAAAACTATTTAGAAAAACTGAACTAGGAGTGAGTACAAAAAAAGTCAAACTTTATACCAAATATTGAATCATTTTTGTGAAATGTTTAATAACTTTACTAAGAGTTACTTTACTATCAACTTCATGGGTTTATTAATTCCATGTGATAGATATAGGTGTAACTATATTTTATATTAGCGAACAAATGTGACATTTAACTTCCCCTCCAAAAACTTCAAATCTTATATATATATATATATATATATATATATATATATATATATATATATATATATATACTCATCAAGTAGTTGCATAAAGTAGTAATTATATAATGTCCCAATTATTATAAAATAATATTCGGTTATAGGAAGAAAAAGAAGTATAACAATGAGGGTACTTATTCTAAAAACTCAACTAGATGCGCTGCATTACATATTACGTAAAAAATAATTAACTTAACATTTTATATATAACTGTTGTGTAAGTATCAAGTCAGTCAGATGCAACGTAGAACTTCGTACGTAAGTACGTCAGTTCATGTCGCCATAAGACATCAGCACAGCGATGTAATTGTCAATTCAAATCCAATAGTAGAAGAGGTAATATTGGTACTAGAAGTAATCGGAGAGGTTAGAATTAGAAGATATTATTCACGAAGTATGATTCAATCAGATAAGTTTAGAAAGTAAAAACTAGAGGTGTTGAAGAACCCAGAAGATTAGGATTTGAGAGAACACAAAGAATAAATGCACTGGCGCCATTGCGAACGATTCTGAGCCCTGTCATTCAAGATCTCTAACCATCGATTATTATCATCTCGCCGACCCCAACCAGGTAGTCGACAACTACCGACATGACTCAGTCCATTCGTCAATGACTTCATGGATTTCTGCCATGTTTTAGTTTGGCCGCCCCTAGATTTCCTACAACCTATTCCTACACCACAAAACAAAGCTCGACGAGGCAGTCGGTGGTTAGGCATACGCAACACGTGTCCCAACCACCTCAACTGATGAAGTTTCAACACTTCATCTATTGATCTGCCATTCTTATCTATCACCCGATTCCTAATAACAGCGTTGCTCACTCGGGTGTCCCAGAATATACGAGCAATGCTTCGAAGACACCTATGATCGAAAACCAATAACCGACGAGTATCTTCTACTCTCATTGGCCATGTTTCACAGCCATAAAGTAAGACGGAGAGAACCACTGCGCAGTACACTCGTCCTTTAGTCAGCAAATGGATATCTCGCCTACGCCATAAGTGATGCAGGTTGGCAAAAGCCAATCGAGCCTTCTGTATCCGTGCCGAGATTTCGTCAGTCACCAGGCCATCAGCACTGATGAGACTCCCAAGATAAGTGAAGCGGTCTACACGTTCGACCACTTCACACCCTATCACTAGTTCAGGTGCCGATGACACCCAATCTTGAAGCAACATTTTGCATTTCGAGGGGGAAAACCGCATCCCGAACATGCTTGCATTGTTGCTTAGGGTAGTCAGAAGACTCTGCATTTTGTCAGCGTCTTCACCAAGTAGGACTATGTCATCGGCATATTCTAAGTCAATAAGCGAGCCACCTGGTAAAAGGTCTACTCCTGAAAATTGAGACGAGTATAAGGTTATTTCTAAGAGCATGTCTATGATAAAATTAAACAAGAATGGAGAAAGTGGACATCCCTGACGGACACCACTTGACGTAACGGATTCCTGTGACAGTTCGCCATAAGCTCTCACTCGACCAGTGGTGTTCGAGTAGACTGCTTGTATGAGGTTAATGTACTTCTTTGGTACACCTTTCAATGACAGACACTGCCACAGAACCTCACGATCCACTGAGTCAAATGCCGCCTTAAGGTCCAGGAAAACAACTATTGTCGGACGCCTAAATGTGTGTCTGTGTTCCAGGACCTGTCGTAGTGTGAAAATGTGGTCTATACAGCCACGTCCAGGTCGAAAACCAGATTGGTTTTCTCGAGTTTGCTCTTCACGAGCTTTCGTTAAGCGTCGAAGTATTACTGAGGCCAATATTTTAGAAACTATATTAGTTAGACTGATTCCCCTGTGATTGTCACAAGAAGACTTGTGTCCTTTCTTATAGATTGGGGCAATCAGTGATTGAGACCAGTCGGATGGGATTACGTCCAGTTCCCAGATTCTACCTAAGATCTCAGTCAACCTAGCTGCTAAATCTGGACCACCATCCTTCAATATCTCAGGGGTCAGTCTATCAGGACCTGCAGCTCGTCCTCGCTTCAGATTTCCTAACGCTTTTTCAACTTCATTAAGACTAGGTGGACTTACCTCGATTTGCCATTCAGGATGACTGGAGATCGTGGGTAACTGAAGAGTGGCTCGAGGCCAGTTGAACTGATCCCTAAAGTGTTCTGCCCATCGATCCAGTCTCCTGGATTGAGAATAAATAATAGACCCGTCATATTCTGAGATAGTCCCACTCACATTCGGGTTCCTAATACCAGTTTCCTTGATAAGTCGGAAAAGTTGTCTAGTGTTGCCTATCGCCGCTGCCTTTTCCGTCGCTTTTGCTTTCGCCACCCACCACTGTTCGCGGTCGTTACGCAGACTTTTTATAAGTCTGTGGCTAAGCTGACTACGCTCTTCATCATGCTCAGAGTCAGGTGGGATGTGTTTTCGAGCATCCATCAGTTCGGGGGATGCTACAGAGATTCACGGCTTCATTCTAGATTTATGGTTAACTTTACTAGAAGATATCACTGCTGTTTCTACAGCCTTTTTTGAAATCATTCCATCCTGCTTCCGGATGGGAATCGCTTAAATGGTCGCCTAACTATCTTTCTAGTTGTTCCTGAAATATATTCTTCGCCTTATTATCATTAAGTAGAACCCTAAGAGGCTTTCTTACGGTGTGTTTCTTACGCCCGGTAAGCCTCAAACAAAAAATACGAGCTCTAAATAGGGCATGATCTGAATCTAAACAGGTGCCCCACAACGAGCAACAGTCTTCTATCGAACCCCTCCATCGGTGGCTGATGGCGATATGATCTAGTTGAGTCCAACGTTGAGACGACTTTGGAGGTCGCCAGGTCAACAGATGCTTTTTCTTATGCCTCAAGTTAGTGTTTGCTAAGAATAGGCGGTTGTCTGAGCATACTTGCAACAGACGGTCACCATTGTCTGTTCTCTGAGATGCAACACCATAACATCCACCTAGGTGTCTTTCATTTTCTCTCAGTCTACCTACTTGAGCATTAAAGTCACCAGCCATTATTACAATATCAGAGCGCCCAGCTTTTTGGAGGAGGTCCGAAAGCTTTCTGTAAAACTCATCTTTAACCTCGTCTGCACTGCAGTCAGTGGGGGCGTAGGCCGGTCACGCACGGCCTATTTACGAAGGGATTTCGGAGTATTAGCTCCGCTCTTGAAAGCCTTTAGTGGGCACCCTTACCCAAGGAGACGGAAATCCATGAGGTAGGGTGAGGTGTGACATTCTTAGGGTCGACGTTTTCTAACCATTCCTTCCTTGTCAGAAGGCAGCATCGCTACAGATGCTGGTTGTCCGAGGGAAACACCTTACTGCTGTCACACCCCTCTGCAGTCAGCAGTACGACTTCGCCCTCAGACCTTGAGTAGCTGCTTTTAATCTCATCGTTCTCCAATCGACCTGCCTGGCATGGTAGGACCTTAAGGAACATATGTTCCAGCCAGTATAGCTCGGTTGGGTCATCACAATAGTCAAGCCCGACCACCATGTCAAGGTAGAAGCTACGGTCGGGATATAAGTATCAAGAGACGGATGTTTTGAATATGAGAGAAAAATTAAAAATTGTTTGAATAAATTTTTTTTCTAGAGAATAGGTTTATTCAAAGTTCAATTAAAATTCACTGCTTTACCTAGAACCTACATTACTTAAGATAGATTAGAAAAAGTTTGTTTCCGCCTTTAATTCATTAAGTGTAATGTGAAAACAAGATGTAGATTTTACCTGAAAATTAATTTGTTTAAAATTTTGTTCATTTTTATTTTGCTCAAGGTAATCTCTCCATCAAATAATATTATCCTATTATTGCGTTGAACAAAACTGTTATGAAATCCTCATTGGTTGGCTAATAAAGATGAGAGTAACAAAATAATTTAATGTCACTTTCGGTAATATTCGACATTGTCAGTTTAATGAAATTTCAACTTAATATCATAAGATACGTGTCTAGTAAAAATTAATTGAAAATAGATTATCATGATAAATTAAACGTATGACAAAAACATCATCCTGTTTTGTATTTCAGTTATCGATATTAGAGTTGAGAAATCCTTTTCTATTCATTTTTCTATACTTAAATATTGTTCATCTTCCAGTCGAACAAAGTGCGACATGGAATACAAATAATTCATTTTTATATCAAATATATTGTTGCCATGAAACTTGGAAGATAAATCTATATCTTGGCTGTTTTTAACTGTTTATTCATAAACCATTTAGCATCCATTTAAACATGAGTTGTTACCACCTCTGAAAATAGTTTTACAGGTAAATTCATCAAAAGTCAATTTTAGTTGAAATACTATGGAGTACCAAAATGCAATATACAGCTTTTTCATGGTACTGCAAGACCGTTCAGTAGCACACACCCGTAATCCTGGAAATGATTGAATTTAAAAAACTTGGTATAAAGTAATTAAACATTAGTGTCATTAAATTATTTTGGGATGGTACAATGTTACCTTTAGTCAATTTATGATATAGAATGGAAACTACCTAGTTCAACTAGTGACAACTATTTCACTACTAATATATCTATTTTAAAACTTTAAATCATTGTTTCCTTACTATTAAAGCACAAATTTGTTTTTACTCATTGTAACCACTGATTCATTTAAACGTTAAGAGTAGTTAGATTGATTAATTTTCCTTGTTTTCATATAAATAACTTCACTACATAATGTGCAACATTGATATCAAGTAAAAATCTATTGAAAAAAGACGGAGAAAATTATCAATGTTAATTGTTAAGTAAAATCAAAATGAAGAATATGCCTTATGCATTATCTGAAATATTTTTACTAACAAAATATGATATTCGGCATAGTGATATTAACTCTTCGTAAGCGTGATGATTTTTGTATTTTCTAATATGTACATTTTAGGGGGATTTTATGCTTCCAATATTTAACATTGTAATCTAGTTTACATTATGTCATGTTAATGAGAGATAAACTAACAATTATCTACTATAACAATATAATTTGATTAATACTAGCACTTTTCGGCCTTATGGGATGAATGTTACCGTTCTAAATTTTTCAATCAACTTTCATTTCGTTGTTGATTTGTAGAAAAAAGTCTCTGATTGATTCTTGTCTTAATCAAACTATATTCAAGTACTCTCCCATTTGAATTTTCTGAAAGCTACACATGAAACTTGCTTATTCGTAACCTCGATAATAAGTATAAATCTCTTTCCTTTCAACAAAAAATTAATATAACCAAAAACAGCCAATCGGTTACAAAAGTTGATTTCAATATCAGTATTTTTTCATACTACAACAATCAATTTAAACTATCAACCTAATCATTTGGGTAGATATTTACATTACTTTGAGAATGATTACAGATGAATACCAGTAATTGTGTATTTCATTTGAAATAGAATTTTCGTTGTGAATCAACACTGGTATAAGAAGTAATTACGAGTGAAAATGCTCCAGACTAAAGTACACGTCGTCCATTATATTAAGTGATCAACGTAGAATATTGTTGTTTGAATTAAGTTAAAAATGTACACTTCTATTTTAATCCAGTAATGGAATAGTGATATTTTCAGGGGGCCTTGTTAGAATTGTTGGTGGTGTCTTCACTAATGAGAAGTTACAAATTCATATGAAACAGCTCTTTCATTCTTGCTTGCTCTCACTGGTCCTACAGTTGATATCACTTCACCTCAAAAACTATTTCTTAAATAATTAATCTTCAGAATGAAAGCAAATCATTTTTTGTAAATTAAAACATTACTACATATAAATCTAACCTAAATTTACACGTTTAAAGTAAATTTTTAGCCATAATGAATTGTTATTTCAGCTTTGTAGTTCTCTACTATAGTTTATTTAACAGTAAACTTGACTTTTTACCATATTTCAGACAAGTAACTTCAAACTGACTCGTAGTCATTTTATCATGATATAATCGCCGTTAAATTGTTTCGCCTAACCGTATATGATTGTTTCCGGAATCAATAAATTTCCAATCAAATTTTTACCGATATAAAGAGAAAAATTCAAAATCGTTATATACAAGTTACTTAAGTAGTTTTAGTAGACTGTAAACATAATTATTAAACTTTTCATCAATACTGAAGCTGTATAAATTCTAAGAATACTAACTTTTGTTCATATCCAAAAGTGGTATCCGTTTCAAGTGTGAAGTCCCATAACTTTATGTGTGTTACTTTATAGGTTGAATAATAATAATTTTAAAGTTCCACTATTGTACAGAACTTATGGAGTTAATGAAATTTTACATTACAATGACTTTTTGTAAAGCATTCAAAATTTAAAAAGTTGACGTTATGGTTATCAGTTTTAACTACAGATAACACATTGTACGAATTTCAGTTGGAATATCATCGAAAGTGAATTGATGTATAATGATCCGCCTCATACGATGCATTTTGAATTTTGTTCTCTCATCTTAAAGCAAAACAGCAGTATGTGCCTTTCAAATTTGATTTGGGTAAAATGTTTTCATAATTGTATTTTCAGATGATAAGAATGAACTGGAATAGTAAAGCTAATCGTGAAAGATTTATTTCATGCTCCAATGTAGTAACTAATCTTATACATTTAATTAAGAGATACCTTAACACAACAGTAATTACGATAAAAACTGATTAAATAACTGTATAGTATAGTATGACCAAGGATCAAAAATAGATTAGCGAATACAATTTCGGAATCAAGTCACAGATATAACATTAGATTGACAATAAAACTTATAAATTTAGATTTACTAAATAAAATCATCAAGATGGTAACATGAAAGTTAGAAAGTAATGTAAGAATATACAAGATAACAGACCTAATTTTGTGATAAAACCCCTTTTATCTCCATGGTTTATTGATGAATAGTCGATTAGTCTAGGTTAACTCTCAGAACTATTTAAAATTACAGTGAAGTCATATGAATCCGACTTTGAATCCGATATTGTTGAGTAAGGAGTATCTAAGGACTTCAGGTTCTTCAATAAAGGAAACTAAAATCAGAAACCTAGTCAGGTGCTTGATCTACAGAACCAAAATTATATGTTCTGAAGATAGTCTTGAAGAGGGACTAGAACTTATTCAGGATTTACTTAACAAACATAGATATTCATTAGAGTTCTTAGTGAAAGAATGTGTGGAACCAAACCCAAAGTAAAATTACTCACACTATTAAAATGTCTATGTTCTTGAAATTACTGCTCAAAAATGGTATAATCAGTGGAAGAAATTTTCGTTCTCATTTTTTGTATTTACGCTTAAATTTACAGAAAGATAAAAATAATGTAAAATGTCAAAAATTCCCCGATAAATAACATCCTTATTTCAATCGTTCACTTTTCGTTCTTAGAAGGTGTTTTAAAACTTCAAATCTATAAAAAGCCGGGAAAATAAAGTTGCTAAACCATTTCATAATAAAATCGGTACCTCAAGTTTAAAAATTTTAAACCAACTTCATCATTTCTAAAATACTCTGTTTTGAAAACTCCAAAATTCAAACTTACACAAGAATAGTATTCTGGTGAGTGAATTAAAAGTATCTTTGGAAGATGCAAATATATTGATAAATTAAAACAGTCATTAAACATTTATTTAATTAATTCACAAACTTTCGTTCATTTTAAACATTTTTAAGTCTAAAAGTTCTTATAAAGATTTCATTTTATTATGCAGTAAGAAAAATATCTTGAAACGAGTAAGAAAAAAACAGTGAGAGAAGTATCTTTATCGGTTAAAGTTAATAAAGATGAGAAATATTCATTAGAGCAACATCTGAAAATTGTCGTTACTAAAATAGTCTTTCCCAAATCCAAAGAAAATTTAACTATGTCAAAAAGAATGAAGAAGAGGTTGATCTTTGAAAAAAGTGGAAAATAACTGTGAAATATATGGAATATTTGTGTTCTAAGCCAAAAGTTTATATCTTTATTTGAAATTTTAGTAGGCGAATTAATGCATCGGAATAAAATGTTCGAATGAATGACTGCAATATGAGAAAGAAATGACAAATTATGAACAACATATGTGTTTATTTAAACGTAAAATCAAATAATTTTTTATCTTTTTTCCCTTTAATATACATATATATGACTACAAACTAGAATAAATCATATTGAATGAAGGGAATTCGGAAGAAGTTATTGAAATCAATTTAAGTGTAAAAATATTCTAATGAAAGTTTCCACCGTGAAAGAATGTTGTCAAAACAAATGTTAATCAGAAAAACAAATTTATATATAATTTGTAATTACAGATTATCAAGAGCTAGGACCTAGATAGCAATCCTAGTTGAAAATACACCAGAAGTGTATATCAACGACTCCATACTAGTGAAATGTTGAACCTTAAGGGTTAGCCTTGTTCATGATTTCAATGCATGACGAAGAATAACTTTGATCTGAACTGATTTGTAGAAACATCAAAGCTAAAAAAACATTTTCACAAGATGTTTTGATGGATTTTCTAAGGATTTAATGGTTACACAACGCTAGAGAAAATCGTCACGTTATACAGAGAATGGGATGAGTAAGAGCACCGGATTTCAACTGACCGATTTAAGAGATAAAATATTTTTTGAGATATCCGGTAGATTGAAGTTTAAAATCGACCATGCTCTCTGCTTTGAATTCGCGAACTAATACGAAATAGCTTTTCCGTACGTTTCGATTTCAACTGACAACAACAGCTATCTCTAAATCTATCATTTCACAACTTTTTCGGGCTTTTAAGTAGTAACGCTCATTTACAACATGTGATCAACTGTACTTTTTTAATTTCAAGCACTCAGTAACCACTCTGATAATAATACATTGGTGTAACATACATTTTTCCCTTTTTATAAACTTGAATAAGGGAAGAACAAATTTGGTGGCAGAATAAAATGAATTCTTAATTTAGAGTTATGAAGATGGTTGTTTATTACTGAAATCATGAATGAATCATCGTTAGACTACCATCAGAAACCTGGAAGCACTGGGCGTTCGTTTCGTCCTAGTATGCGCACTGCCGACGAATCACGTACCGGGACGAAATGGCAGTCCAGTGTTTCCAGGTTTCTAATGATGGTCAAACAATGATTCATTCATAATTTTTGTAACAAAATGAATCCATTTATTTTGTGAATTTCCTTCAGCTACTCAAAAACTGCAGCCCTAGTATCAATCATTAAAACGAAACAGATACATACATTTTATGTCGGAATTATCGAGAATAGTCTGATTTAAATGTAGAAATAGACTAATATTAAGTGATCATGATACGAAAGACTTTAAATTGTTTGAACGTATGCTCATTTATCAGTTTTATATACGAATATTTCATAAGAGTATGGAAACAAAGCCATTTTCGAAACAGAAAATAGATTATGTAGTATACAACAGTTAAGTAAAGTTCGAAATTAAAAAGTAGTATATTAGAAATCTGTTTAAAGTTTCTAAAAACAATGTCATGAAGTTACTTCTTACCACTTAAACAAACGCCATATATCTTGTGATTGGTCGAATCAACTCTCACCTTGTAGGAGTTCATTTAACAAAATTATTAAAAAAAATCATTCCGTTAACTTGCAGAGATTCCTGAAAATAGTGCAGATTTTTAACTAATTTCTAGTTAACATTAGAGTAGCAGTATTGTTCAAGGATTAAAACTCTTCAACAAGTAAGACTTCAAATTAATAAATACCGAAAGAAGCACTAATAATTTCATATTTCTTTAAACTTCAACACTATAATTGTAGATTATTTTTCTCAATCCAATCACATTCTTTATTCAATTCAATTTTATAAATTCTTGATTTAACAACCCTTATAAATTCTACCGTTTAGTAGACTAAAATCAGTTTCACACTTAAGTTTTTAAATGAATTTGTATTGATTTGTGTTATGTTTATGATTTTAAAAGTACAGTCATAAAAAATTATTCTATTTTTGTTTTTCGACAGCTCTTTGTCAATCCATATCTGCAATATTCGAAGTTTGTGGTTATCAGTAGATTTTCATTCCCTAGTGTCTAGTTCCACAATAGATCCCTGACTGGTTAACAATATACCATGGCTAAATGAATTTAGCTTTTCTATATAAGAGAGAGATATGACAGATAATTATTGGACACGAGACTTCACTAAAGCTAAATTTAAAGGTGGTGATCATTCTAAATTGTTTTTCCTGACTGAAATAAATGTAGTCAAAGTCATACTTATTGACTGAATTACTCATAGCCTACTAGCACTAATCTCTCAAATAAATCTTGGAAATGACTTTGAAATAGTTGATGATCATGATTATAATATGAGTTATCATGCATCTAATTGCATCAACTGCTAATTTTTATTTGAATCGATAAGAAATACGATTTATCACTGAAAAACTTTCATTAAAAGAATTATTCTTTCCATAAAACTTTAGTTCATTCTTCATTATTTAACATATACAGATCTTCACCGAAAATAATTTTGAAAGTCATCATGAGGAAAGTAGTAATTAAATTAATTTTTGTTAGATCATCACAATAAAACCATTTCCTGTATCATTGTGTTTTCTTAAGAATTCCAAAGCCGTTTCAATAGTTTGAGAGTTATTTTCTCAGACAAGATATGAATTTCCTAAGTTCATTTAAACTATAGTCCATTTACTAGAATGAAAACGAACATCTCTCTTTCAAAGATAAGCATTTTAAAACTATACATGAATTTAGACTTTTAATTTTTTGCACAAATATCTCTAATAACATAAAAGTTTCGTATTACTTAGCGTGCAGAAAAGATCAGGTCAAATAGATTTTTTCCATTATGTTTCTTTGATTAATTCTATATATGATTTCTAAAAATGGCAAATGAAACATTGTGAAGGTCATTAAGCTTTATATTTTAAAATAATGATAAGATAAAAAATGTTTAAACTTTTTATAGTCTCCTAATTTACTTTTAGTTTTCTTCAGTGTTATAATTAAAAATTAACATCATTACCAGATTAAACTTTGCAGTCAAAACAGCACCGATGTCTAAATCGATTTGAAGATGTTTGGAAATAAGACAAGCGTTTGAACGCTAATGTAAAATGTTTTCTCAAAGTCATACATATTTGATTAATATTTTCCGGATAAAAAATTTTCACCATGTTCTTTTCACATACTTGATAGGTGATTCTGTCATTTTCAAAAATTAAATAATTTAAAATCTGAATCAGTAATATATTTGATCAAGTTCATTTTTATGCATAAAATTGTATCCATTCCTTGTTTTAACAAGCAACATCACATGAACAGCCTTTATTTAATACATTTTAATAAAGTGAAATCAATAATTCGTATTGTTCAACTCACTACAACCGATATTATATAATAGGTTTTGTTAGAAACTATATATCCATATTTAGGAACTGGTTGATAAGAATACTTAAGTTATAAAATCTTTTTAAGGCTTTTAATGTGACCAGTGAATGTATTAGGAATCAAATAATATGTCACTAGAGAAAACAACTTTTGATAGTGTTATCTTCCATAAGGTAGATGGTATATTTACACAAGTATTTCTTTTGTTATAGATAATAACATGAATGCTTACTTTTAGTTGAAATAATCTTTAGTTAAATCTTATGTAACTTTAAAAAAAAATTTATATTTTATTATTATTATTATCATCAAACCATTCTCTTTTCATTTAGCTAGTTAGAGTGACTGACATTCATTTCTCTTATAATGTAGATATATAAATTTATACAAGATAAATATCAGTTGTAGAATATCAACATAAAGGTTGAAAATGACTTTAAGGAAATATGATACATAAAAAATAATCACATATTTTTGTAAATAAAATAAATTGTAACTGACTTATTTCAAACGGTAACATTTAATAATTACAAAATTTTTGTCGAAGCCCAAGCATGCTATAAATACCGCCTATATATGGCAAATATGTTACAAGTTCCTCAGAAAAAATGATTGTGGTTGATGTTTTTATTCATTTATGTGTATTTCGCCCAACTTCAGTTTTTCAGCTGAATGTAACCGAATCCATCGTTTGATGTGTATCCTGTGCTGATTGCACGGCTTGGATTCCACTGCTAACTACAATCTGTCTACTCGTTCTAGTAAATTTTTTCGTTTTCTCTTAGAACTCATTAATTTTTTTAAACTATTTGAATTATTTTGCCTTGTGTATCAGTAAATCTGCAGGAAATGATCTCGTTCACTGGTTAAATGAAACCACTAATTTTTTTTTATTTCCTGTCTACTTTAATAATATTCAAATCAGGAAATCAAAATTAATTCGTTTTATTCAAAATAACATTTAAAGCAAAATCTACTAATTTATTGACATTTTAAATAATAATTCGAAATAGTTGTGGACAAAACTATTCAAAACAAAATGATTGTGTAACAATTATTACAACATCCCGTTTATGATACATTTATGTAGTATGTATTGAAAGTTATTTGACTTTAAAGCTGTTTAACAGTTCATTTTAATTTTCTAAATACTACTAACCTACAATGAGAACCAAGCAACGTAGACGCTTGAGCCAAATTAATGAGCAAGAAGATGATCCGAACAGTGACGTCAAAAGACAGTTTTGACAGAACAATGAGAAGATGCATTTCTGTCAAAATGCATAAAGGAGACTAATTGTTTTAAAAGACGGTTTATTTTTGGATAAACTTGGAAAGAGTTCATTATTAGTTGGAACGAGATGTTAGTGATATCAAATCTCTGAATACAACATGTTAAGAACTATATGCAATATAAGATAATGTGTCGATCAAATGTATTTTTTCATTTAGTTAACTATCAGTATGTTTTCGTTTGTAGTAATTAATTCAGTGTGATTTTTTGGTCATGTGATTGTTCAGTTTGGTCAGTTCGATAACTCGTAATCATCAAGTATAATCAATATAGAAATAAATGAATTTGAATAATAAATGAATTTCTTTGATCTCAACCACATAAATCTTGCTTAAACAATTTGTCTGAGCTGTTAAATCCTGATGTGGAATTGTAGTCGAAAATTATCCACGAAGTCACGGTCAAATTCAATTGTTTCATGAGTTAACGCTTGATAGTATGTTGTTTTATCTTTACATAAAGCGACGAGTAATCTAATATTCCGTGATTTTTAATACTTTGTCTTCGATCTATTTCTGATAGACTATGGGCATTCGCCTTTATTTAAATACATTTCAACTGTGAGATGACGATAACTGATAAGAAAAGAAAAACAATTCTGGAAGAAATCAGAAAAAATTCAATTCATTCTAAAAACATGCTTTAAAACACTTAACCTTGTTTTCTCAAATCTGGAAGACGATGGAAGAAGTCTTCATATTTCGTTTTAAATTAAGAATTAACTGTTAGAAAATTATATGTTGACCCCCATCGATTGTTCACTTAATTTTAAAGTCGAAAAATAGCACAAGTAGTTATCACTCAAAGACTATGTATTCTGTATCGAGAAGATACCTTTTTTTAACAACTTTTATGATTTCATGAGATCCTTACTATTAAATAGCGAAGACGGTTCCAGAGATGATTCAAAATATCTTGCGAATTAAAAACTCTTTTGACGAAATTTTCCAGAGTACAAGGCTTGACAACCGATCAGTTTTAGAGATAGAAACAACATGGGATGCCATGGACTGTGATTAACTGAGGAATCGATAAGCATTGGACAGTTATTTACTCTTTACATGAGACTTCTTAGTAGAGCATCTGCTCGAACTAGGTTTTCATTAATTTTCAATAATTCCTCAGTTACAATACATTCTCTTCCAATTTCATGGGTCTTTACAAACACCAAACTAGACAGTAACTCTTCTTAATATGGCGAACTATGCCAATTATCATGGATATACCACTGGAATGACATAATTTTCTAAAATAAATTGAAACACATTTTGTAACTGATTTATACCAAATGAATAGTATTTCCTCTCTCCGGGTTAACTACGGATCAAGTGAGTTAATAACAACAACAAAATGAATTGATAAAGACCAAAACAAAATAGAGTATGTTCATGATTTATTTACTGGTAAATTACATTCTGTTCGTTGGTTTAAACACATTCATTCACTCACCAGTCTATTGGTATACATAAGTGTAAATCATCTCTTCATATATGTATACGTATATATGTAATTGAAAAATAAGGAAAGAATTCGATTAACAAAATCTGACATATCTTTTCCTTGACGAATACATAAACAACTATGTTCACATAGATTTACACAAGCATAAGTTGTGTTTGATTTCAAGAAATCATTAAAATGAAGTAATAACATATTTTAACATTTCCTGATCTTTAATATATGTGAACTACTGTTACTACTTCTACTACTACTACTACTACACTTGATACAAAAAAACGGACTGAATCAATTTGTTGTTTTTTTTTTCAAACCCCAAAAACAATCAAATGAATGTAGAAAAAAGAATTCTGTCATCCACAGGAAATGTAATTATGTTAAGTACTCTTATTCCTTCACTTTCAATCACGCGCACTTGCTCACATATACATCCACGTACATACGTAAAACACTTACTTATAAACTATCTGCCTATTCTCGAATACATACTGATCACTATTCAATAAATTTACTAGTTCACGTTTACAAAGAAAGTTTAGTAAATAATCCAATTAAAGAATAATTATTCAAACAAATTATTAACGAAACAATGAACATAATCCTCTTACCAAACAAATTAATTGTAGAGTTTGTAAAAATCAGTGTCAATAAAGTTACATTACAAAATACCTTCTGACAATTACTTTCTAGATTTTTCTATTAATTTCTTAACTATAATTATCGGTTTTGGTTTCATTCTATTTGGACAGGACGAAACTAGAGCTAACATGATGACTGACTGGGATACCTATTCAACACAGTACTGCTTCTATTTCAATGTGATATTTACTGAATATAACGTTCTTTGGAATTAAATTAGTGTGGTATTCGTCCAGTGTAACATACAGCATTTATTTTATATTGGTTGAACAGAAATTTACTTTTGCCTTCCCAATATTTTCAGTTACTTATGATATTCTCGAGCTATGTCAGCAAAACGTGCATAAAAATGGGTGTATTTGGTTGATCGGTTGTTGTCATGTTCTTGAAACGTGAATGAAAATCATCATTTGCCATTTGGTTTTTGTCATAATCTTTAGGTTACATAAATTTCAGTTCTACCATCTTCCAACTCCAGTTTTTTCAAATATAACACAATTAAACGCTAAGTTATAATTTTCATTAAGAATTTACGTCAAGATGGTTGAAAATTTATAGAGATTGTTAAGTGTCCTCATCGCGCATCGATTTTATTTAGACAACCAATGAAAAACGATGAGTTGTTTTATAAAGAACTGAATGAATTTGTGTTCTGAGAAATGATTTGATGAGTGGACAAAGTTTGTAATTGTCCAACTCAATGAATAGAACACTGACCGATGAACAAAAACAATGATATGGTGTGGCTAAATGATAACTAACTACAAGACTGAATTAATGACGCCAACTATGAATGATGTGATATCAAATACAAACAAATAAGATTTTTATCCAATAAAACAAAATCGCTATACATAAATTACCAACAAGAGAATAACATGTTCAGACGTCATAAATGAATGAAGGATATCATATCTTTATGTTACTCACCCTAGTGTGTGATTAATTTAGCCGGATGTTATCGTAATCGTTGCTAAACATGGAAGTAATGAGTTGAATTACATGTAGGACCTTAGTTTTTCACCTCTAAGAGAGACGAACGAAGTAGCTGTTTTAATGTATTCTACTTTTAAAATATCTTCCAACTTCAGTCAGTTTGTAATGTGAACTCATCAAGCAAACGCTAATTTAGATAAGATAGAAAACATTATTATGGTAGGAAAAAATTAATCCCTGTTAGTAGGTTTCGTAACAAGTTTATTGATTGCAAACATGTTAGTTTAAACTAGAATGGATAATTATGCATTTTACTTAGCTATCGCTCTGAAATCCTAGCTAATGTAAAACTTCTTTCTTTTGGGAATAGACGGAAAAGAAACTTATTTACCAGTTAATTGGTGTTGAAGATTTTTAGGAAATACTTATCTGGTAATAATTTTATGACATTTCTTGTGCAGTTATAACCACTAATGTAATTATTATCAGTCTGATATCTTTCACTGTTTAAGACTAAGTTATTTTACGATAAATATATTGATCGTTTTCATATAAAAACATATGTAAGCTTTACACTTTTGTGGCCAACATTTCATTTCCGTAAATAAACGGTTCAATGAATAAAATTATAAAGGTTTTGAGATCACAAATCCCGTATCCTGCAATTCTTAGAGTAACTTTGTGCCTAGGGGCTTATAAATTGGTGTCAACTGAAACTAGTGATCAGTGGGAAGAAATTTTGATTCTGTATATTCTGGCAACTTAAATATCGAATTAAACTTAGGACCTTCAAATTTCATACGATACAACTCATCAACTCAGTCAAAAGAGAGTTGTACATTCCCCATCACAATAACCATTTAATTTTATTCTTGAACTTAACAGAAATTTATTTTGAAGCCAGTCACTGATAAGCAAACTATTATTGCTAGGTCGAATGGATTGTTCATGATTATTTATTATTATTATTATTATTATTATTATTATTATTATTATTATTATTATTATTATTAGAATAATTTCTAACTGGTAATACTGTGAAAAATTTAGTTGGTAAAACAGAGTTATTCATTTATTGAGTAAAATCGTTTGTATTCATTCTATTAAAAGAATCCAAAGGAAAATACACATGTTCACGTGAATTATCAATTACCATGGTCACAATTTCATATGATATGATATTACTTACTTACGTACATACGCCTGTTACTCCTAATAGAGCATAGGCCGCCGACCGGTATTCTCCAACCAACTCTGTCCTGGGCTTCTATTCCAGCTCTTTCCAATTTTCGTTAATTCTTCTCATGTCTTTCTCTATTTCTCGGCGTAATGTGTTCCTTGGCATTCCTCTTTTCCTTTGACTTTGGGGGTTCCAAGTGAGGGCATGTCTTGCGACGCAGTTGGGTACTTTCCGCAGTAAGTGTCCTATCCACTTCCACCGCTTCTTCCTGATTTCCTCCTCCACTGGAATCTGGTTTTTTGTCTCCCACATTAGATTGTTGCTGATGGTTTCTGACCAACGAATCTGAAGACAACTGTTGGTAAATACTTGCATCTTCTGGATGATGGCTTTCGTAGTTCTCCATGTTTCCGCCCCATCCACTAGAACTGTCTTGACATTTGTATTGAGAATGCTGCCTTTGGTGTTTGTTGATAGTTGTTTTCAGTTCCAGATGTTGTTCAGTTGTAGAAATGAAGTCCTTGCTTTGCCGAGCCGTGCCTGCACATCTGCATCAGATCCACCTTGACTTTCAATGATGCCGCCCAGATATGTAAAGGTTTCTACGTCCTCAAGGTATCTCCATAAAGAATGATTTGGTTGGCGTACGTTGTGCTGTATCGGAGAATCTTGTTTTTCTCTTTTTGTATGTTGAGACCTGCTGTTGCTGAGGCTGCTGATACACTGATCATCTTCTGTTGCAATTTTTTTTGCGTGTGTGATAAATGAGCCAACTAGTCCAGCTGCATCCTGGTCGTCCTCTATATACCGTGCTTCCCCTGAGATGTTGGAGTCTTCATAATCCAGTCTATCACCAATAGAAAGAGAAAGGATGGGAGTAAGCAACCTTGCCTGACACCGTTATTCACCTCGAACGATTCTGTCAGCTGTCTTCTGTGTACGATTTTTCAGTACGAATTCCGTATGATGGTGACTATCTTCTCAGGCACACCATAGTGTTGAAAGTCCTCCATATTGTTTTCCTGTAAACACTACCAAATGTTTTCTCATAATGAATGGTTTTGATGTGAATTGGTTGGTTCCATTCAGCTGATTGTTCCACAAAGACCTGTAATGTTTCAGTTTGGTCGGTACACAATCAATCTTTACGAAATGCAACCTGTTGATCGAGAAGTTGGGTGCCTACGAAGTCCTCCATTCTGTTTAACAATACCCTGTTGAAGACTTTGACTGTTATTGAGAGAAGAATGATGCCTCATACTTGCTGAGATCATCTTTTTTAGTATTTTGATCATTTATCCTTGTTTCCAGTATCTTGGTACTTGTTCATCATCCCAAATCTTTTTGGAGAATCTGGAATATTTTCGCAGTTGCTTCCACGTCTGCTTTCATTGCCTCAGCTGGGCTGTTGTCTGGTCCCGCTGATTTGCCGCCCTTGATTTTTCTGATGGCCACGCTAATTTCTTCACTTGTTGGTGAGCCAAGATTCACTGAGAGTTCTGTGGGTGCTGCTCCTTTGATGTTTGTTGGGTTCAGAGGGGCTGGTCGATTTAATAGTTCTTCCAAATGCTCCACCCGTCTGTTTCGCTGTTCCTCAGTGTTTCTGATTACTTTGCCTTCCTTGCTTTCCACTAGTCGTTCTGGTTTACGATAGTTTCCGGCGAGCGTCTTTGTTGTATAGTACAATTGTCTAAAGTTTCATTCGTTCGCAGCCTTTTCCGCCGCTATTAATAGATAATAATAATAATAATACCTATACCTACTTCGATGAGGATAACTTGCTTCGCTCCAGTGTGACTTTCGAGTTTTATTTTATAATTCTGAAGATCATAAAAAAGTTTGCAGTAATTCAGTTAAAATTGGTATAGTCATTCTTTAAGTAAGCATACTATAAATTTTTATTATGATAATATCAATTAAATAAGTATTCTTTTAAGAAAAAGGATTGCTGGGAAACAGAATAAACTCAGACTAGAATTTCCCAAGAATGTCCTCTCTCTACACCGTAAAGGAATGATCTCGGAAACTGTAGATTTTGACAGGAACACTTTATCAACGATACTAATACCTTTATTCAATATTACATGTTCAGTAAAGTATGGAATTCTCAGCACGGAATATTTCAACAAGTTTCCTTTTTTATGTATATTGCCAGCCACCGTGAATTCTTGGATTGAACTTTTTTGCACCATATGAGGCGATAGGCCATAGATATTTTATACATGCATCTGAAGAGATTATGTGGTCAATAGACATAATTGACGTAAGTATAGTAATCATTTATGAATTGAATGAAATCAAAAGACTGTGTTTTGAGCTGAGGTTATCCTTAAAGTTTCGAATATATAGCATTTACTATCAGTTTTTTTAGCCATTTAGTAGATAATTTTCATTAAAGATTTCGTTTCAAGCGTACTGAGCTTTTCTTAACTGCCTGATATAAACATGTCAATAGAGCACAGCTTAATTTACTGACTGGAAAACTCAAATAACATGAAATTCGAGGATTGAAATGAAGTTTTTAACCAAAACTATCTTTAAATATGCAGCACTCATCTAATAAATGAACGAAAAATACATAACCAGAAGTGTGTAATTCGAAAAAGTTACTTTATTAGATACAAAAGCAAGAAAAATCAATTAGCTTTTGAATAAGTAGAGATGGGAATAAAAAAATAAATATTCAGTTAACCTACTGTACTAAATTGTGCTCTCTAAACGTTTGATTTCAATCGGTCTCTGCTAGCATATCGTAGTAATTCGCTCAATTTAAGTGTAACAGTAATTCCAACATTCTATGTCGGTGCTGGATGAATGCATAATTGTCTGACATTCTAGTAAAATCTGTTTAACACTAATAATATTAGATGCAAGTAATCTTAATAGAATTCGAACAAAGCCTACATTTAATAACAACTAAGGCGTTGTCTACCAAGAATATACATAATTAAAAGGTTAAATTTATTAGACTCTAATTCATTTAACAGCAAAATTAAAAAAACTTTACGCTTACTATATTAATTCAGTAAACTAACAAGCAGTCATCCATTCAGAAGTTTTATTTAACTTTGATTCTTGACCCTAATTGTTATTTAAAACATGTAAGTATTTGTGCGTGACCGTTATCATTGTACAGGTGAATAAATCTTTGAATTTTCTTATTTTTTCATTATTTACTAAACTATAGAAAATTGTTTAAAAGATCGTTCAGTAGTCTCATTTAATAATGACTAGGTGTTTATATGAATCGTCAATAAAGCCACGCCTTGGACCATCATGTAAATAGATTATATATATATATATATATATATATATATATATATACTGAGACAAAGAAACGAAAATAATGATATACACAAATCCTTGTGCCTTCTCTAAAAATGCTGTAGATGATACCATTTTCTTCACTAGCCCATACACGAAGCACCAGCACAAAGAGTGCATCTCTATCGATACTCTGGATGGGACTCAAGATAGGAAAACTAGAAAACAGCAGTCTAAAACAGCCAAACAAGAGTAAGAAAATCCAAGACACAAAACGAATATACAGGAGTGAACAAAAGAGTGAAGAAGAACAATGGAGTTGGCGTGTGGAAATACCAAAATGACCTAGAAACGACAGCAGAAAAATTCTCAATAGAAAGAAATATTGAGATGAATATATATATAAGACTAAGAGGCTAGCGCGAAAACACAGTAAACTAGTCAGGAGTAAACAAGAGAAACCAATTACTGGGGACCGATAGCAACGAAACAGATGGATAAACCTACTTGAAGAGCTCTCATTAGACGTCGATAAATTAAACCGACAACAGAAAAAATCACCATGACCATCAAACAAAACAGGAGTACCGCAGTAGGACCAAACAACACAGCAACTGAAGCATGCAACTCAGAAAGTGAAGTAACTCAATAGACGTTCCACACTATCTTCAGAAAGATTTGGAAGGTAGAACAAGTATTAACAAGTATCCTCTATTCCACACAGCAACAAATGCAGACTGATACGATCAGTGTAGTGGAAGGAAAAAAGGCATAACAAAGAACATACAGCGTCGGAGAGTGTAGCAAAAGTAGTACTTGGGGACAATGAGAAAGGAGAGCTCAGATAAAGCTGGTCGGAGATTCCTGGTTGGTGGCTTATGGTCCGTGAGGGGCGCAAGTAAATAAGTAACTATGGTATCCACATTGAAGTATATATATGCGTCTGTAAATTAAATATCATGAAACCTAATAACAATACTATGTTGTGCTAAAACAGAATGAAAATGTGAATTAGTGAGTGAATGCAACAATTAGCTTTTGAGTATCCATAACTTTTTCATTCACTTATCTCAGGTTCCTGTTAGTTGAACTACCTCTGAAAATAAGAGAGCACTGAACGGCTGTTTTGTTTCAGATTAAGTTTCGCTAGCGTTAAGCACCCATGACCCAGAAACATATAAGCAATAGAATTTAGGATGTTCAGATCTTAAGTTGAACGCCACTTTTAATCTAATAAGTTAGATTACAATCTTTGATGCAGGGCTAATTCTTCACAAGTCAAATTAAGACAGTTTAATATTAATACTTCGTTATTAAGCTTGATGATCAATCAATACTGAATACATCAATCCTGATAGAAAATGGATTGGCGATGCAAATCAGCAGTAAAGTTGACAACTATATATTATTGGAATTTCAAAAGTAATTCAATAATGAAGTATGCGAAAAATTAAACCATTCCAAATTGTACTAATAATAAACAATGAGATTGAAAGAATTTCGTACAACTTAAACATTCTAATGTGAATACCTCGGGCTTCTTAAACCTCAAGAATCCATTAAATAACTACAGTCAATTAAACCAATTAGAATGCTATAAAAATGGGTTTCTATCGAATCCAAAAGATGTTGATTATACAGATTACTGATTTGTACAGGATCAGTAGTATGAAATTAGTCGACCTAGTACGCATTACACAGAGGAAAATAAAAGTTACAATTAAGTTGATCATTTCTAAACAATGGAAAAAATGGTCATATTGTGCCACGAAATATGTACACAACTAAGTTTATTAGTAAATTAAAATAATGTATCACGTTGACGAACTAAAATCAAGAAAACTTCATCTTACTATAACGGTTGTAACACCTACTCCATTTTGACATGGTAAAAATTAAGTCTGATAATCAGGTCATACATTCATTGCTTATCCATTAATTGACAATCGTACTTTACCCTGGTGTCCTCATTCATAAATGTTTGTTAAACAGTTCTTCTTTTCATGACATTGATCATTAAATCTTACTTCTTATTTGATTTGTACTCGATTAGAAAATTTTATTTTAAAGGTTACATAACTACAACATGAATATCTCATTTCTAAATAATTCTGCTTCTATGCTCTTAGATTTTTTATATTCCGGGATATTTTTATATATTCAGCTCATAAATGTCCACATTATTTAGTATACAAATATCGATAGTTCTTTCATACTTAATGCTCTTCTCATGAGAACTTTTCTGACATTATGATATAAAGTGCGTAATCTGATTTTTGATTATTATTGCTATCATGCTTAGGTTGTAAGTAATTGACGAAATTCACGTTATTCGGTTACGTTAATTGTTCTTGTTTTAATCGGAATCATTGCTTTTATTGCTTTCATCTTTCAATGATAATTTTTATTGCTCGAATCAAAGTAAAAGTTATATCTATTACATCGAGATAAATACCTAGCGGTAATCAACTAAAAAGTATTAGAATTCCAATCTGATATCAACCTTGCTTACTGAAAAAAAGCATTAAACATAAAATAAACTAAAATCCAATACAAGCACACTACTGATGACAGACAGGTATTCTCGGCTTATCTGTTTAGATGTTTAGTTTCATGCATCAAAATGTACAAAATAGTAGTAGGTACAAACAAAAGTTAAACTGATATGTATCTACTTCGAACGCTTCAGTATAATACATATTTATTTGTTCACTATTGTAGTTTATCTGATATGATACCACTCAAGAAGTCCTACTGTTGATCAAAATCAAAACAGCCCCTGATTCAAATTTGAGTTGGCTCAAGTTGACAAATACTATTAGCACCACAAGATGATGAAATCGCCAAAATGAATAGTAAAGAGATTGAAACAATGCAGTACCGATGATTATGACAAAGATAAACTTCTGAGAATATGATTTTTAAAAGACAAAAAAAGAATATACGTACAAAGGAATATTAGAATTAAATATTTAGATTAAAGTAACGAGTAAACGAATCTGTGTTACTGTGACCTATTCTAAGCCATGTCATTCAACGTCTCAAATCACTGAACAAGGTTATCACTTGGAATCCAATCTGGTATTTTGTATCTATCAACGTGGTTCAAACCAGTAATCGATCACTTTCTGGACTGACGCAGTCCTAATACTGATATCCTTAAATAAGATGGATGCACAAAATGATGATACCACCATAGTTTGTAGGTAAGGTGAAGTTCCAGCAATGACATTGATGTTCAACTCCGATTCTTCTTGTTAGTTATAAAGTTCTTAATTCAAAATGATCTTAGAAAACCTTAACCACCAATAGTCTATTAATATAAAATAAAGTTACAAAATGCACTTTAACATATCAGGTAAAAATTGGCAATCCTTTCAGTTGTATGTTTAACACAAATATTTTACTTATTACTGATCGATTATATTCAGTTACTGGTAGATAACTGACAAGCTATTCAAAATGATTACTTCCTCGACGGGATTGAGTTAATTCTATGTTGTTACGAGATTTTTACCACTAAAACACTTGAATTTTAGTTGTTTGGTTGAAGTCAAACAATAATTCATTTACTTAGACATGGCCAGTTCGATAGCATCATCAGAGTATGGATTAAAATAGCAGGAATATAACCTATACTTGTTCACTTGACTACATTCGTCTAATCAGTGATCCTTATGAAGTCATATTTACTAACTTTTTATGTTTAGTGACTAGTTTATAGTATAGCTGAACAACTTATGGTGTAAATCGACTACATAAGAATGTGCTTATACTACAACTTTAATTCAAATAATACTGTTTACTTATATGTCAGTGCTGGAAGAAACTTTATCCAGTTGAATTTGACAATGACCAAATAATTGAGTCTACATGTCTTCATATTCTGCGAGATATAAAAATGATTAGTAGTATGGTGTGACCAACGTGAATTCTACAAAAACAAATCTAGGCAAAGTTTTCACTGGATTGAATTAAACAATAAAAATAATTGAAATAAGGAAATTAATCATTAGCAAGGTAAGTGACATGCATTTCGAAATAAAAGCCTCACATGGAAGGAATCAACTTATACTTTAAATTTTAGTGACTGAATACACTGTCTGACTGAATCTTTAATAGTTCCATTTGATATTGCAACCGGAAGTTTGGTAATAGTCATTGACAGACTTGATAAATATCACTATAATGCTATCATTAGTATATTACCATTATGTACGTCTATGACAATTCCGCCAGTAGAACCTTCGGGGCTACTGCCGGTCCCAAGCCCGGATAAAGGAGGAGAGTTGGACATGGGGTTGGCGACCCCATTCCGTCAAAAACTAACTTGCCAAAGAAACGCTAACCAGAAAAAATAATTCAAACCATTTTAACTCTGCCCTGGGAGTTGGAAGAAGAATTATGACTTCGCGTGATGAAAGCCGAGTTCCCTCGGAAGTCACGGAGCCGATGCCTCTTCTGACAACCAGAGCAACCATTTTTTTAAGTACATGGAACGTTCGTACATTGTGGGAGACTGGAAGACTATTTCAAGTTGCGGCAGAAATGAATAAAAATACAACCTCGAGGTGCTGGGCATCAGTGAAACACATTGGACACAGGTAGGACAACTGAGACTTGCTTCAGGGGAACTTCTGTTATACTCTGGTCATGAACAGGAAAATACTTCACATACACAAGGAGTTGCACTGATGCTGTCCAAACATGCACAAAAGGCACTGACATGATGGCAATCTCATGGACCCAGGATCATTAAAGCATCCTTCCAAACAAAGAAACAGGACATTACAATGAACGTCATCCAATGTTATGCACCTACCAATGACTACAATGACGACGTGTTAAAGATCAATTCTACGAAAGGCTGCAGTCAATCGTCGAGAAATGTTCACCAAAGGATTTGACGATTCTTATGGGAGACCTGAATGCCAAGGTTGGAATGGACAACACTGGATATGAAGACATCATGGGACGACATGGACTGGGAGAAAGGAACGAAAATGGTGAGAGATTTGCAAACCTATGTGCCTTCAACAAACTGGTCATCGGTGGCACAATATTCCCGCACAAACGCATTCACAAAGCCACATGGATTTCACCGGACCACACTACTCAAAACCAAATTGACCATATCTGTATCAACAAAAAGTTCAGAAGGACCATGGAGGATGTGAGAACCAAGAGAGGAGCTGTTATAGCCTCAGATCACCATTTGCTGATCGCCAAAATGAAACTGAAACTAAAGAAGCACTGGACAACGGGACGGACAACATCACACGAGTTTAATACAGCCTTTCTTCGGGATACTGTAAAGCTCAACGAATTCAGGATAAACCTCACCAATAGGTTCCAGGCCTTTCAGGATCTACTCAATGGAGAGGAAACAACCTTGGAGAACAATTGGAAAGGGATTAAGGAGGCAATCACATCAACATGTCACGAAGTTCTGGGTCACAAGAAGTACCATCACAAGGAATGGATCTCTGTTGATACTCTTGCAAAAATCGAAGAAAGGAGGAACAAGACGGCAACAATCAATGTCAGCCGAACAAGAGCGGAGAAAGTTACCGCACAAGCTGCATACACAAAAGCAAACAGGGAAGTGAATAAGAACATCAGAGCTGACAAACGAAAATATGTGGAAGATCTAGCGATGACGGCGGAAAAGGCTGCAAGAGACGGAAAATTGAGACAATTGTACGAAACTACAAAGAAGCTGGCCGGGAACTATCGTAAACCAGAACGACCAGTGAAAAGCAAGGAAGGGAAAATAATCAGCAACACTGAACAACAGCGAAATAGGTGGGTAGAGCACTTTAAGGAACTCTTGAATCGACCAGCTCCACTGAACACACCCAACATCGAAGCAGCATCCAAGGACCTCCCAATTAATATTGGCGCACCTACGATTGAGGAGATCAGTATGGCCATCAGACAAATCAAGAGCGGCAAAGCAGCAAGACCAGACAACATTCCAGCAGAGGCAATGAAAGCAGATGTAGAAGCAACTGCGAAAATATTTCACATCCTCTTCAAGAAGATTTGGGATGAGGAACAAGTATCATCAGATTGGAAAGAAGGATATCTCCTCAAAATACCAAAGAAAGGCGATCTCAGCAAGTGTGAGAACTACAGAGGCATCACTCTTCTTTCAATACCAGGCAAAGTCTTCAACAGGGTATTGTTAAACAGAATGAAGGACTTCGTAGATGCCCAACTTTGAGATCAAGAGGCCGGATTTCGTAAGGATCGATCGTGTACTGACCAAATTGCTACATTACGGATCATTGTAGAATAATCAATAGAATGGAACTCACCACTCTACATCAACTTCATCGACTACGAGAAAACATTCGATAGCGTGGATAGGAAAACACTGTGGAGGCTTCTTCGACACTACGGTGTGCCTGAGAAAATAGTCAATATCATACGGAATTCTTATGATGGATTCAACTGCAAAATCGTGCACGGAGGTCAGCTAACAGACTCTTTCGAGGTGAAAACCGGTGTCAGGCAAGGTTGTTTACTCCCACCATTTCTCTTTCTCCTGGTCATCGACTGGATTATGAAGACGTCGACGTCTGGAGGGAAGCACGGTATCAACTGGACAGTTAGGACGCAGCTGTACGATCTGGACTTCGCAGATGAGTTGGCTCTTCTATCGCACACTCAACAACAAATGCAAGAGAAGACGACCAGTGTAGCAGCAGCCTCTGCAGCAGCAGTAGGTCTCAACATACATAATGAAAAAAGCAAAATTCTCCGATGCAACACAACATGCACCAACCAAATCACGCTTGATGGAGATGCCTTGGACAACGTTAACACCTTTACATATCTGGGCAGCATCATCGACAACCATGGTGGATCCGACGCAGATGTGAGGGCACGGATTGGCAAAGCAAGGGCTGCATTTCTACAATTGAAAAATATCTGGAACTCCAAACAACTTTCAAACAAAACCAAAAACACGATTTTCAATACAAATGTGAAGACACTTCTACTGTATGGAGCGGAAACATGGAGAACTACGAAAGCCATCATCCAGAAGATACAAGTGTTTATTAACAGCTGTCTACGCGAAATACTTCGTATTCGTTGGCCAGACACCATCAGCAACAATCTAATGTGGGAGAGAACAAGTCCGATTCCAGTGGAGGAGGTAATCAGGAAGAAGCGGTGGAAGTGGATAGGACACACACTACGAAAAGCACCTAACTGCGTCACGAGACAAGCCCTCATATGGAACCCTCAAGGCAAAAGGAAAAGAGGAAGGCCAAAGAATACATCACGCCGAGAAATAGAGAAAGATATGAGAGGAATGGACAAAAATAGGACAGAACTGGAGAGGGAAGCTCAGGACAGAGTTGGTTGGAGAAAACTGGTGGGCGGCCTATGCTCCATTGGGGGTAACAGGCGTAAGTAAGTAAGTACGTAAGTACGTCTATTACCCTTAAAATATATCTGACCGTATGCTATTTATGGACGTCATTACATATTCCTATGTTCATTGTATTCATTGTTTCCTTGTTTAAAAAGTGAAGACATGTCACATTACGTGAAATGTAGCCTTTGGAATAAGCCTATCCAGTTTATAAAGGTTATGATAATAATATATAAAATGATTTTATTCAACCGTGCATGAGAAAAAGCGACTATATACAGTAATTATATATCTTCAGTTGATCAGTGTTATGTTTGTTAAGTCCTTTAGTGATGATCGAATCCTCTTCATCAGGTAACTATATAATCACTAGTTTCAGTGACTCAACATACTGTGAACTATGCTGAAATGTAAAGTGGTGGTTGGAGGTAGTCAATTAAAAACCATAGACCTAGGTTTCGTACTATTTGGAACTCATCAGCAAGATGTGCCCTTAATACTGAGGGAATGGTGTTCTCTGAAGGACTCAACCCCTCTCCACCTAATTTTACATTACAAGGCGTTACCATAAAGTTATTGGCGCAGCTACTGACTTTCGTAGGACTGAAATATTTAAGATTGATTAATCACTCAATAGTAAAAAAGCCTTTTTGTGAATATCTTAGTCTACGATATTTTGATAAAAAGCTGTGGCCTTATTTTCCACGTTATCGGGAAAGACTTCTAGAGCATATTCAAAATAATCCAACAATATTACAAACAATTCGTACGAACATTATTCTTTGATGACATCAGTTTATTGTTCGACAGGATATGCTATTCATCATTTAAACCAAACGGACTAAACTACTCATAAGTAATAGAAGTAAAGGATATGAACATTAGGGTACGACAGTCATCACGGTCGCATATCGACTACGCAAATAATGAAATGAACCAAAATTTCCACGAGCCACATAATATACGACATATAGTAAAGTATCTATAGAATATGTGCGTACATATAATATATGATTAAAATTAGCAATTCAGTTAAATAGAGCACTGTTAAAAGTAAGCTCCCAAATGAACTAACATTGATTATCTAGGGAATCAATGAATGAAGACAAAGAAGAATTTAACGTTTGTTTTATTCAAATCTACAACTCCATGGTAGTGAGGCCTAAAACCACAGAGTCACTTATATTATCCCAGTCTGATAAACTTTCATTGGAAATTATTGCATGCTATGGTGAATATGTGAAATAAAACGTCTAAATAATCGGTAAGTACTAAAATTCAGTATAAAACATTTTGAAATTTGGTTTGCAGAAAAATTTCAAGGTCTAACAAGGTACAGAACTTTCTATTCATTATTACATTATTATTCTTGAAGGCCTATGTCTTACTTAATTGTATAAACTATAAAATATTGAACAAAGGTTTTTAGCTGGTTGTTGAAATCAAATACTTTAACAAATAAGCAATTAGTTCTTTAATGTGGAATGCATAATTGATACTTTGTATCTCGTGCATTACGTCGATCAGCACGTGGGTAATAACTACAAACGATGCAAATATTTCTTTCATAGAATCAAATAAAGATCAACACCCACTTCGTTTCTAGATGGAGTAAAGTTCAACTAATCTGAAGACCATGAGTATAAATGTTATGGATTGGTATTGGGTACAGTTATTTCAAGTGACAGGAATCACGAGGCCGATGCCTCTTCTGACAATCAGAGAAACAGTTATTCTAGGTACACAGAATGTCCATGTGAAACTGGGAGGACCATTCACAGAGCGGCCGGAATGAGAATACAAAGCCACCCTGTTTCAGATACGTGGAAAACAATGAATAAAAGATGGATACAGAAGACTAGATTCGGAAAAAGTGCTATTTTATTCTGGTCATAGAGAATAAAATGCCTTGCGTACACAAAGATTTTCCCTGGTGCTCTTTAAAGGAAAGTAGATTGGGAATATATGAGTGGAATTTCATAGATCCAGGATCAAGGCCTTCTTCCCAACAGAGAATGAGGAGATTAAATGAAGAAAATCCAATGATACGCGCTCATTAATAATAGAAGCAAAGATGAAAAAGGCTGCAGTCAACTGTATAGAAATACTCACGAACAGAAATGATCATTCTGAAAGAGAAACCTGAATGGCAGTTTGGAGATGAACAGCGAGTATGAAGATAACACGGAGCGAGATAAATTAGAAAGGAAGTGAACAGAGAGAGATCGGCAAACTTATGTTCATTCAACAAAACTGTTACAAGCCGTACTACTTTCCTCTCAATCAATCGGATGGAATGTCATGATCCACCAGCCTCCCTGATTACAAGGAAACATTTGTCAGCATGGATAGGCGAACATTTTTCGACACTATGGAGCCCTAAGAATATTGTCTTCACAGTTCGAAATTCTTAACACAAATTGCATTAGAAAATCATTCATGGAGTTCCGCTCACAGATCCACTCAAAGTGAAGACCAATACCAGATAAGACAGCTTACCCTCACTGTCTTTCTTTGTATTAGTTGTAGACCGAATTAAGTAGACCTCCACATTTCACGAGAAGCACAGAGTACTATCGGTAGTTCTGATGTAGCTAGACGATTTCAGTTTCACTGATAACCTAACTCCTTTATTCCACACAAGGCGACAAATGCGAACGAACACGGTGACAGAGTCCGCGGTGGTCAGTCAGTCTGTTACGACGTAGAACTTGGTACGTAAGTACACCGGTTCAGGTTGCCATACCACATTAGCAAAGACACAAAATTGTCAATTCAAATACCATAGCAGTAGAAGAAGTAGACGTATTAGCAATAATCAAATAGATTAGTGACCGATAACATCATTCGAGATGTATACCCCAGAGGACTCAGTTAAAAAAAGAGAAAAACGGTAATGAGGAATTCAGAAAGATATAACTTGAGAGAACGCAAAGAATGGACGCACCTGCGCCATTGCAAACGGTTTTGAACCATGTCATTCAGGGTCTCTAACCATCAATTACTATCATCTCGCGGACCCCAACCAAGTAGTCGACACCTACTAACATGACTCAGTCCACTTATCAGTGAATTCATGGATTTCTGTCATGTTTTGGCTTAGCCGCCCCCAGCCTTATTCCAACCTATTCCTAAATCGCGAAAAATAACTCGACGAGGCAGTCGATGGTGAAGTGGTCAACATGCTCAACCGCTTCACTCCCTATCACTGATTCAGGTGCCAATACAAGCAAGTCCTGAAGCAACATTTAGCGTTGCGACGAAAAGAATCGCATCCCGAACATTCTTACATTGTTGCTCAGGGTAGTCAGAAGGCTCTGCATTCTGTCAGCGACTTCACCGAGTAAGACTATGTCACCGGCATATTCTAAGTCAACCAGTGAATCTCCTGGTAGAAGGTTCACTCCTGAAAAGCCAGACGAATATAATGTTATCTCTAAAAACATGTCAATGACAAAGTTAAACAAGAATGGAGAAAGTGGACATCCCTGACGGACACGACTTGAAATAACCAATTCTGATGACAGTTCGCCATAGGCTCTCACTCGACCTGTAGTGTTCGAGTAGAGAGCTTTTATAAGGTTAATGTACTTTTCTGGTACATCTTTTAATGACGGACACTACCGCAGAATCTCACGATCAACAGACAGATAAAACGCATAACTTCGTACGTATGTACATCAGTTCAGGTTACCATACCACATCAGCAAAGAGACACAACTGTCAGTTCAAATCCAAGAGTGATAGCAATAATAGAAGTATTAGCAGTAATGGAGAAGATTAGGGAGCGAAGATATGATTCTAGAAGTATAATTCACTAAGATAAATTTAGAAGGAGAAAGGTAGAGATTATGAGGGATGCAGAAGCTTAGGATTTCATAGAACACAAAGAATAAATGCACCTGCGCCATTGCAAACGATTCTGAGCCATGTCATTCAAGGTCTCTAACCATTGGTGACTATCGCCTCGCGGACCCGAACCAGGTAGCCTACATCTACCAACATGATTCAGTCTACTTGTCAGTGACTTCATGGATTTCTGCCATGTTTTGGTTTGGCCGCCCATAACTTTCTTCCAATCTACTCCTAGACTGCAAAACAAAGGTCGTCGAGGCAGTCGGTGGTTAGCCATACGTAAACCACCTCAACTGATGAAGTTTCAACACTTCATCTAGTGATCTGACCTCCCTACCTAGAACTCGTTTCCTAACGACAGCATTGCTTACTCGGTTGTCCCATGATACAGGAGCGATGCTTCGGAGACATCGATGATCGAAGACTAGTAACCAACTGAAGTCCTCTCCTCTTAACGGCCAAGTCTCGCATCCGTACAGTAGGACGGAGCGAACTACTGCGCAGTACACTCGTCATTTAGTCAGCAAACGGATATCTCGCCTGCGCCATAGGTGATCCAGGTTGGCAAAGGCAAACGAGCCTTCTGTATCCGAGCTGAGATTTCGTCAGTCACCAGGCCATCGGCACTGATGAGACTCCCAAGATAAGTGAAGCGTTCAACACGCTCGACTACTTCACTCCCTATCACTAGTTCAGGTGCCGATGCAACACAATCTTGAAGCAACACTTTGCATTTTGACGGGGAAAACCACATCCCCAACATGCTTGCATTGTTGCTTAGGATAGTCAGAAGACTCTACATCTTGTCAGCGTCTTCACCAAGTAGGACTATGTCATTGGCATATTCTAAGTCGATAAGCGAGCCTCCTGGTAATAGGTCTACTCCTGAAAATTCAGACGAGGATAAGGCTATTTCTAAGAGCATGTCTATGATAAAATTAAACAAGAATGGAGAAAGTGGACATCCCTGACGGACACCACTTGAAGTAGAGAATTCCGGTGACAGTTCGCCATAAGCTCTCACTCGACCAGTGGTGTTCGAGTAGACTGCTTGTATGAGGTTAATGTACTTCTTTGGTACACCTTTCAATGACAGACACTGCCACAGAACCTCACGATCCACTGAGTCGAATGCCGCCTTAATGTCCAGGAAAACAAATGTTGTCAGACGCCTAAATGTGTGTCTGTGTTCCAGGACCTGTCGTAGTGTGAAGATGTGGTCTATACAACCACGTCCAGGTCGAAAACCAGACTGGTTTTCTCGAGTTTGCTCTTCACGAGCTTTCGTTAAGCGTCGAAGTATAATCGAGGCTAACAATTTAGAAACTATATTAGTTAGACTTATTCCCCTGTGATTGTCACAAGAAGACTTGTGTCCTTTCTTATAAATTGGGACAATCAGTGATTGAGACCAGTCGGATGGGATTACGTTCAGTTCCCAGATTCTACCTAAGATCTCAGTCAACCTAGCTGCTAAAACTGGACCACCATCCTTAAATATCTCAGGGGTAAGTCTATCAGGACCTGCAGCTCGCCCTCGCTTCAGATTTCTTAACGCTTTCTCAACTTCATAAAGACTAGGTGGACTTACCTCGATTTGCCATTCAGGATGACTGGAGATCGTGGGTAACCGAAGAGTGGCTCGAGACCTGTTCAACTGATCCTAAAATTGTTCTGCCCATCGATCCAGTCTCCTGGATTGAGAATGGATAATAAGACCATCCTTTTCTGAAAAAGTCTCACTCACACTTGGGTTCCTAATACCAGTTTCCGTGATGAGCCTAAATAGTTGCCTACTGTTGCCGATCGCCGCTGCCTTTTCCATCTCTCTCGCTTTCGCCACCCACCACGGTCGTTGCGTAGGCTTTTTATCGGCCTGCGCCTAAGCTGACTTCGTTCTTCATCATGTTCAGAGTCAGGTGGGATGAGTTTTCGGGCATCCATCAGTTCGGTGGATGCTACTGAGATCCACGACTTCATTCTAGACTTATGGTCAACCTTACTAGCAGATATCACTGCTGTTTCCACACCCTTCTTGATATCATTCCATCCTGCCTCCGGATGGGAATCGCTTAAATGATCGCCTAACTGTCTTTCTAGTGGTTCCTGAAATATATTCTTAGCCTCATTATCATTAAGTAAAAATCTAGAGGCTTTCTTACGGCGTCTTTCCTGCGCCCAGTAAGCTTCAAACAAATACGCGCTCGCACTAGGGCATGATCTGAATCCAAACATGTGCCCCAGAACGAGCGACAGTCTTCTATCGAACCCCTCCATTGGTGGCTGATGGCGATGTGATCTAGTTGAGTCCAACGTTGAGACGACTTCGGGGGTCGCCAGGTCAACAGATGCTTTTCCTTATGCCTAAAGTTAGTGTTTGCTAAGAATAGGCGGTTGTCTGAGCATGCTTGCAACAAACGGTCACCATTGTCTGTTCTCTGAGCCGCGACACCATAACATCCACCTAGGTGTCTTTCATTTTCACTTAGTCTACCTACTTAGGCATTAAAGTCACCAGCCATTATTACTATATCAGAGCGCCTAGCTTTTTGGAGGAGGTCCGAAAGCTTTCTGCAAAACTCATCTTTAACCTCGTCTGAACTGCGGTCAGTGGTGGCATGGGCAGATACGACGAAGAGGCAACGACGGGTGTTCCTATCTTTCCGAGTCCTTACTGTCCCGTTCAGTCGGACAGAGCACAAACGACTATCTACAGGGATCCAGTCAAGGAGAGATAGTTCTGCCCTACGACTCAATACTATACCTACACAAGCGAGAACCCGGGAAGCAGCATCAGGGCTACCGGATACATGAAGAGTAAACCGGGATGCTTCTTCATTTTGGTAGGGTGAAATCAAATTAATGATTTTACTAGGATCCTGTATGCGCGTTTCCCAGACACAGCACGCATCGACGGCACGAGATTCTAAAGTCCTAGCTAACGAAGCATGTTGCCCTATTTGACATAATGTCCGTACATTAAATGCTCCAACATGTAGTCTAGAACGGGGTTTCAGGAGACCAGAAATGACGTTTCGTGAACTCGCATTGTTTGCATTAGCGGTGCAGTGTGATAAATGAATGCTGGTGGAGTTAGCCGCGGAGATAAGAGAGGTACTAGGGGGGTGTAGGAAGAATTTGATTTTGACCAATTTGGTCTCGTGTGCTGTTACGGGTATGAGGGCGGTTGTCACTTCCCGGCTGCCCACACCGTGGAAGGTTGTTACTTGAGGGACCTGAAAAGTAAGATAGATTAGTGTTGGTCTTAGAGACCTGGGTGCGTGACCGCAGAGTCCAAAGGATAACTGCTTGAGGCCGGTCAAGCACGGCCTTTTTACGAAGGGTTTTTGGAGTATTAGCTCCGCTCTTGAAAGCCCTTAGTGGGCACCCTTACCCAAGGAGACGGAAATCCGTGAGGTAGGGTGAGGTGTGACATTCTTAGGGTCGACCTTTTACAACCCTTCCTTCCTTGTTAGAAGGCAGCATCGCTGCAGATGCTGGTTGTCCGAGGGAAACACCTTACTGCCGTCACACCCCTCTGCAGTCAGCAGTACGACTTCGCCCTCAGACCTTGGGTAGCTGCTTTTAGTCTCATCGTTCTCCAATCGACCTGTCTGGCATGGTAGGACCTTCAGGAACATATGTTTCAGACAGTATAGCTCGGTTGGGTCATCACGATAGTCAAGCCCGACCACCACGTCAAGGTAGCAGCTACGGTCTGGACGATCAACTGAGTCGAATGCTGCATTAAGAGTAACGAATAAAACTATTTTCGGACACCTGAATATGTGTCGATGTTGCAGGACTGAGCGAAGTGGGAATATATGGTTTATACATCAACGTCCAAGTATGAAACCAGCTTAGTTTGCTCGAGTCTACTATTCACGAGCTCTAGTTAGACGTTTAAGTATTATCGAGGCTAACATTTTGGACACTATATTAGTTAAATTGATTCCTCTGTGATTGTCACAAGAGGACTTTGTACTTTCTTATAGACTAGGACTATCAGTAACTGAGACCAGTTGGATGGATTTACGTCTAGTTCCCAGATTCCATCTCAGTCAATCTTACTGCTAAAACTAGATCATCATCCATTAAAACCTCAGGGGATAATCTTTCACAGCCTGCTACCTTCCCTCGCTTCAGATTTCCTACGGCTTTCTGAGCTTCATAAAGAGTCGGACGACTTACGTCGATTCGCCATTCAGGTTGACTGGAGATCGTAGGCAACCGAAGTGTGGCTAAAGGTAAAGGGGAAAAAGGCAGACCAAAGAACACATAGCGCCAGGGATCGGAGGACAAATAGAACTTACGGACGAGAAAGAAAATCTAGGAGAGAGCTGGTTGGGGGTTCCTGGTCGGCAGGCTATGGCACAAGAGAGGTAAGTAGTTACTTACAACATGCTTGCTTAGTCTTAAGCATCATTCAAACAACTAATGATTACTTTCGCTAAGAGTTGAGGTGGTTGGGACATGTGTTACGTATGGCTAACCACCGACTGCCTCAACGAACTATGTTTTGCGGTGTAGAAATAGGTTGGAGGAAAGCTGGGGGCGGCCAAGCCAAAACATGGCAGAAATCCATGAAATCACTGACAAATGAACTGAGTCATGCTCGTAGATGTAGGCTACCTGGTTGGGATCCGCGAGAAGGGAGTCATCAATGGTTAGAGACGTTGAACGACATGGCTCAAAACCGTTTGCAATGGCGCAGGTGCATCCACTCTGTGTTCTCTCAAACTCTAACCTTCAGAATTCCTCATCATCTCTATCTTTCTCTTTCTAACTTTATCTCACTGAATTATACCCTAATCATCTCCATTACTGCTAATACTTCTATTACGGCTACCACTATTGGATTTGAACTGACGGTTGCGTCTCTGTGCTAATGCGGTATGGTAACCAGGACTGATGTACATACGTACGAAGTTCTGAGTTGTATCTGTCTGTCTGCCTTCGCTAAGTTTTAAGATTGGAGTTGAATCCTAGTCAGAACCTAACTCCAACTTATAGACACAATATTTCAAACTTTGTTAATCTTAAAAACCTTACATTCAGCTTCCATTACGATGCATTAAACAACGCTTAAAACTGAACTGAACATATAGGACAGTCATATATAGTACTGTCATCATTTTTTCTGAATCCGGACGTAGTATTATAAACTATCCGATCAAAGGTGAGGGTACAATATTGAGTAACGAAATAATCAAGCGTTTAGCAGCTACCGATAATTCAACACAATCAACACAATGTGCGTGCAAGGAAATTACTAAAGTAATAATGGCAATATAAAAAATTATAATACAGATTTTATTGTTTTTAGTCAATGTAAACACAATGTAAAACAAAAGCAATAGGTTTTATCAGTCAGTAAATACAAATAACATTAGATACACATAATTAAGAATCAGTTAATCTAACTTCGGCTTCTACGTCGATCACGTTCTTGTCGCTCTCGTGCACGTTTTAAATCTCGCTCAAATGAACTTTCACGTTCAGTCGGGGTTTTAGAACGGCGACGTTCACGTGATCTAGATCTAGACCGTCGAGAATGATGTCTGCGTTTCTCACGATCAGACCTGAGAACAAAAATTAGCACTTTGAATAAGAAGAAATATACAAATGAAATAAAACTACTTTACAGGTGACATGAATTAGTTTTTTTTCAAAAAATGAGTAATTATGTTTACTTAGTAGGCAACAGAATTTTTTTTCCACTAAGTACTCAGTGAGCCTGTTCTGGAGAGTGACATATTAGCCTGTCCATTTGGGTTGCACAGAATCGTCAGTAAGAAATTGTACGAAGCTATTTTGGGACAGTTTAAATAAATATTTTAATTTCAAACGGCGATAACAACTAAGTTCAAAGACTTTAGAGTAAAATATACCTACAGGAAAGATTTCATGAAAGTGCTACGAAAACATTGATATACATTAATTCAGAGAAGTCAATTTCCCGCCGAAGTAGTTTAGTGTCAGTAGGTCACAGTCTTAGCTTTGACGGAAATACTTCCACAACCGACTTTATAATACCTGTTTCCCAGATGAGTCTCAAAAGTTATTTGACACTACCTATGTCCGCTGCTGTTAACATCTCTCTTATTTTCTCTCCCAACGATTATTGCATAGACCCCTTAATAGTTTCCGATTAAATTGTTCTTGCTTCATATTTTCCACTGAAGTTACCAGGACGAGTTCATGGGCATTGAAGTAATTCCTAGAATTAATCCAGTCAGTCAGCAACAACGAAGAACTTGGTACGTGAGTAGATCAGTTCAAGTTGCCATACAACATTAACACAGAAATAACGAACTTTTAATTAAAATCACGTAGTGGTAGAGGTTTTAACAGTATTAGCGGTAATGAAAAAGATTAGGGATCGAAGATACGATTACTAAAGTAAATCCCAGTGAAATAAATTTAAAAAGAAAGAACATCATGAGGAATTCAACAGATTACAATTAGATAGAAGACAAAGAATAAATGCATCGGTGTTATTGCAAGCGATTTCGAACCACGTTACTCAAAGTTTCTAGCCTACGGCTCAGTCCAAATGTTAATGACTTCATGAATTTTTGCCATGTAATAGTTTGGCCGCCCCTAGCTTTCTCCTAGCTCACCCCTTCATTGGATAACATCGCTCATCGAGACAGTCGGTGGTTAAACATACGTAATACGAGTCCAAACCACCTCAACTTATGAAAAATCACTACTGCACCAATTGATTTGCAATTCTTATCTAGCATCCGTTGATTACTCGATAGTCCCAAGATAAACGAGCTATGCTTCGGAGACACCTATAATCAAATACAAACAACCTATGTATATCCTCAACTCTTACCGGCCATGTTCCGTATCCGGATAGTAGGACGGGGCGAACTGCTGCGCATTACACTCGTCCTTTGGTTACATACGGATGTCTACCCTACACCATAAGTGACGCAAGTTAGCGAAAGCCAATCGAGTCTTCTGCATCCGTGCTGAGATTTTGTCACACACTAGGCCTTCAGCGCTGATGAGACACACAAGATAAGTGAAGTAGTCAATACGCTCAACTTCTTCACTCCCTATCACTGATTCAGGTGCCAATACAAGCAAGTCCTGAAGCAACATTTAGCGTTGCGACGAAAAGAATCGCATCCCGAACATTCTTACATTGTTGCTCAGGGTAGTCAGAAGGCTCTGCATTCTGTCAGCGACTTCACCGAGTAAGACTATGTCACCGGCATATTCTAAGTCAACCAGTGAATCTCCTGGTAGAAGGTTCACTCCTGAAAAGCCAGACGAATATAATGTTATCTCTAAAAACATGTCAATGACAAAGTTAAACAAGAATGGAGAAAGTGGACATCCCTGACGGACACGACTTGAAATAACCAATTCTGATGACAGTTTGCCATAATCTCTGAGTAGACAGGAGATTGTGGGTAAGGGAAGTGTAGCTGAAGGCCAGTTGACCTGCTTCCCATAGTGTTCTGTCCATCTATCCAATCTCCTGGATTGGCAGTGAATAATATGCATATCTTTTTCGGAGCTAGTCGCTCTAACAGTTGGATTTCTGATACCGTTCTCCTTGAAACGTCTACTGCTACCTATCGCAGTCGCCTTTTACATCTCTTTTGCTTTCGCTACCCATCACTGTTAGCAATCATTATGTAGGCTTCTTATCAGCCAGTGTTTAAGCCGCCTTCGCACCTCATCGTATTTAGAGACAGACGGGGTGAGTTTCCGAACAGCTATCAGTTCAGTAAATGTTTCTGAAATCCAGTAATTCTCCCCAACCTTATAGTTTACCTTACTGGTAGATATCACTGCTGTTTGCACAGTTTTTAGACATCATTCCAAGCTGCCTCGGGGTAAGCATCACTTACATGGCTGCCTAACTGTTTTTCTAATTGTTCCTGAAATAAACTCTTGGTTTTACTATCGTTAAGTAGAACTCCAAGGGCTTTCCTTGCAGTCTTTCTCACGTTCAGTAAGACGCAGACAAATACGTGCTTGTACTATGACATGATCTGAATCTAAACATGTGCCTCAGAATGAGCGACATTCTTCCATCGAGCCCCTTCATCGATGGCTGAGAGCGATGTGATCTAGTTGGATCCTGCGTTGGGACGACTTTGGTGGTTGCCATGTCAAATGATGTTTTTCCATATGCTTAAAGTTAGTAATTACTGGAAATAGGAGGTTATCTGAACATATCTTTAGCAGGCGTTCACTATTATCTGCTCGGTCGGCCGCGACACCACAAGAATTCCAAGAGGCAGTCTTGTATCGAGCCTCTCCATCTGTAGCGATGTGATCTAGTTGGGTCCAACGTTGGACCAATTTTACGGGTCACCATGTCAAATGATGTTTTTCCATATGCTTCAAGTTAGTATTTGCTTGAAATAGGTGGTTACCTGAGCATAGCTGCAGCAGACAGTTGCCGTTGTCTGTCCAATGAGCAGCGACACCGTAAATCCACCAAGGTCTTTCAGTTTCATTTATTCTACCTACTTGAGCACTGAAGTCACCAGCCACTATTACTACATCGGAGAGGTTGGAAACTTTTCCTTAAAATTCATCTTCTATTTCATTTGAGCTGCTGTCAGTCGAAGCGTAGATAGAGACAATGAAAAGGCAACAACAAATGTACCTAAATTTCCGAGTATTTACTGCCCCATTTGGTCGGACAGTGCAGAAGTAACTGTTTACCTACACTTGCGAGTTCACGGGAAGCATCAATGAGGCTTCCAGATACACGAAGCCGAAATCGGGACAGTTCTTTATTTTGACAAGGTGAGCTCTTAGATAAGGATACCTATTGTCCTATTTGGCACAAGGTCTGGACACTAAAATCTCTAAGATGTAGTTTGAAGCAGGGTTTCAGGGGACCAGGGACTGTGTTTCGTAAGTTGAAAATCCTTAGCATCAGCGGTGCGAGATGATAAAGGTATACGAGAAGGGTTAGTCGTGAAAACAAGGGTTATTAAGAAGTGGATGAAGGACTTGATTGCAAGCAATTTGATCTGGTGTGTTGTTAGGGATATGAGAGCGGGTCTCTTCCTAGTTGCCCATACCCTAGAAGGGTATTTCTTGAGACCTAAATCCACGGGGTAAGCTGAGGTAACAATTTTAGGGTCTATCTTTCTTAACCCCTTCCGTCGTAAGAAGGCGGCATTGCCACAGATGTTGGTTGTCCGAGAGAAACACCTTACTGTTGCCACACCTTTCTACAGTTAGCGGTACGACTTCGCCCCTAGACCTTAAGTTGCTGCCCGACCACAAGTCCCAGGTAGCAGCTACAGTCGGGAAAATAGTTAACTGTTTTTTTCTAACCTTCTTACTTTCTGGCAAATATCAGTGCCGTATATAAAGTTGTTTAGATATCACGCCAAGCTTCTTTCAGATTAACTTTCCTCTCCGTGGTTGATTAAGTACTTAACTAGTTCATTCCTGTGTACACACTTGGACGTTCTACCGAGATGAGCTTTAAAAGGTCCCCTTGTTCACATTATTGGGTTCAACACAACATAGAAGTGCGTTCTGTTATCAAAACTAGGTAGGAGTTCAAACCTATGATCAAAAAGGAGACAGTCTTGTACTTAACTTTTACAAAGATGGCAGGTATCGAGCTGAAACCCCGCCAGTAGACTTTTCGTGGCTACTGACGTTCCCAAGCCCGGATAAAGGAGGAGGGTTGGGGTTGGCAACCCCATCCACCAAAAACCAACTCGCTAAAAAACGCTAACAAGAAAAAATCATTCAAAGCTTTTAAACTCTGTTCTGGGAGTTAGGTCTTCATTTAGAAGAGTTATGACGTCTCATAATGAAAGCCGAGTTCATTCGGAAGTTACGAGGCCGATGCCCCTTCTGACAACCAGAACCCTCCCACGGTGTGGGTAGCCGGGAAGTTACACCCGCCTTCATACCCACAAAAGTACACGAGACAAAATCGGTCAGAATCAAATCTTTTCTATATCTCTTAATAACTCTCTTAACTCCACAACCAACCCTTCTTTCGATCGTTGGTCACCTCGCACCGCTGACGCGAAGTTTGAGCTCACGAAACGTTATTCTTGGTATCCTGAAACTCCGCTCCAAACAACAAATCGGAGCTTTTAATGTTCGAATCTTGTGCCGAATAGGTCAACAAGCTTCCTTAGCTAGGACTTTAGAATCTCACACCATCAATGTATGCTGCGTCTCGGAAACGCACATACAGGATCCGAGTACAGTAATTAATTTGACTTCACCTTGTCCATATAAAGAACCGACTCGGTTTACGCTTCGAGTATATCTGGAAGCCCTACTGCTGCTTCCCGTGGCCTCGCTGATGTAGATATAGCACTGACTCCTAGCTCTCCTAGAATGGGTCCTAGAAGAGAGTCGCTAGTGCACTGTCCGACTACACAGGACGGTAGAGACTCGAAAAGATAGGGACAATCACCGTCGTCTCTGCCTACGTTCCCACTGACTGCAGTTCAGATGAGGTAAAAGATGAGTTTTACAGAAAGCTTTTGGATCTCCTCCAAAACATTAGGCACTTTGATGAAGTAATAGGGGCGGATGACTTCAGTGCTCAAGTAGGTTGACTAAGTGAAACTGAAAGACACCTGGGTGGATCTTATGGTGTCGCGGACGATCAAACAGATAATAGTAACTGTCTGATGCAGATATGTTCAGACGACATCCCAGTTCTAACAAAAACTAACTTAAAGCATAAGGAAAAACATTATTTGACATGGGGACCCGCAGTCATACTACGACAGCACCTGGAACACAGACACAGACGTCCGACTATAGTCGTCTTCCTTGACCTTAAAGCAGAGTCCGACTCTGTTGGTCGTGAGGTTCTGCGGTAGTGTCCGTCATTAAAAGATGTACCAGAAAAGTACATTAACCTTATAAAAGCTCTCCACTCGAACACTACAGGTCGAGTGAGAGCCTATGGCGAACTGTCATCAGAATTGGTTATTTCAAGTCGTGTCCGTCAGGGATGTCCACTTTCTCCATTCTTGTTTAACTTTGTCATTGACATGTTTTTAGAGATAACATTATATTCGTCTGGCTTTTCAGGAGTGAACCTTCTACCAGGAGATTCACTGGTTGACTTAGAATATGCCGGTGACATAGTCTTACTCGGTGAAGTCGCTGACAGAATGCAGAGCCTTCTGACTACCCTAAGCAACAATGTAAGAATGTTCGGGATGCGATTCTTTTCGTCGCAACGCTAAATGTTGCTTCAGGACTTGCTTGTATTGGCACCTGAATCAGTGATAGGGAGTGAAGCGGTTGAGCATGTTGACCACTTCACCATCGACTGCCTCGTCGAGTTATTTTTCGCGATTTAGGAATAGGTTGGAATAAGGCTGGGGGCGGCTAAGCCAAAACATGACAGAAATCCATGAATTCACTGATAAGTGGACTGAGTCATGTTAGTAGGTGTCGACTACTTGGTTGGGGTCCGCGAGATGATAGTAATTGATGGTTAGAGACCCTGAATGACATGGTTCAAAACCGTTTGCAATGGCGCAGGTGCGTCCATTCTTTGCGTTCTCTCAAGTTATAACATTTTAAATTACTCATCACCTGTCTATTTCTTTCAAGTTTGTTTCACTAGATTCTACTCCTTGAATAATATCGTCGAACCCTAAAATTTTCGATTACTGCTAATACTTCTGCTATAGCTACCACTATGGGATTTGAACTGATGGTTGCGTCTGTGCTAATGCGATATGGCAACCTGAACTGATGTACATACGTACGAAGTTCTGAGTTGTATCTGTCGGTGCCAGTAACTGGACACTATTTTTCTCTTTACAAATCTATGTCATTGAATTATACTTTTCGAGACATATCTTCGAACTATAATCATCTCCATTGCTGCTAATACTTTTAATATCACTATCACTCTTGGATTTGACCTGACAATTGCGTCTCTGTGCTGTGGTATGGCAACCTGAACTGATGTACTTATGTACGAAGTTCTGCGTTGTATTTGGCTGTAGGTGGACAATAACAGGATCTACTGCTACATATAAAACTAGACTAGTCCTCAACAATCAATAATGAATACTCATAATTTTACAAACGTTCAGTGGACTTTGGTAACCATCTACGGTTTAAGCAACATCGTCACAGAAAGATTAGGCGTTGATAAAAATAGGTAATAAGTCAACAGTGCATTTAAGACATGTCTACCTACCTGTGTTTTTCGTGTCTGTGTGAATGTCCACCTGACTTATGTGAACCATCGCGATCCCGATCTGAGAGCCTTTTACTGTCTCTTTCGTGAGCAGAACCAACCTCTAAAAGTGCCTGGCATTTGCGAAGTCGCATTTTTTCCTCCAGTTTCTTTTGAACCGGGACAGGGATACGTGGGAACAAGGTAGAGAACCAATCGAGTTTAGTTAACCAGTGTTCTAACATATTGCCTATAGTCATAATGCAACCACCTCCTGCCTTCACATCTATTTCCTAAAAGATAAAAATTAACATAAAATCCAGGAGGAAACAACGAAAAAAAACATATATCTCATGCCTTACAAGTAACATAGGCTAGACGACTGACCCGAAAAGACCATCAACCCGTGTGAACCAGGAAGTGCTACGGAACTGGTAACTTATCGAGTCTCTATACTTACCTCAGGATCACTCCAATATGGTGAATACCACCACCAAAAGTCTTCAGGGGGAATGCAATATCTGTAACACAGTTAGCATGGGTTATAAAATGTACTAACCTTATGTACATGAAGCCTAGTGCACGTATGTACGGAGAATCTGGGTGATCAAGGAGACCTTTGAGTTGTTTTCTTGTAAGCTTTAAAGTGAAAAGTTTATACAAAAGGCAATAAGCCGTTGACACGATACCACCGGCACCCACTCCACGTACTCCACCACACATACCTGTTTGACCCCCTATACGTCTACTCCCACGTTCCCATGGTTCCAGATGTTCAACCTAAACTTCAAAATACGGTGTGAAAACTCAGTCAAACCTTGTAATATATTTCATCAATAACTTCATGGTAAGTTTTCAGTTCAACTAAATTAGCTTTGAAGTATGGGGACTGGACAATGTTCGTGTAGATCATTGTGTTCAAGTTCATTGTCTGTGGATTCCCCCAGAGTTTTAGAATATTTCCACGAGGGGCTTGTTCGTTTTCATCTTCCATACCACTCAGAAGTCCCATTTGAGGAAGGCCCGACACCATCCTAGCTAGGTTTATAATGGGACGTCTCTAAGACCCAGTAGAAAACAAGCTGACACCAACACTTGCAGTCCGTAAGGTTTCGTACACGGTTAAAACCAGTAACAGTAGCAAACACGTTGTGGAACTAATCGCAATGTATCAATCAGCCTTTGGGGCGCGATCGCAGTCCAGGCGATTTACCCTTGAAGAGGCCGCGGGCTTGTCATTTGTCAATCTCCAATATCTTTGTGACAATCAATGGAGCTTAGAAACTCATTAACTTAACACATATTCTGAGTTATGTCAGTCATAAGTCAACTGGACAGAATAATAGCGATGCAGTGGTTTTTTCACAGGAAAATGTGTTTAGTTGATTATGAAACGCCAATATTTGTGGAATATGAACAGATGCATAGGGTTTTCGAGCTTTTAAGCGGTCTTATAAAGAAAATATAATTTATAATCCGAGGATGGCGAACAGAGAAGACGCAGCCGACAAAGGGTGTTGTAAGTAACTTCAAGAAAGTTGTTTTAAAAATAACAGCTTATCTAAACTGTTTTCATTTATACCACATCGAAAGAGACATACTATGAATTCACAAATGATAAAATAGTCTTTCATTAAAAAATGTTTGCTTACAGTTAAATATTCGGCACACTTAAAATACCCAATCACACTGAACATACACTGTATTTCAGAAGTTCATGATACGATAAGTATGTAGCACCAGATTTGGTGAGAGAATAAATACGTGTGACGAGGAAACTTGATTCAGTTACGAGGTATGTCCATTTGAATGAAATGACTGTGAATAATATTTACTTCACAAGTTTCCTGATTAGTCTTACTGCATTTTGTGGCTCATAATACGTCTAACGAAGTGTGTCATGTTATGCTAAAGAAAAGCAGGGTGCGGAGATAAAGCAATTCCCAAAATAAACAATTCTGTAAGCTGAAATCGCCTTGTCACATATCTATACCAGATTACCGTTCGATACGCCGTCCTACGCGTTTCTGGGTTCAACTATCCATTTCCCAAAGAGTAAAATAAAAGATTCCCTGACAATTTTTATTCTATCTTAACCAAGAAACTGAAGTCTGGATTTAAATTTTATTCAAAGGCAACGGATTATGACACAACAGAAGTAATGGTAACCTAATTTACCAACTAATTAGTTGGATATGTACAAAAACAATCAATCTAACCTTCCCTTGAGGATCTTAAGTTGGATAATTTCCTTATTACGATACTTGTAACTGTGTGAAATATAAAGGGTCGCTTTAGCATTAAGGATTACAATAATGACGTAACTTTCTCACGTGATTTACCTTTTTTTCCGATCGTTTTACTCGAGGTCAGTGGTATATATAAACTAATGTTTTATGCCCAGACGTTGGTTATTCTTATTCTACCTTTTTACTGTAATTTTCGGCTTCATACTCCTAATGATCAAGAAGTATTGAACTTACTCCTACCTTTAGATGATATCCTTCCATCAGGTTAAGTTTGGACAGACACTATCCATATAGTAAAAATTCTACTTACCAATGACTCCAAAAACATTTTATCTCTCTTGTCGCACACAACACCTGTAAAAGATCCAAATCTGCTACCAAAGTGGATTGAAATAAACTTTGTAATAACAGTGATACATCTGCATCGGATCTTCCTACAGGCTGACTACAAATGTACGGTGAACCTGAACACCATTTCTCATTACCTTGTATCCCACTCGCAGATATACATACAACGAACCTCAAACCAAGTGAATCAACATCGTCCACTGCATGCAGGATATCATCCTCATATGAATATAATCAGGTTGAGTAGACAATAACAACTTGTAAAAAATTCGATCACAATCTCATCAACTTACGGCTAAAAAATAAACAAAAATACTTCCGCCAATAACAATTCTAAGGACAGTTCGAGTGAAGTTCACGTAAACCAAACCATACACGATTAACAAACTTACAAATTTATGATCAGTGCACCAGAAAATACTGATCTCGAAATGATACAAAACCTGAAATGGTAATTGACCATATATCCTCAGAAGTGCTAAAAAATCTCCAGAGCATACAAAATGCCATTGTGTATAACATACCTGGCAGTGCAAGCCTAAAGTCTGTAAAAACAGCCTACTGAAAGAGTGTGAATTTTCCTACGTAAAGTCCAGATTACATTTCCCTGTCCCATTCTTCTTCAGTTTAGCAATATCATGGGAGTTAGTCACTACTTATACCCATTCCGCTATTTAAGAAGATTAGAATTAACCGTGACAGGACTACAACACCCGTTGGGGGTAACAGGCGTAAGTAGGTAAGTAAGTAATCCATCATTCTGTACCACAGGTGCTTCTCTCATCACACCAATCTCTGAATACCAATCTCCCACCAACTATACTGATCACAAATCAAACGAGCATAGTTACAAAGCCTATTTTCCTACCTTCTGCACATAATATAGCAAACAACCCACCTGATGCCCATCACTCACCCTGTGCAATACTAATACTAATTAACTACCGATCCGTAACCAATTAGATGATATACCTACGTTCCCTGGTAATTTTAAACAACCATTCACTTGTTCTGATTACCCAAAGCTGGCTTTCCTCCTATTTTCCAGACTCATACCTTCTAAAAGACTCTTATGAACTCTTTCACCGTGACCGAGTCCCTAAAATGGATAGTGGTGGTTTCATCAATGTATCAAGAGACTTCAAAGCTGGAAGTTTTAGTGATGGAACCATACTCTCGACTACACAGAAAGATCCAAATATCTTTTCCTAGAACCTTTATGGCGCTGTCCGTCGAAAAACAACCTAAGTCTCCCCTAGAAAATAATATGTTGCTTGTAACATGGAGCCAGTAGAGAAAGTGTGTTCCGGTAAGGTGTACAAAAAATAGATCATAAACTAAAAAACATTATTTAAAATCTACAATTGAAAGTAGGAGAACCTAACATCACAAAAGGAGGGAGGGTGGTGTACCTGACCAACATTCATGACGGTCGAGTGATAACCTCAATCAACCCATGTCTGTGGGGCAAAACAGTTTGTTCACTTACGGCTCACTACGATATAGCAGGACGCAACTAATCAATAATATGGATGTTACTTTCCTATGTCAACCACGTCTACGACCCTGCTCTGGTTTCACTTCCTACCAAGAAATCCTATAACAAGCAGATCTAGAAAATAATGGTGAAAAAGAGCTCACTCGTAGCTTCTAGAGCTATAGCGTTAAAAAGAAAAGGAATCAATAAAATGTCACAAAAGCATCAGATCACTGTGCTTCATTATTATATTCTGTAAATCAACATCATTTCTGACAATTTAGCTCTTTTGAATTTCCTCTATTTACACGGCTATTTACCCATTCGTTATCTTACTAGTGGCTTGCCTTTATTAACCCATATAAGTGCAGGTGTACAGTTAGTGCTCTAATACAAAAAAGGGTCTGAGTGATCATACCTTTGTTATATCCGAAAATATTATCTACTGGGTCATGACTTAGCTTTAAACAAGAATATTTTCTGTCCTGGTCCTCGTCCCTTTCTCCTTATTTCTCTTTTTCAGCACCCAATTCTACCCCTTTAATATTAGTCTGGATGGTTCATACTGAATATTTCTTCTACTTCGGCTTGAATATTGTAAAACAAACTTCCGTGTACATATGAATAGTTTAACTAGTTCCATAATCTCAGATGCAGAGAAGTTACACCATGTACTTTATCGATTCTAGCTTCGATTAGATGTTTACGCTGGCTCTGAGATCCACTCTGGGACTTCACATTAACTCTTCCTCCTCCATGTCGATATTATATATTTATCGACAATCACACATCGTCTTCTTTTTCCAGTTATTTCAAGCTTTGTGATCGCACTTACAATAATTATGACTTACTTACTTACTTACTTACGCCTGTTTCCCCAAAATGGAACATAGGCCGCCCACCAGTTTTCTCCAACCAACTCTGTCCTGGGCTTCCCTCTCCAGTTCTGTCCAATGTTTGTTCATTCGTCTCATATCTTTCTCTATTTCTCGGCGTAGTGTGTTCCTTGGCCTTCCTCTTTTCCTTTTGCCTTGAGGGTTCCATATGAGGGCTTGTCTCGTGACGCAGTTAGGTGCTTTTCGTAGTGTGTGTCCTATCCACTTCCACCGCTTCTTCCTGATTACCTCCTCCACTGGAATCGGACTTGTTCTCTCCCACATTAGATTGTTGCTGATGGTGTCTGGCCAACGAATACGAAGTATTTCGCGTAGACAGCTGTTAATAAACACTTGTATCTTCTGGATGATGGCTTTCGTAGTTCTCCATGTTTCCGCTCCATACAGTAGAAGTGTCTTCACATTTGTATTGAAAATCGTGTTTTTGGTTTTGTTTGAAAGTTGTTTGGAGTTCCAGATATTTTTCAATTGTAGAAATGCAGCCCTTGCTTTGCCAATCCGTGCCCTCACATCTGCGTCGGATCCACCATGGTTGTCGATGATGCTGCCCAGATATGTAAAGGTGTTAACGTTGTCCAAGGCATCTCCATCAAGCGTGATTTGGTTGGTGCATGTTGTGTTGCATCGGAGAATTTTGCTTTTTTCATTATGTATGTTGAGACCTACTGCTGCTGCAGAGGCTGCTGCTACACTGGTCGTCTTCTCTTGCATTTGTTGTTGAGTGTGCGATAGAAGAGCCAACTCATCTGCGAAGTCCAGATCGTACAGCTGCGTCCTAACTGTCCAGTTGATACCGTGCTTCCCTCCAGACGTCGACGTCTTCATAATCCAGTCGATGACCAGGAGAAAGAGAAATGGTGGGAGTAAACAACCTTGCCTGACACCGGTTTTCACCTCGAAAGAGTCTGTTAGCTGACCTCCGTGCACGATTTTGCAGTTGAATCCATCATAAGAATTCCGTATGATATTGACTATTTTCTCAGGCACACCGTAGTGTCGAAGAAGCCTCCACAGTGTTTTCCTATCCACGCTATCGAATGTTTTCTCGTAGTCGATGAAGTTGATGTAGAGTGGTGAGTTCCATTCTATTGATTATTCTACAATGATCCGTAATGTAGCAATTTGGTCAGTACACGATCGATCCTTACGAAATCCGGCCTCTTGATCTCAAAGTTGGGCATCTACGAAGTCCTTCATTCTGTTTAACAATACCCTGTTGAAGACTTTGCCTGGTATTGAAAGAAGAGTGATGCCTCTGTAGTTCTCACACTTGCTGAGATCGCCTTTCTTTGGTATTTTGAGGAGATATCCTTCTTTCCAATCTGATGATACTTGTTCCTCATCCCAAATCTTCTTGAAGAGGATGTGAAATATTTTCGCAGTTGCTTCTACATCTGCTTTCATTGCCTCTGCTGGAATGTTGTCTGGTCCTGCTGCTTTGCCGCTCTTGATTTGTCTGATGGCCATACTGATCTCCTCAATTGTAGGTGCGCCAATATTAATTGGGAGGTCCTTGGATGCTGCTTCGATGTTGGGTGTGTTCAGTGGAGCTGGTCGATTCAAGAGTTCCTTAAAGTGCTCTACCCACCTATTTCGCTGTTGTTCAGTGTTGCCGATTACTTTTCCTTCCTTGCTTTTCATTGGTCGTTCTGGTTTACGATAGTTTCCGGCCAGCTTCTTTGTTGATTCGTACAATTGTCTCAATTTTCCGTCTCTTGCAGCCTTCTCCGGCGTCATTGCTAGATCTTCCACATATTTTCGTTTTTCAGTTCTGATGCTCTCATTCAGTGTTGTCCATTCCAAGCTTGGCATTCAGGTCTCCCATAAGAAACGTCAAATCCTTTGGTGAACATTTTTCGACGATTGAGTGCAGCCTTTCGTAGAATTGATCTTTAACACGTCGTCATTGTAGTCATTGGTAGGTGCATAACATTGGATGACGTTCATTGTAATGTCCTGTTTCTTTGTTTTGAAGGATGCTTTAATGATCCTCGGCCCATGAGATTCCCATCCTATCAGTGCCTTTTGTGCATATTTGGACAGCATCAGTTCAACTCCTTGTGTATGTGAAGCATTTTCCTCTTCATGACCAGAGTATAACAGAAGTTCCCCTGAAGCTGGTCTCAGTTGTCCTAGCTGTGAGATTTCGACGGAATGGGGTCGCCAACCCAATGTCCAACCCTCCTCCTTTATCCGGGCTTGGGACTGGCAGTAGCCCCTAAGGTTCTACTGGCGGAGTTACAATAATTATGAACCGACAGTTTATTTTTTAAACTTCTAGAAGCATAATTTGGTGAAAAACCATTTTTGGTGGAGCCATCTTCTTTGAACATTCCAGGGATCTATCTAATACTACTCTTCAACAAGAAGTAACGACTATGAATTCATGTTACAGAAAACCAGATGTAGTAATACTTGGTAATTTGTTATGACACAGAGAATACTTTGTAGAACTGAGGAGGTGATACTAGACAGGTTCTTAAGTTTTATTTCATCACTGTCGTCAGGCTGAAAGATAATGGAGTTCGTGGATAAAGTGGTAACTTTTTTTCAGAATCCTAGAATAAACAACGTCACACCTTATATCCGAGTTACACGACTGGGCTGTGTCACCCTTCCTAAAACAAAGGAAACATGGACCACGCTTTCTCACTTCCTGCCTCCTCTCTGTAACATTCATTTTTGATAACTTCATACAGTCTTTCTCATTGTGATCACCAAAACAAATTTCGCAACTTAAAGCCTTGAATGAGTTGCTTGGTTCCCTCTTAACTACATTAAAGCCTGATCTCTTGTCAAATTGGCGTTCATAATTACTTTCACGGAATTTCGATTTACAATGTACCAATCTACCGAAACGTGATCGCTCAATCCTGGCTATTTCTTCTACAAACATCACTAATTCTTCAAAGATTGGCTGCATACCGGTCATCATGATTCTATCAGCAGCTTCCACCCATTTATTCTGTAATACCTGGGGTAAACGTGACACAATTATTTCCAGATTAGCCGTAGAATTCACATCAGAGTCAGTTAGGCCATCGGCGCATCCTTCAACAGATTTTTGGCTATGTAATTCAGTGATAAGATGACGAGCGACAAGATGTTCTTTACCAAATAGATCAAACAGAATTTGTTTAGCTCTATCGTAACCGAAGTGACTGGGCAAGGAAATACAAGCTTCAATAGCCGTTCTGGCCATTATTTTCCAAAAGTATGACAAATATGACAACTACTGGCACTTGTCAGACAGTCTACTCTCTATACTGCTTGTAAAGTGACTAATAAAACGGTGGTACTTGCTTGGCTGTCCGTCAAATAACATCATATTGATCTTAGGCAAAACCGTATTATTAACTGTAGTACGTAACGTATCCTTT